>JAGFNQ010003198.1:0-448709 GCA_024364735.1 Boesenbergia rotunda | reverse complement strand
GTGATTGGGATTAGACGCGATCGAGCTCGGATCGGGAGATGGGCAGGAAGACCCAGTGCCTGGGGGACCACGGCCAGGGAGAGATGCGGACCGTCGGATGCGTCCCGAGTCCTTATCCGCATGCCGTGGACCCCTCGACTCGACTAGACGGCGTCCGTATGCGCAGAATCTCAGATCCGTCAAGGGGAACGTTACGGGAAAAATGAACCTTTTGTTTGTTTTTCGGAATTACCAAAAACCACTCTTTTTTTTATTTGTATCATTAAAAAGATATTCCATTTTATAAAAATATTAAAATAATATTGTATCTATTTATATATTTTTTTCCCCTAATATACTTGTACTCAACCGTCTACTACTTGAAAGTCGGCATATGAAATTATTATTTTTTTTCATACAACCGAGACCTCAACAAATTGTCTCAACAAATTGTATTTTGTTGTTACCTTATGCTTATTGTGTTAACACCTATCTTATCAGTAGCTTTATAGGAATCCATAGTAAAGAATGATTGTTATAGCTAAACATATCTTTATTTTCTTTTTTTTTAATTTCCAAATTTGGCAGCCCCACCCTAGTCCGATAGAATACATGTGAAAATACAATAGTAATAGATCAACGTCACGTCATCCCTGTAAAATCATTCAATGCCGAATCATATACTCTACCTACGACGATTTATAAAATGGAATATCTTTTTAATGATACAAATAAAAAAAGAGTGGTTTTTGGTAATTCCGAAAAACAAACAAAAGGTTCATTTTTCCCGTAACGTTCCCCTTGACGGATCTGAGATTCTGCGCATACGGACGCCGTCTAGTCGAGTCGAGGGGTCCACGGCATGCGGATAAGGACTCGGGACGCATCCGACGGTCCGCATCTCTCCCTGGCCGTGGTCCCCCAGGCACTGGGTCTTCCTGCCCATCTCCCGATCCGAGCTCGATCGCGTCTAATCCCAATCACGCTACTCTCCGTCCCTTTCCCCCATCATGCTCTTCTCCTTCTGACGGCACCGGTGGCTCGCCTCAGATCTGGCGCCGGGGATGGGCAGGGCTTTCTCTTGGGCGGCCGCCTTCCCCGACGAGGTGTGGGAGCACATTTTCTCTTTCCTCCCGACCGACGCCGACCGCAATGCCGTTGCCCTGGTCTGCTGCTCCTGGCACCGGATAGAACGCTTGTCGAGGCGGAAGATCTTCGTGGGGAACTGCTACGCGGTGGCGCCGGCCGCGGCGGTGCGGCGATTCCCGGAGGTCAGGGCGGTGACCATCAAGGGGAAACCGCATTTCGCGGATTTCAACCTAGTGCCCACCGACTGGGGTGGCGGGGCGGGGACGTGGATCCAGTCGATGGCCGAGGGGTGGCCGTTTCTCGAGGAGCTTCGCCTCAAGCGAATGGTGGTCTCTGATGATTGTCTCGAGCTTGTCGCCCGGTCCTTTAAGAACTTTACGGTTCTGTCTCTGGTCTCCTGCGAGGGGTTCAGCACTGCCGGGCTGGCCGCCATTGCGGCCAACTGCAGGTCGGAGTCTCTATTTCCTTTTCCTGTTGCCTGCGTGCTTCTTCTCTTTATTTTCACTTTCATTTTCATTTCTGGCCTTGGAGTTATAATTTGGTATTCTAATTCTAGAAAGATCAGTTGGTGTTACACCAAATTTGACCCTTATTATTTTTAGTTCCCAATTTAAATTTTTAGTTCTATCTACTTTTTAACTGACCATTAACTGTCGTCTAATGTTCTGGTTATTCGGATCCATTAGATTGATTACCTGAAACGAGTCAACTGCACATTGTTACTATGAGTTGCTTTGTACAGAGATATTTTCCCTTGATTTGAGGGGAAAGCCATTCATTCTCCCCTTTCAGATTTCTGTTTAATTTGTCCTTTTATAGGCATCTTTTCCACTCTTTGAATTCAAGGACCTTTTTGTTGGTTTGTATTGACTGTGATGGGTAGGTAGCCTCACTTGTGTGGTTATTTGTGTATTTTATCCACCAAAACTTGGTCGTAATTACATATCCTCAGTTTTGTTGTTTGGTGCTTGATTAAGAGACAAAAGGTTTTGATGTTTTATGGATTTTTTATCATGTAAAACATGTTACTATTACTATTATTATTATAATGCTTCTCAATCAACAGTGGAATTCTCTCTTGTAATCCCATCATAATCCTTTGTAGCTTGTATATTGCTGATGCAGTTTTTGTTGTCAACTTCGTAGCTTTTCATGATTGAAACATGTTAAAATTAAAGGCATGAAATACATGTGCACCCTGTAGTTAAATCGAATGAAACAGCAAGGGAATTCATGCTATCTTTGCACTTTAAGAAAAATTGCCAGTATTATAAAAGATAGTTATGCTTTTTATCAGTGTTTTCAATTGTAATGATTCAGATAATGATGATAATTATAGAGATGCCACGAAAAAGGTGTTAAACCAGCATTTGTTAGAATACTGAATCCCCCACCTTCTTGCTTCTTCCAGTCTAGACAATAACATCAATGATTTGACTGCTTTGATGTGCTCTCTTAGGGAGAAAGTGCTTGTTTGTGGAGATGATTTATGAAAACTAGAAAAGTTTTCAATGAAATAAAAGATTGTCAGAACCAATTGCTTCGAAGACTCCAATCAGGTGACTTTCTTGATTAGGTGTTGCTGAAGTGCACCATTATTTGAAACCCATTAATCTCAATAATAATAATATATGAAACAAAAATTAGAGGAATTCAAATTTTACTATGTATCAGAATATAAATTTAGCATCTACTGACAAAAACCAGCATCTTCATTATTTGCCTAAACTGTAAGCTGTCCATTGAGTTGCTCCAGAAGTTGGTAGGTATACCATCTTTAGTACTGTGGGCAAGTTTACTGAAAGCGAACATGATTCCCAATCAGTGACCATTTAGCTGTCTTCTCAATGTTTAAGTGTTTGTCAAAGTACTCCAGCCTAGCCGATTTAACAATTGGCAAGTGAAAATACTTTTTCCTAAGCTTAATTAGATATTTTATTTTATATTAAAAAATTACGTCCGCATGTGACCGTTATCTTGAACATATTGATGGTCAATTCTCTTAACATTGTTCAGCAAATGAAAACTCCATACGAATTAGTCCTACTTTTACTAACTAGTATCCTTTTGCTGCTTGGATTTATTATGGTGATTTTTTTTCTCCACAACAGGAATCTGAAGGCACTTGATCTCCATGAAAATGAAGTGGAGGAGAATTGCATAAACTGGATATCTCATTTTCCAGAATCCTTTACTTCCCTGGTTACTCTCAATATTGCATGCCTGTATGGTGAGATGAATGTATCTATTCTTGAGCGCCTCATTAGCAGATGTCCCAATCTCAAAACCCTTAGGCTCAATCATGTCGATCCTCTAGAAAAACTTGTTGACCTTCTACATGGGGCTCCACAGCTAGTAGACCTTGGAATTGGCATGCTCATAGGAGAAGGTCATCCAGGACTTTTCTCCAAGCTTGAATCTGCTTTTGCTCTCTCAAAACATCTGAAGAACCTATCTGGTACATGGGATGATGGACTATTATACTTGCCAACAATATATTCAATTTGTGAACGTCTTACAACACTGCATCTCTGTGATTCTAGCATACAAACCCCAGAGCTCTCAAAAGTAGTTAGTCGATGTAAAAATCTTCAACAACTATGGGTATATCTTCATAGCCTCGTCTAATTAATATCGTTTTCTTCATTTGGAGCAATTGCATCTTTTGATATGCTATCCAGCTATTCCAGTGATAGGATCTCACTTTTACTTACATATGCATGGTTTTTATTCCTTAGTGATAGTTTGTCTTTTCTCCGTGTATATCTTTTCATACAATTCACTATTGGTAGACTCTTAAATTCTTATCGTTGGTTTTATTTTTTGTTGCAGGAATGAATTTTATTAGAACCGTCACTACTCACAAAAAAAGTCTATATGATTGTTTATTTCCCTGATACTATGTTGTGCTTCTATTTGTGTATGCATATTAACAAGGGATATGCTTTGTCAGGCTATGGACTTAATCGAGGACGATGGGCTTATTGCTGTGGCATCATCTTGCAAACTCCTCCAAGAATTGCGAATATTTCCTTCTGATCCACATGGTTGGGTGCAACCTGTCTCTCTCACAGAATATGGCCTTATTGCTGTCTCTTCTGGCTGTGTAATGCTCAAGTCTGTTCTCTATTTTTGCCGGCAAATGACTAATTCTGCCCTCCTTAGTATTGCTAATAATCGCCCCAATCTCACATGCTTCCGGCTCTGCATCATCGAGCCTTACACCCCTGATTATATTACTCAAGAGCCTCTAGATGCTGGCTTTGGGGCTATTGTTGAATCCTGCAAGGACCTCCGACGTCTCTCCATATCTGGTCTTCTTACTGATCGTGTGTTCAAAACTATTGGGGCCTCAGCAAATCGTCTTGAGATGCTCTCAGTTGCTTTTGCTGGTGATAGTGATGCAGCTCTTCATTACATTCTATCTGGTTGTAAGAAATTACGCAAGCTGGAAATTAGGGACTGCCCATTTGGGGATAAGGCATTGTTGGACAATGCAGATAAACTGGAGACAATGCGATCCCTTTGGATGTCATCATGCTCTGTGACAATAGGAGCATGCAGATTATTAGCTAAGAAGATGCCGCGGCTTAACGTGGAGGTTATTGATGAGAATGGAGGAGGGGCTTTGGAGTCGTGGTCTGATGATTGCCATGTCAAAAAACTCTACATTTACAGAACTATTGCTGGCCTGAGAACTGATGCCCCACATTTTGTCTTGACTGTTTAAGGTGAAATCAGGTATTAAGAAAGTGATATTATCTTTATCTTGTTTATCAACCTAATTGTCTTTCAGAAGTCAAACTCATTTTTTTTTGAAATGATGGGAAAGCAGTCAGTTTATAGTATCAAGTGCAGCATGATTATGGCTTTAGATTTCAATCACTGAAAGTTATCAGGAGTTCTACTTTTGATTGTCACTTATCAATGAGTTGTGGGACTCTATGAGTATATATGGTTTAATATACTGAGGATAATATGTCACCTCCAGATAGTGCACTCGCAACTTCATGCAGAACAACTCTTTTAGCCCCTTATTTGACTCTCCTTTAGCACTGGCAATAGGAAATCTTGAAATTCAAAATAAAAAACAATCATGTCATGAGATCTCACTGTGGTGTAGATTATTATTGTTGCAGAACCTTAGAAAATGTTTTGCGTTCACAACTTTGAGGAAATGATCTTGCAAAGTACATTTAGATCATTGATTTAAACAATGGACATCATATGCATTCATCCAGGGGGAAAATGCGTTCATTTATCAGTCTTAATTGTCAAGAAAATGCTAAGTTTGAATAAGTGATAGCTCATTTATTAAAATTTATATTCTCTAACTAACTAGTTCATGATATTTTATGTTGACCTAAACTAGAATGATATCATTAGTTAACAATATGTTAAGCCTGTAAGGTTCAATGATTTTTTATTATTGTACAAGTTCATTTTCAAATACTTCATCATGTCTAAAATTACCTATATTGTAATAAAATGTTGGTAATTCATATACAAAATAGATTAAGATATTACATAGAATGCATCTACCACGGAGAACTTTGAATTCCTTTCTTGCATTGTTTAAGTTCATTGTTTATGCTTATTAACTCGAAAAGCAGTACCTTTTGTGACAGGCATTGTCTCTTGTCGAAACATTCGATTATCGCTTTTGATAATTATTTTGATTTCTTGCATTGTTTATATGGAAATGGATCACATAAATGCAAGTACGATTCTATTCATTCTTTTTCTGGAAAATAATTAAAATACTCCTTTTCTGAAAACCATATTATTTCATCTCTTTATAAATGTTGTTGTATTGTATCTTCTTCAAAGGTTGCTTTTGACTATTTTAAGCTCATGGCGTGGTTTTTTAATTTCTTGAGTTTATAATCTATGTAGTAGATTTGCCAAAACTACTACATGCTATTCTAAATGAATAGACAAAACATCAATTTGTTTATGCAGCAGCTTTGCTCAAACTACTACATAAATCAAAACTTTTCTAATTTAAGAAACACTCATATTTGTAGAAGATCAATGGATGTTGATCGACAAACTAGAGAGGGTGAGTGAATAACATTCTTACTTGCAAATAGAACTTTGCTTTCTCTTGCACTTGTAAAGGGTGTATATGAAGTTCTCACCATGTGATCTCAGGGAAGGATCTATTATGTAGCCTTATTTTACTTTGTAAGAGAGTATTTTTAAAATTCGAACCTGTGACTTTTTAGGTCACAAGATGCTAACTTTAGCATTGTGTTAAGGCTCCTCTTCTCTTGCTCTTGTGCAAAATTAAAAAATTTATCATCAATTGGTTCTACTCTACTGTTTGGTATCCGTTAACTTGATCAAACTTGTAATCTCACTATTAAAAGTCTCTTTAGATGAGGCAAGGGAAACCTTGCATAGAAAATATATCTTTTTGCACGATAGAATTTTAAAAAATAAGGAAGATGTTGCTGAGTTTGTGGAAGAAGCCTTCTGACAACACTTGGTCTCGTTTATCTCGACAATACAAAACAAGAATAGTAATAATACGCACAGTAAAAATGAATGTCTCAGTGAAAATTTTAACGATCAATCGGTGGTATGTTTGTTGTCCAATCGCTGATCGAATACTACCGGCGATCTCCGACCGTCATCGCGAACCAAACTATACCCTGGGGGGCACGGTGAACCTGTCGGGAATTGTTGCAATTGTGATCTCATATTATTCACTGTCGATTTCGACGGGTTCACCGTTGTCGGCGATCCTGACGGGTTCACTGTCCTCCCAAGGTATAGTTTGATTTGGGGCGGTGATCAGAGGTCGCTGGTAGTGTTTGATCGACGATCGGAAGTCGGACATGCCGCCGAGTGACGGTTAAAGTTTTCACTGAGGCATTCACTTTCACTGTGCATATCATTTTAAAGTTTTTACTGAAGCATTCACTTTCACTGTGTGTATCATTTCTCAAATAAGAATATTGTGATATGATATTCATGTGCAAGGTTACCAAAAAGAAGCACAAGGTGGTAAAGTCAATTCGCTCATCCCCAATGTCTCCGTCAATTTGTTTTAGGGTCAACACGGAAAAAGTAAATCAAGAGGGCTACTAGTCCGGATGATGTGGCTAGCGCGTGGGGAGGGTGGACATACTAACTTTGTCAGATTTTGATGCTCAGACTTTAAGATGGTAACATTCGTACATTAACTATTAGTCTATCCCGTGAAGACTAAAAAAAACACACTCGTTGTTTATATAAAGAGATCTCGCATGGTTGCCGAACATGGATTATTAAAACTCGAATTCGACTTCACTCGACTCAAATTTAAATAAAACAGTCGTTGATATGATCTTACTAGTAGTTTAGTCGATTTAAATTTTGTTCAATCAACCAAATCAATTTTTCAGTTGATTCAAAAAAAAAATAATTAACGAGATTTTTCCAACCAACTTCGGGCGACCGGTTCGGTCTCACGAAAGTTTTCCACCGATCGCCAGGGTAAATCGGGAAGCGCTCGCAGTGGACGGTCTAGAAGTCTAGTGTTCCAAGATTCGCGTCCCATTTGGAGGATAAATTTTTACAAATACGTCGTAGTTGAGGATCGAACCGTGGATACCTGAAAAAGCGACTAATCGTTCTACCGCTGCACATAGTCCCGGAGACCTTTTTCAGTTGATTCAAGCTCAATAGGAGCATTCTATTAGCATGAAGGTATATTTGTTGACTCATCAATCAACTCTAATTTTATTCGATTCGGCAGTCAACTTAAAGAGGTGTAAATAAGAATTTGCTAAGTGTTATTTTGGAAAGATATTATCTCACTCGTTCAATAAGATATTTGCATTGAATAGGTGATATCTGAACTAGTAATTATTAGATAAATAAATTTTTCAATAAACCTTCTATATTAAGAATTTCTCCATCTGGTGTTGCTATGAGTTTCAACTTGTAATCAGTTGACTTCTTTCTTCTAGTAAAGTAGGGGTTTATGTTCCATTTTCTTAGAACGCTTAGATTTTCAAACTCATAGATTCTCGCCACTTGGATCTTTCTCAACCTGGGCAAATGTGTTAGGTTCCACAAGATTAGAGATACGAGTAGGGTTGCAAACAAGCTAAGCCGAGTCAAGATTTGTAGTATTCAAGCTCGTTTGATAAATGGAGTCCAAAATGAACTAAGCCATTGAAATGATTGTTCAAGCTTAGTTTAGTTTGTTTTTATGAGCTTGAGCTCAGCTCGAATGTTATTGAGCTTTAAATTCAAGTTTATTTGATTGTTTAAAATGTTTATCTTTTAAGCTTGTCTGATTGTTTGAAAATTTTAACTTTTAAGATTGTTTTTTTATTATTGAGTTTGATAATATCAATTTATTTATTTATTTTTGAATATTTTTTATTTAATATGTTAATAAGAATTTTATTGATAAACATTGTTTACGAATACTAACGAGTTGATCAGAACACATTATTTGTTTAGTTTAATAAGTTGTTCAAATTTATTCATTTAATTGATCATGTATGTATTGAATGAACATAAGTAATTTTTTTATTAAGTCAAGTATCTTTATCATCCCAAATTTAATGTTATCAACTTGATTAATTATTTTTTATTAAGTTAAATATTAAGTCTGTTGATGAATATTTCATTCATTTATGGTGATAGAGTAACAAAGGTACGATGAGAAGAATATTTGTTCACGAAAATGTTTTTATCATATAAAATTTGCTAAAGTATTAAGGGTGTACCTTTGTAAGATTTGGGAAAGCAACTTGTACTAGATCACAGACGAAACTGATCATATAAAATTTGCTAAAGTATAAAGGGTGTACCTTTGTAAGATTTGGGAAAACAACTTGTGCCATATAACAGACGAATTTAGGATTACTAATCCGGTTTCATAGAAATTTCTCATCGACCGTCAGGATAAATCGGGAAGCGTTTACGTTGGGCGGTTTAGAAGCTTAGAGTTTCAGAGTTTGAGCTCTATTTGGAAGAAAATTTTTAAAAATACATCGTAGTTAGAGATCGAATCATAGATGTCTGAGATGATGATTAATCACCTTGCTGTTGCATCGTAGCCTGGGGGTTGGGAAAACAACCAGATTCGACTTTTTATCAAATGGCGTATATAACTTTTCGAATTAATTTAAAGGCGTACACTACTTTGATGTTTATCAAAATGCACACTTTTTTCAGTACTCTTTCCATTTTACCCTTTTATCAAATCTAACTGTATGCAATCACTTTTTCCTTTTCTCTCTCTTTTTTACACGCAACCTATTTTCTCTTTCTTCTCTTCTCTTCGCATTCCTCACTATTTTTCATGTATTTCTTTCTCTTTTCTCTTCTCTTTCTTCTCTCTTTTAAATGAATGCATGCATAACATGGGTTTGACTCGAGTTTTTTTTTCAAAAATAGATTTTAAAAATTAAAAGAAAAATAAAATGAAATAAAATTTTACCATCAAATGATTAAAATGTTTTGAAACCTACGTGTTTTTTAATCTAGATTTGAATATTAATATATTAAATTAATTAAAATATTTTTATTAAATTAAATCTAAAAGATCATATCAGACCCATGTTGGGCCTGAAATGGTTCCATTTCAGGCCCAATAGGTCCAATATTATATTTCTTTTTTCGATTCTTAGTTATTACATTTTAACACCTTGAAGAAGTCCAAATAAATAATGAATAGCATATTTGAACTCCTTGTAACATCAGAAATCCACGGGAACTGAAATTTTTACAATCGGAGCTCTCTAGGTCAATCAGTGGGTTTTGAACCATTTCAGGCCCAATGATCCTAATGTGTGATTTCTTCTCGGTTCTTCATTATTACATTTTAACATCTCGGAGAAGATCAAATAAACAATGGATAATATATTTGAACTCCTTGTAACCTCATAAATCCACGGAACTGAAATTTTTATAATCGGAGCTCTCTAGGTCAATCAGTGAGTTTTAGTCTAAAACCCACTGATTGACCTAGAGAGTTCCGATTGTAAAAATTTCAGTTCCCGTGGATTTCTGAGGTTACAAGGAGTTCAAATATGTTATCCATTATTTATTTGGACTTTTTCAAGGTGTTAAAATGTAATAACAAAGAATCGAGAAAAGAAATATAATATTGGGCCCATTAGGCCTGAAATGGAACCATTTCACGCTCAACGTGGGCCTGATATGGATTCCATATCAGGCCAATGACCCTAATGTGTGATTTTTTTTCGATTCTTCATTATTACATTTTAACACCTCGGAGAAGTTCAAATAAACAATGGATAGTATATTTGAACTCCTTGTAACCTCAGAAATCCATGGGAACTGAAATTTTTACAATCGGAGCTCTCTAGGTCAAATCAGTGGGTTTTGGTCCAATGGGTCCAATATTATATTTCTTTTCTCGATTCTTTGTTATTACATTTTAACACATTGAAGAAGTCCAAATAAACAATGGATATCATATTTGAACTCCTTGTAACCTTAGAAATTCACGGGAACTGAAATTTTTACAATCGGAACTCTCTAGGTCAATAAGTGGGTTTTAGTCAAAACCCACTGATTGACCTAGAGAGCTTCGATTTTAAAAATTTCAGTTCCCGTGAATTTCTGAGATTACAAGGAGTTCAAATATGTTATCCATTGTTTATTTGGACTTCTTTAAGGTGTTAAAATGTAATAACAAAGAATCGAGAAAAGAAATATAATATTGGACCCATTGGGCCTAAAATGGAACAATTTCAAGCTCACGTTAGGTTTGAAATGGAACCATTTCAGGCCCAACGTGGACATGATATGATCTTTTAGATTTAATTTAATAAAAATATTTTAATTAATTTAAATGTTAATATTCAAATTTAGATCTAAAAAGTACGTAGGTTTCAATTCATTTTAACCATTTGATGATAAAATTTTATTTCATTTTATTTTTTTTAATTTTTAAAATTTGTTTTTGAAAAAAAACTCGAGTCAAACCCATGTTATGCATGCATTCATCTAAAAGGGAGAAGAGAAAGTAATGCATGAAAAATAGTGAGGAATGAGAAGAGAGGAGAAGAAAGAGAAGATAAGTTGCGTGTAAAAGAGAGAGAAAAGGAAAAAATGATTGTATGCAGTTAGATTTGACAGAAGAATAAAATGGAAAGAGTACTGAAAAAAGTATCTTTTCGTAAACATCAAAATAGTGTACGTCTTTTGATTAATTCGAAAAGTTACATACGTCTTTGTTAAAAGTCGAACCAGATTTGAAAGCAATGGAAATCACGAGTAAAAAGGGTCGAGTCATTTTCATTATTTTGACATTTATTACTGTAAAAAATAAAAGAAAAGATTGGTTAAGTTATTTGTAAAATTTAATATCTTAACGAAATAATATTTAATATATTTGAACTCCCAAATAATATTTAGCATATAACCAGTTAAATTTAGCTGTGTTCAAATTTATTTATTTAGTTATTATTTTTTTTAAATATGGAACTCGAGTATTTTAAGATCAACTAATATTATTATTAACCATATAAATGATAATGTTATCCTCATAAATTAGATTGAATGTTTATCTAATATATGATAATTATATTATTCTTTCATTTTTAACTTCTTATTTTTAATTTATTATGAATAATTTAAAATTATACAAATTAATAATTATTTATTCATTTGAATAAAAATTTTAAACTAAATTTATAATTAAAAACCTACCTATTTCAATTGATTCAAAAGCCCAATTCGAACCAACCGATTTCAATTTATTTGTCCATTTAAAAATCAGTATTCCCAATTCATTCAAGTACTTACCTATTCTGTTTTAATTTTTTTAAAGAACACTTAAGTTTTTTTTTTTTTTTCAAATTATCCTTTACGATCTCTAGGTATGATGTATTTTATGAAATTTTTTTCTAAATAAAACGCGAACCCTGAGATGTTAGACTTTTTTTTTTTTATCAAAAGTGAATTTTATTATTAAAAAGGGGAAAAGGGATCCATGTTAAAAGGGGACCAAACCTTACCTTCTAATCATGAAATAACAAGGTCTCAAAAGGATTTACAAATATTGCTAACTATATAGTTAGCTCTTTTAAAATCTATCTCATTTCTCCAGCCACTTGGGACTATCGCATCGCCACCGCCGCTTGAGACCATCTCTATTTTCAAAATTTCCAAGCATACCATCGCATAGCAATTCCTTTGAACAAATGTTGCCTAAGAATTTCAAAGATTGCCTTTCCTTTCAAATTTCCTTGACTTCCAATAGCCCATAAGCTTCCCGGAAAAGCTCCAGCTCATAATGTTATAAGATCAAAGCAAAAATTCTAGCAATCATGTAATTCACACCATGTTTCAGACAAGATTATAGCAGCAAATTGAAGCAAAGTATCGAAAAATTTTAGAACCAAAACACCAGCCTGCATGCCTTCATCATAGAATTTCTAAGTATCAGCCACCTGATAATCTCAATTTTCAGACTTGGCACGCAGAGAATGGAAAAACCAGAAAATGGAAAAACCAGAGAATGGAAAATTAGCATCCCTCATCTCTTCTCGATTTACAGACTCGGCACGCAGAGAATGGAAAAACCAGAAAAAGCAGCCATTATCAGATTTTCAGTAAACTTCTGCAAACATTGTATCAAGATAGAGATCATTATCAAGACAATCTGTTAAACAATTGATCTGAAAATCTCCGTATCAAATCATCCTTGTTGAAATTTGAAATCTACAACTTCCTAGATCAATTTCATCTCATCATAATCAAATAATGATTCCATTTAATCTGAATAAACGCAGGAGTTTCAAAACCTGTTCAAAGTTTAGTATGTAGAGAAAAAATCAAATTTTCCAGTTAATAACACAATTACTCCATATTAACAAGTAATCTGAATTCTTCATAGACAGAGCAATACTGCAAACCATTGAATCAATACTGAGTATAGAAATACTGAGTGTAGGAAAAACTGATTTATAACAGATTTATATCAAATACATAACAAACTGAGATTTATAGCAGATTCATTGTAATACTGAGTCTCTAGTTGGCATGCTGGGAATAGAAAAACCAGTAAAATAGCCATTATCAGCTTCCCATATTTCAGAAAAAACTTCTGCAAACCATTGAATCAGTACAGAAATCATTGATAAAGCAAAATGTAAAACGAATAATCTGAAATCTCCATAGCAATAACACCATTGATAGAATCTCTTAAATCTGCAGAACTTTCAAGGTTTCTGAAATCTGCAATCATACACAGATCATATCCCAGCAATAAACTGAATAAAAGCAGGGAATCAAACTAAAACCAGAAGAAAGGAATTTACCAACTGAAATTTATTCTTTTTTTGGAAGCTGCAGGTTTTCCAAGATGCAATCAATATCTCTAAAGCATTTTCTGATCCAATCGAACATAAGGAAGCCCCAGCTTGTCCATCTTACAAATGTCATATAAAATCTTGTTTATATCCTGCCTTCTCAAGATTTTGTCCCCCGCAAATTGAAAAGCTTGATTAGCCAAGTAATCCGCAGCCACGTTTCCTTCCCTAAATACATGCGAATAAGTCACCTTATACCTTCCCATAATAGTTCTGATTTTAAGCACTATATTCCTATAATCCCAGCAAACAATGGGGGACTGTATAATCCTCAAAGCAACCATCGAATCTGATTCTAACCACACTAGTAAGTAATTGCAAGCAACACATAATTCCAATCCAAATAAAATGGCCGACAATTTTGCTTTTACATTTGAAATAACTCCCAATGTGTCATGTTTCGCCATGATAAATTGTCCTGTGTGGTTCTAATTATAGCCCCATATGAAGATACACCTGGATTACCTTTCGAGCAACCATCCGTGTTTAATTTATAACCTCCAACTTCCGACCTCTTCCAATGCCCCACAAAGATAGTATTTTTGATGTTTACTTTGATAGGAATCCCCCAAGCCGTGGCCACTGAGGAGAAACCTTTCCAATGTTTGCCTTTCATGATTCCTGCCGCTTCTCCTAGGAATAAATATTGAATTATATTCCTTTTAATCTTCCTTACTTTTAGTTTTATCCCCCTATGCTTTGCATCGTTTCTAGCCACCGATAAGAACCATAATATAAGGAAAGACATAACCTCCCTAACATGCCCTCCATGAGACCATTCTGGACCAATCATCCAATCTCCCATTAAGAAAAATCTGCGCACCCTAAACAAGTTTGCAAAATAAGACCAAACTTCCTTTGCTATTGGACCATCAAAGAACAAATGATCCCAAGTTTCCATATCATTGCAACAAAGACATTTAGAGACTAGTGTGATTCCCCTTCTTTGCAAAATGGTATCAACAGGTAGTTTGTATCTCAAGAAGTGCCATGCAAAAATGGAGATAGATGGGTTGAGTAAGCCACTCCAAATTGTAGAATTTATGGGCACCATTGGTTGAATTTTTCTAACATTATTCCATGCCGTTTTTAAGGAAAACTTGCCATTCAAAGATAGTTTTCATATGATGTGATCTAAAGCATCTATTTGTATAGGTATTTCAACAATTTCTGCAACTATGTCTTCCAGGAGCAGCCTGCTAATTTTGTTCATTCTCCAATGAGATCCTTCCAAAAATTCTGCAACTCTTATGTCAATATTTCCAACTGGGGCACAAGAATGAAACAAAGGTCTACGATCCAACCATGTATCATACCAGAAATGCAGTTTACCTTCTCCCAAAATTCAGCATGTATTTTGTTCTACTAGGCTTCTAAATTTAACCATACGGCGCCAACAAGGAGATGCTTTACTTTTCAAATGAACTATGGCTGGATGAGTAGAATTACAATACATCCTTGTTAGGAAATTTGCCCAAAGTGTTTTTTGTTCTCTGAATCTATACCAAAGTTTAACAGTCATTGCCACACTAAAGTCTGCTAGCTTTCTCACTCCTAATCCTCCTTCCATCCTTGGCTTACTGATCTCTCCCCAAGCAATCCAGTGAGCCTTCCTTTTAGTGTCTGTAGAGCCCCAAAAAAATCTCGCAAAGACCATTTCCAAATTATGTAAAATTGACAAAGGAGTAGAAGCACCTGCAACAAATAAAGAGGCATAGAAATTAAAACACTTTGGATTAGCAAAAGGCGACCACCATAAGAGAGCCGTGAAATAGTCCATCCCATGAGTTTCCTTCTTATTTTTTGTATCAAAGGTTGAAAATATACTGATTTTCTGATCCCAGTAAAAATGGGTATCCCTAAGTAATTCATAGGCCATGTCCCTTCCGCAAAATTTGTGGCAGCTAAAATTGAATTTCTACGGGCCGGAGGTATGTTTCTTGAAAGATAGATCAGACTTTTTCTAGCATTGACCAATTGACCTGATTGCCTCTCATATGCATCAAAATAAGCCTTTGCCTTTTTAACACAATCAATAGACCCATTCAGAAAAACCATAATGTCATCCGCATAAGTCAGGTGAGATATCTTCATATCACAGCCCGTAGCATAACTTAGCTTAGGATTTTTGAGGAAAAAATTCTCCAATCCCCTCGATAAGAACTCAGATGCTATGATGAACAAGAAAGGAGAGATAGAGTCTCCCTGTCTTAACCCTCTTTTAGACTGAAAGAAACCTGCAAGATGTCCATTAACCCGAATAGAAAACCAACAAAAAGCAATACATCTCCTAATCATATTTATAAAGGAGTCCGAAAAACCAAAATCTGTCATAATCCTGAATAGTAAATTCCACTGTACTCTATCAAAAGTTTTGGCCATGTCAAGTTTCATAATGACATTTCCTCCTCTGACATGAATATTTAGTTTATGAGTCAATTCTTGAGCTAAAAAAATATTATCAGAAATCAATCTATCTTTCACAAAACCACTCTGAGCCGGAGAAATAATCTTATGAAGAATATTCGTAAGCCTATTCGCCAAAATTTTAAAAACAATCTTATATGACACATTACATATGCTAATGGGGCGGAAATCTTGCCACTTTTGAGCATTTTCCTTCTTTGGAATCAACACAACAGTTGTGGCCACCATTCCTCTTGGCAAAACCCCTCCTTTGAAGAATTCCATCACAGCTTGTTGCACATCATCTTGAATAATATCCCAACAGGAAACATAAAAGGCTGAGGAAAAACCATCTGGCCCGGTTGCACTATCTTGATCTATTTCCCATATAACTTGCTTTATTTCCTCCTTAGAAGGCAATACCATAAAAGAAATGTTTTCTTTGGCAGTGATGAGCTTGGGAATATGACTAACATCTGCCCCCATGTGATTAAATTCCTCTCCCGTTAATAATTGTTCAAAGAATTTGACAATTGAAGCCCTAATAAGTTTTGGCTTCTCTAAACATTCCCCTTCATCCCATATCCGAAAGATTCTGTTGGTTATTCTCCTGGTTTTCACCATATCATGGAAAATTTTTGTGTTTCTTTCCCCCTCTCCCCTCCATTTGACTGCTGCTCTTTGTCTCCAAAAGTCTTCCTCCATTTGAAGTGTCTTAAAGAGATGGGCTTGACTTTTGTTTCTATTAATTCGATTCTCTTTAGTAGGTTCCGAATCAAACTGTTTTTCTGCCTCAGAATACAATTGTTCAGCTTTTTGAATGTTGTCATGAATATTCCCAAATATCTCCTTGTTCCACCACTTTAAATGTTCCTTTAATCTTTTTAATTTCATCTGCAGTTTCTGAAGACCAAAACCTGGACTGGGTAGGTTCCAATTTAATCTTACCGTTTGCAGAAAGCCATGATGCCTTAGCCACATCTTTTGAAATCGAAAAGAGGCTACTACTTGATCAAAAGTAGGAAAAGATATCAACAATGGGCAGTGATCCGAGGCAGCACGACTAAGATGTTCAATCCGAACTGAAAATTCGTGACCTTGCCAAGATGGAGAGATTAGGATACGATCTAACCTCTTCCATATTCTGTTGTTGGTCCAAGTGAAACAATCTCACACATAACCAGCATCAATCAGCCCTGTTGCCATTAAAAAATTGTTAAAATCTTCAATTGCTCCCAACCTTGTTATGTTTCCTGTGGATTGTTCTGATACATTAGCTATGACATTGAAATCTCCACCTACCATCCAGAAAGCCTCATCATTTGGTTTGATGTATTCTATCTTCTCCCAGAGTTCATACCTTTCAACTCTTGAGCACTTTGCATATACAATAGTAAACATCATTTCAATTGGGAACATAGCAGATTTCAAACTCAAATGAAGGAATTGCTCATGATCAAACAAAACATTGCAAACTATATTAGAATCATAAATAAACCATATTTTTCCTGAGCAATTAGCAACTACTGAGGAATATCCCAATCTTCTAGTAATAAAGGAAACATCAAGCGAAATCATTGGCTCTAAAATTCCCAAGAAATTTAAATGAAAATGTTTCTTCAAATAATGCAATCTTCTAATTAATGCGAGATTACTATCCCCCTAATGTTTCATATCATACCTGACATTAAAACATTGAAGAGTAGGAAATCCTTTGTGCTTGAGATTTGCTTCTAGTGACCCTTTGTGAAACACCAGAAGGAGCATACTTATTAACAAATTTTTTTGGAGAAACAATCTGATTATTACTGAGATGTTAGGCTTATGGATCATTTATTGTGAGCATTTTTCGATTTACCTTGGCGGTCAATGGAAATCTTTCGTAGGGTCAGGCCAGTCGTACAAGATTGAAAAAATCTTGTTAATCGTTTATTTATCTCCTATCTCCTATTTCGTTGTGTACCATTTGCCGCGCGCCCATGACCTCAGTCGCTTGCATTGAATTCTAAGTGCTTTGTTTAAAGTTTTTTTTAATAAAAAACATCAATCCTTGCATCTTGAAATCAATCACAGGCGCCCAGATTATTTTTTTTTTTATTTTTCCTTTTTAAGAATCAAAATTTCTAATATAAATTCAAAATACATTATTATATTTCGTGAGATCGAAAATTTAAAATCTTGAAGAGTATAATTCAAGAGGAAAAATTGAATCCTAGAAGAAAAATCTTTTTAGTTTAAATCTACTATCATCCAATTCTAAATTTTAAAATCTTAAACACTAAACATATCTAATATGTTAGAGTAGGTGCCCTCCAAGCCAACTGTTGTCTAGAATTTTATTCACTCTTGTAATAAATATCTTTTATTTTAATATAATGTTACTTAGTATAACACTTATTTTATCTGAATACTCATGCTAAATGCATTGATAAAATCCTTGAGTATACTATAGCGAGATGTGGTGGTACATATGATGGTGATCATGAAATACATCATTATTCACTCTATATTCTAAATAAGTTCCTAGTCAATTGGATCACCTAATAAATAAGGATAAAAGGTCGCTCGAGTTAGAAACTAGTATCCATGTTGTAATGTATCACGTTTTATTAGTGAGGACATAGAGATGTTCAAACATAGAGATGAATACTTATACGATGAATTCATCGAACAACTCTTATACGGATTTGCCAAGTGATTATCATTTACCGAGTGGATAAGTCGTTAGTTATTGTTGTACACTAGTAGTGCTTATGACCTATGATAACATTGAGACTCTATATGCTAAGGATGTACTTTGACTCGTTTACCAAATCAATTAGGGTCATTAGGTGATGAGATCGGGTGTAGTTATGAAACATATAATGTTGGAGCAATCTATGGTCCAGAGTGACCATGTGTTTTGATGTTTGGGCAAAGAGTTTAAGTTAGGTTTATCCTTGTATTTGATATGCATATGTGAGTGTGCAAGTTTGTAGGATATACATAGGCTTAGCTGGACGGCTTCGGGTCCGATGAAGGATGGCATGAGGAGACAAACCGTGGGCTTGTATGCATATGAGGGACTGTGGACAAAGCAGGAACGATGAGCCGAGGGAAGCACACTTTGAGGCATACGCGAAGGATGGCATGAGGATGAGCCGCGAGCTCATATGCATCCGAGGGAGAAGAGCCAAAGTCGAAGAAGACTTGAAAGCAACAGGTCGTGGTTGCTAGGTGAAGAGTCAACTGAGTCGTGAGGGTGTGAGTGCTGAGATAATTGTACTCGGGAAAGGAAATCCTAGGTTTCGGGGTTGGACAGTTGACTGCGGCTATCTCGTGAGATTTTGGCTTGTATGCATCTAAGCGACCGTGGACAAAGCAGGAACGATGAGCCGAGAGAAGCGCATTTCGAGGCATACACAAAGGATGACATGAGGATGAGCCGCGAGCTCGTATGCATCTGAGGGACAAGAGCCAAAGTCGAAGAAGACTTGAAAGCAATAGGTCGTGATTGTTAGGTGAAGAGTCAGCTGAGTCGTGAGGGTGTGAGTGCTGAGAGAATTGTACTCGGGAAAGGAAATCCTAGGTTTCGGGTTTGGACAGTCAACTGCGGCTGTCTCGTGAGGTTTTGGCTTGTATGCATCTGAGGGACCGTGGACAAAGCAGGAACGATGAGCCGAGGGAAGCGCACTTCGAGGCATACGCGAAGGATGACATGAGGATGAGCCGCGAGCTCGTATGCATCCGAGGGACAAGAGCCAAAGTCGAAGAAGGCTTGAAAGCAACAGATCGTGGTTGCTAGGTGAAGAGTCAGCTGAGTCGTGAGGGTGTGAGTGCTGAGAGAATTGTACTCGGGAATGGAAATCCTAGGTTTCGGGTTTGGACAGTCGACTGCGGCTTATAACAGTCGACTGGTGTAAGGCACAGAAAAATCAATCGACTGATCTCTGTGCAGTCGACTGGTGTCGGCTGGAATTCGAACGTTGGATTGTAACGTTTGAATTCGGGTTGACCAGTCGACTGATGTTGGCACCAGTCGACTGGTAACGGCTAGTTCAGCCATGATCTCTATTTAAGGAAGCTTGGTTTGGCTAGTTAGGGTTGGCGAAATTGGTTTTGGTTAAAGGCCAATTAGTAGTCTAAGCTCTCAGAGATCTTGTGCGAGTTGTTTTGAGGTTTCTCCAGCCACAAGGAGCTACACGAGCTAACCGGACATCTTCCGGGGACTCATCCACTTATGGATCGGGTTCGTTCACCTTACGGACAACCATGGAGTAGGAGTATCATTTTCGAACCACGTAAAGGTTTTGTGTTAGCATTGTATTATTATTTGTAGTTTATATTTCCGCTTGCGCACGCTAACAATTGTAGGAAGAAAACTATTCACCCCCCTTTAGCTGGCACATCGATCCCAACAAGTGGTATCAGAGTGAGGTCGCTCATCTATAGACTAACTGCCGGAAGAGTAAAGAGCTTGAGGAAATGACGGTCGAAGAAAGCTTAGGAGACGATATCAATGTTCCACCTCCCTATGACCGTGAAAGTTTCAATTATTGGAGGATGTGGACAAAGGTTTGGTTTAACATGGATTGAGATCTAATGATCGTCATTAAAGAATCATTTGAAGTCCCGAACGATATGCACGAGAAAAAGCTCCAACCACGCTATTAAACCAAGGAGTAACAAATACAATCGAAGGCAAATGAGAAGGTAATCTCAATATTACTTAATATTTTGCTTAATGATATAATTAGTGGTATAGGTAAATACAAAAATGCTCTTGAGCTATGGAGCAAGATGATAGCTCTTTATCAAAATCCTACACAAACACAAGAGGTAGAAGAGCCCAAGGAAATAGACTTGATAGTCTAAGAAGAAGAGAAGGACCAATCGGATAAGGAGAGGAACTCAACATCCGTGGAGGAGAAGAAAGAAGATGAAAATCTATCCACCTCCTCAAGTGAATTGGGAATTGAGGATAAGTCATCCACATCCTCAAGTGAGAAAGAAATAAAAGAAGTCTTCACTTTAAAGATTGAGGGGGAGGAGAGACCATCCTCAATACCGGAGCAAGAAGAAACTTCCACCTCCACCAAAGCAAAGTCAAAAGACCATATTATTTGTATTGGGTGCAATGAGAAGGGGCACTACAAGGACAAGTGCCCATTGGGTAAAAAAAAGGAGGTAAACTCTAAATCCAAGTCAATTTCTTTAACATCTAACATGAGTTCTAGGGAAAAGAAGGAGAAGAAGCATATAAGATGCTTCACGTGTGGTGACGTAGGACACTACCGCACCAAATGCTCAAGAAAAGAAGAATTCAAGAAATTTGAGCATTTGAGAAAATGGGAAAAGAAGGAGAAGAGGAGGAGCTCACATCAAGGGGAGCTACAAGGGTAAGGAAGGTAATCCCTAACTTTAATTTGAAATGTAATTCAATGTCAAACTCCTCCATGCATGTTAGAAATAATGAAAATTATTTGCCATGCATAATTTTGATTTTAGATATCATGATAAAAATAAGGTTCATGTTGCATATCAAAACCCTAGGCAATTCATGCATCATGATAAACCTAGAACCTTTAGACCTAAGGACTAAGACATTAATCCTAAGAAGGGGAGACATATGCTTAGAATGGGTAGGTTTAGAATGTCCAAAGTGGACATGTCGATTCTAGTAGGTTTAAGAACCTAGAAAGGGAAAATCAAATTTTGAGGGCAAAACTTGAAAATTAGAGAAAATCCTAGATAGATTCACTATTGGATCTAAGGGTTTAGGTATGATGTTGGGTGGTCAAAAGTCAAATAATGATAGATCGGGTCTAGGATACTGATCTAAGTTCTCAAATGCTATAGAGAAGTCATATGCAAGGGTGTCATATGATTATAACAAAAGAAAATCCAAAAATAGCAAGAGAATGTCATTTAAGGGCAAAAAGATCTTGACCAAGGCCAAGATGTCCAAGGTTAAAGGGAAGAAAATCTTAACTAAGGACAAGGGGTCCAAAGGCCAAGAATCACCGGAGATATACCGTTGTGACCTTGTGTTTGTAGAAGAGTCTCCTACGGAGGTGGCTAAGGCTAAGAGCTCAAGGGGGAGCTCTAGGAGCCAAGTTGGGACCCATGGTCAATGGATCTCAGGAGAATTTCTCCCGGAAGTGTAGATGAACCATGAAGTGTGTCAAAGGATTTGGAGACGGATTAAGTCTAAATCCAAGGGATTTGACACATTGGAATTAAGTTTCATACATGAAAATATGATATTGGGGTCATCTTGCATGAAAATTAGTTTTTGATGTATAGATGACATATAAACCAATGCTAGGGATGTATTGTGGTTTGGTATGAGCAGATACATCAAGAAGAAACCAAAATTAGGACTTTAGGTCAAGGTTCAATTGAACCATTTAGATAATTTTGGATTTTATATCAATCTTGCGATCAGTGATAGATACATTTTTGAATATATTTTTCCCAAGTAGACACGGGTACCACAAATCACTCCATAAAATTTGAAAATTTTTGGAGATTTATGAAATTTCTAGTGCATTTCTGAAATTGGGTCAGCAATGTTGAAATGGGATGATATCAGGGTATCAGTCAACTGATGTAGAGGACAATCGACTGATAATTCTGTGAGTTGGGGTTTCGACTAGGTCAGTCGACCGGTAACTGTCTCAGTCGACTGATACAGGCTGAAACTGTTTTCAGCTAGGTCGAAAAGTATCCTAATGATATTAAACTTGTGTATATTCTTATAGAGGTTAATACACAGCGTTTATACTTATTAGAGGTTAAAAGATCCAATAATTGAGATATTGTTGAAGCCCTTTTGATGTGTGACAAAGGAGGAAAAGTGTTAGATTTAAGTGGAAAACTAAACACGCCTTTGCAAGAAATCCTTAGTCAAGAGGGAGCTTAGGTAAAGGGGGAGCATTGTTGCTCATTTATTGGCAAAGGGGAACCTTGGAGAGATTCTTAAAAAGCCTTTGTGAGTCCAATGTAGGGAGAGCCTTGGAGAGGTTATTAAAAAGTCCGTTTTGGTAAAAATCCTAACTCTTGGGGAGTTTAGGTGTGAGGATGCATTGTGATAGGATCTATGCATGTTTGAATTGCATGATTGCATATGCATTGACGATATAAGTCCAAGGTGAAGTCTTGGCAACGTAAGTCCAAATATTGATTAGCATCGTATTTGCTATTTATTTTTCCTAACTTAAACGAATTGTCAAACATCAAAAAGAGAGAGATTGTTGGAGCAATCTATGGTCCGGAGTGATCATGTGTTTTGATATTTGAACAAAAGGTTTAAATTAAGTTCACTCTTATATTTGATATGTGTATGTGAGTGTGCAGGTTTGTACGATACACATAGGCTTAGCTGGACGACTTCAGATCTGATAAAGTATGACATGATGAGTCAAGTCGTGGGCTTGTTGCATCCGAGGAACCGTGGACAAAGCAGGAACGATGAGCCTGTTGGAACTTGGATGGCTAGAGAGGGGGGGGTGAATATAGCCAGACACAAAAATCGCTTTCACTTAACGGATTTCTGCACTTCAAGGGTTAGTCGCAGCACAGCGGAAGCAATACAAAAACAGAGATGCAGAAACTAAACCCTAAACTAAGCACAAGCACAAAACGCTAACAAGGAGGATTTACAAGGTTCGGGGATAACTTGCCCCTACTCCTTGGCGTGCCCGTGAGGTGGGTGATCCCTTGATCGTCGGCAGATCAAGCCTCGGAAATCCGGATAGAATGCAACCTCCTTCTCGGTGGAGTAACCTCTCCACAGCGTTTCAATCAGTGTATATGAAACTAAGCACAATGAAACACAAAGGAAGCTTACAGAGCACTTAGGACAGAAAGAACACAAGCGAACTCCTCACCGAGCTCCACTCAGCACAGATCACACGCAAGAACTCCCTCTTCGTGTCTTCTTGCTGATGGACTCGCCAAGCTCCTTGTTTCTTCTTCCAAGCGCTCAAGTATCAGAATGTAGCTCAAAGCTTCAGCTGCTTCAGAGTGATGCACAACAGATGGAGAAGTAGCTTGTCGCAAGAACCAGAGAAGTGATCTAGTGTTCTCTTGAGGCTTCATCGCTACCAAGCCCTTAAGCCTCTCCCACTGATTGCCAGGTCACAGCCACCTCTCTGCAGCTCCCAGCTGCTCAACTGCAACTGCCCACCTACCACTGAGCTCTCCTGGACTCCCTGAGCTTCCCTCAGACGAGCCCCAGTCAGCAGCTCCAGCAGCGCCAGCATCCGTTGCAACCTGAGATGGATCCCTGTCAAACCTGATGTAGCAAAAGCCTCTGTTTGACTCTCCTTGTGTAAACCTGATTCATCTGCACACTTAGCAGCTCATTAGAACAGCAAATCAACAGAAGATCAAAATATCAGAACATATCAGTGGTGATCAGAAGAGAAACAGAACGCAATCAGAACTCTGACAGTGTTTTTGAATTAAAGCTGCCAGCTACTGATCGGTCATTGGACCGATCAGAGGGACTCCTGATCGGTCACCAGACCGATCAGGATGGGTCCAGACCGATCAGGCTCCAGCCTGATCGGTCCCCAGTGAGAAATCAGAAATCGCGACTCCTTCGTGATCGATCACCAGACCGATCTCAAGTCGTGGAGTGATTTTCCAGCTTCGCAGTCCAACCCTCCTGATCGGTCCCCAGACCGATCAGGGTATGGCCTGATCGGACTGGTGACCGATCAGGCCACTCTCCGACCGATCAGGCTCCAGCCTGATCGGTTATAGTGAGAAGCTCGCGACAATTGATCGTTCACCAGAACGATCTGAATAGTATCCCTGATCGGTCACCGGACCGATCAGGAGCCGATCAGTAGGCTTCCAAACTCACTGTATGCTCCCTGATCGGTCACCAGACCGATCAGGAGCCGATCAGTAGGGTTCCCAAACTCACTGTATGCTCCCTGATCGGTCACCAGACCGATCAGACATAGCTGGATCGGTCACCAGACCGATCCACGAGGGAACTTCGTGCCAACTTCCCTGATCGGTCACCAGACCGATCCAGGCAAGGTCAAATCTCCTCTAAGTCACGAGAACAAGCTTCCAGCCCTTCTCTGACTCGTTCTTAGTCCCCCGGACCAAGACTCCGTGCCCAGTTTCACTCACCGGGACTTCAACCTAGCCCTCCAAGCTAGGACCTGGCCCTCCAAGCCAGGGTTTCATCCAACCTAGCCCTCCAAGCTAGGACCTGGCCGTCCAAGCCAGGGTTTCATCCAACCCAGCTCTCCAGGCTAGGACCTGACCCTCCAAGCCAGGGTTTCATCCAACCTAGCTCTCCAAGCTAGGACCTGGCCCTCCAAGCCAGAGTTTCAATCAACTTAGCTCTCCAAGCTAGGATTTCATCCAACTCCGTGCCCAGTCCCCGACCAGGACTTAATCTCAATAATCTCATTAACCTAAACTAAAATTGGTGTCAACACCAAAACAACACTCAGGGTCAGACTGCATCAACAATCTCCCCCTTTTTGTTGTTTGACAACCTGATTTTAAGTTTAGGGATTTGAAATCAATTTCTCAAATTTCACTATCGTAGGAGAATCAGGATCCTCCCCCTACAACAGTTAAACTCGTAGTAGTCCTAAACTTAACCAAACCACACTCTCCTCCTTTGTCAAACACCGAAAAGGGTGTAGACTGGTTGTTAAGTTTAAACATACTCCCCCTCAACCTAAGGGGTTCTCCCAAAAACAACAAGGATATGATTTAATTTTGAGGGTATATGAACATATATGATAAATATGGAGCATGATAAACCAATCATATGCATCATATGAAATCATAATCAAATAGCATGAAATCATGAAGGTAAACAACATAAACATAAGATATTAATCATAAAACGAAATCTAGTCAGATAATCATAGTATGAAATCATAACTAAATAGTCAAGCACATCATGAATCTAAAACAGTCAAATGGTCAGATGCATAAAACCGCATCAAAGCATAGTCAAAGTCAACACAAAGCCATAACAGGCAAATAGTCAGAACGGACAGATCCGTCAAATAGTCAGAGACAACCACAAGATCAAAGGCAAAGTGCAACCACAGTCAATCATCAAGTTACAATTGAAAGCAAAAAGCTCACTTTGGTGCCATTTGGGTGAGATTTGCTGAAAACTTGCGCACGAGAGGATCTGAACGTAGCAGGAGAAATCTCGGGAGCAAAAAGGAGAACTCCAACAGCACTTGCAGATGGAGAAAAACCGCAACTTCACAGGGAACGGCAGAAGGTTTTATGCAGGAAGAAACCTTACGTAGACAGAGAGCTCGTTGGTTGCAGGAAGCGAGAACTCGCAGGAAGCAGAACTCACGCACAGGAAGAAGAAGCTTGCGCACACACTCGCAGGGAACAAAGATCTCCTCGCTGAAATCTCAGGAACTCACGCAGGATGAGGATGAGGGGTTTCGGCAGCTAGGGCTTGGGAAGTAAGGGAAGAGCGGAGTTAATAGGTTGGTGGACCGATCCACCAACCGAAATTTATTGCGATCGAACGGATCACCGTTCGATCTGGGAGTGCCCAGACCGATCAAGCTCCATCCTGATCGGTCTGGCTTGGTCCTGATCGGTCGGGTGACCGATCAAGCAAGCCCCTGATCGATCTGTCGATCGATCAGGAAGCGAACTGTAGGTTCGTGAGATTTTCTGTGACCCTCCTGATCGGTCGGTGGACCGATCACCGCAGGGGGCCAGATCGGTCTGGGGACCGATCCAGGCCAACACAGAAAGTTTTGACAATTTCTCGCGAAATAGCTGGATCGGTCGATTCGACCGATCAGGCCGATTCCTGATCGGTCTGTGGACCGATCAGCCCTATGTCTGATCGGTCTGTGGACCGATCAGGTATCAGAAATTTTCTGATACGAGTCTGAACCTTCAGTTTCAGACTTCCTATCGAATTCCGATGTGATCAGATGGAAGATTTTTGATCTTGGAGGTGTTCCCTTGACTATAATTGACCCCTGAACAAGGATCAAAAGTCCTTATGGGTTTAGCAAATCAATTTGCCCCAACCAAGTGGAGTCAAATGCAAACACAAACATCCATTCAATGTTTAACCAAGTTTGTATCAAAATAAAGTCTCCAATCAAGTTTCCTTGATTAGAATGTCCAAGTATGATCATGGAGCCAAATCCACATATGTTATGCATTGGTTTTCCCCATACTTGGTCAACTTAATGATCATTATCTCGTCAACCTAATTCCTCAAGGGATGCATTAACATTTTGAGTAATTAGGTTGATCCTAGCATCTCACCCCATTTCTAGCAAACAAAAATATTTTGTTAAATCTTATAGTTTGTGTGAGATGTCCCCAAGTTACCCAAAAATTGTTCCCAACAATTCGAATTAATCATGAAGGTTTTGAATGCTTTTTCATCCTATGAAGCGCGACACATTCCCAATTCCCTTCGTAAGAAACTAAACTCATTCTCGAGGAGTGGTTTAGTGAAAATGTCTGCTAGGTTTGATTTTGACTCTACATGTGAGAGTACAATGTCTCCTCTAGCAACATGATCTCTAATGAAGTGGTGACGCACTTCAATGTGCTTGGTTCTAGAATGATGGACTGGATTCTTGGTTAGGTTTATTGTGCTAATGTTGTCACACAACACTTGCACACCCTTGTAGCTTAATCCATAGTCCTCTAGTGTATGAATCATCCACAACAATTGTAATACACTCTCTCCCATGGCGATATATTCTGCCTCGGTCGTGGAGAGAGCAACACAATGTTGCTTCCGACTTGACCAACTAACTAGTGATGATCCTAAGAATTGGCAACCCCCACTCGTGCTCTTTCGATCCAACTTGCACCCAGCATAGTCGGAATCGGTGTAGCCAATTAGGTCAAATGATTCGGTACGGGGGTACCAAAGACCAACTCCAATTGTGCCCTTAAGGTATCTCAAAATTCTCTTGACAGCAATTAAATGAGATTCCTTGGCACAAGCTTGATACCTAGCGCACATACCCACAGCAAAAAGTATATCAGGTCGACTAGTTGTGAGGTATAGCAAACTACCTATCATGCTCCGATATTGAGTTAAGTCAACAGGTTTACCACTCTCATCATTGTCTAACCGTGTGTTTGTAGCCATGGGAGTGGTTACCTCTTTAGAATCACTCATGTTAAATTTTCGGAGCATCTCTTGAGTATACTTTGATTGGTGCACATGGATTCCGTCACGAGTTTGCTTGATTTCAAGTCCAAGGAAGAAAGTCAACTCTCCCACTAGACTCATTTCAAATTCACTCTCCATGTGTCCAATAAATTCATTTAAATAACCCTTATTGTTTGAGCCACAAATTATGTCATCGACATACACTTGGGCTGCAAATATATTATCACCATCTCTTCGTAGAAATAGTGTAGGGTCTATTTGTTCTCTTATAAAATCTTTTTCAATTAGAAATGTCGACAACCGCTCATACCAAACTCGAGGTGCTTGTTTAAGGCCGTAGAGCGCCTTCTTGAGCTTGAACACGTGGTTTGGAAATTTGGTACTCTTAAACCCCGGAGGTTGTTCGACATAGACCTCTTCTCTTATTAAACCATTTAGGAAGGCCGATTTGACATCCATTTGGTAGAGCTTGAAACCTCGATGTGCTGCAAATGCAAGCATTAATCGTATGGACTCTAATCGTGCCACGGGAGCATAGGTCTCATCGTAATCAAGGCCTTCAACTTGACTATAGCCCTTAGCTATTAAGCGTGCCTTGTTTCTTATGATTTCTCCCTTATAGTTCAATTTATTTTTGAAGACCCATTTGGTTCCAATAATGGTGGTCTTCTTAGGTCTAGGGACTAAGTCCCAAACTTGACTTCTTTCGAATTGACCTAGTTCATTTTGCATGGCAATGATCCAATCGGGATCATTTAATGCTTCGTCAATTTTTCTAGGTTCAATTTCGAAAATTAGGGCAACTTCATTAGTCTCATTCCTAAAGAATGATCTAGTCCTAACCCCATGGTGGATGTCTCCAACAATTTGGTCTTGGGGATGGCTAGAGGCTAACCTGGTTTGCCTTGGTGTTGGTGGTGCTTCATGGATGGTGTCACTAGACACAGGCTCAGCCTCAGGGTCCGACTAATCTATGGGTTGTCTAGGTTCACCGTCATCAGACTCATCACCATTAACAACACTTGGACTTCCATCCAAACTTAGTTTCCTAAGTTCGAATTGAACTCCTTCTACATCTTCTGGTTGATCATTCGCTTTTGGAATTTCCTCAAAAATAACATCAGAAGACTCTTCAACTATTCTAGACTTCTTGTTGTAGACTCGGTAAGCTTTGCTAACGAGGGAGTACCCGACCAGTATCCCTTCATCAGCTTTTGCTGTGAACTTCCCAAGATGGTCCTTAGTGTTTAGAATGAATACCTTACAACCAAACACCCTAAGATGTTTAACTGTAGGTGGTTTTCCAAACCAGAGTTCATGAGGAGTCTTCCCTAGAAATCTATATATGAGGACTCGGTTTTGCACGTAGCAAGTTGTGTTTACAGCTTCAGCCCATAAGTAGCTCGGTAAGGAGTACTCATTGAGCATGCTCCGTGCAGCCTCTTGTAAGACCCGGTTCTTCCTCTCCACAACACCATTTTGTTGTGGTGTTCTAGGAGTAGAGAACTCGTGTCTATACCCTCTCTCTTGACAAAACTCTAAAAATCTTTAATTTTGGAATTCGCCTCCATGATTACTCCTAATTGTTTTAATTGTTGATGATTTTTCGTTTTCAACTCTTCTACAAAAGAAATGAAAACATCTAAAGTTTGGTCCTTATATTTTAGAAAATAGGTCCATGTATATCTAGTAAAATTATCAATGATCACAAAACAATATCTACTACCATTTAAGGATATAATAGTGCTACAATCAAACAAGTCCATGTGAAGTAAATCCAAAGCGGTAGAAGTACTTACAGTGTTTTTACCTTTATGTGCAGATTTTGTTTGCTTACCCATTTGACATGCATCACAAAGTTTGTCCTTTTCATACTTGATGCTTGGCAAGCCACGAACTAGTCCCTTGTTGGCCAATTTCCGGATATTCTTCATGTTCACGTGTGCTAGTCTCCGGTGCCAAAGGGTGGACTCATCTTCTCTTGACATGAAACACTTAACAAAAGCATTAGTAGCACTTTTAAAGGAAACTTGATAAATGTTATCTACTCTTGTGCCTACTAGTACCGTGTCAAAGGTGTCATGTTGTCTAACTAGACATTGACTTGATTGAAAATCAATTGTGTAACCCGCATCACACAATTGACTGACACTTATGAGATTAAATGTCATCCCCTTGACTAGAAGGACATTCTTAATCCTAAGACATTCGGATATTTGAATGTCTCTATTCCTACAACCTTAAGACTACCATTGTTACCAAAGGAAACATTACCTCTACTTTTTCTTTGAAGGGTAGTGAATAAGGATCTATCACCGGTCATATGTTTGGAGCACCCACTATCAACGAACCAAGTTGATAGATGCTCCCCTCAATCACAACCTACACAATACGAAAGATAGAAGATTTAGGTACCCAAATCTTGGGACCTAAAGCACCTACTATGCAAGACTTAGGCACCCATGCCTTGACTACTTTCCTTTGAACCCTAGGAGTCTTAAATAGTCTAACATTAGTCCTAGACATTAAGGAAACAAATTATGGTTCTTTAGGTCGGTAACCAATACCAGCCCTATTGTAAACCGCCCTTTGTGCATTCAAAATCATATCTAAAGTCTTTGAGCTTGTTGAGAATTTCTCAAGAACACTTTTGAGTCTCTCAACCTCACTCTTCAATGATTTGTTTTCATCTTCTAACATCTCTACATGCAAATCATCAATATCCTCATCCTTAGAGGATTTCAATTGTTCAACTTCTACTTTCAATGATTTAACCTTTTGTTTTGACTTTTTTAACAATTCGGTTAAGCATGCAATGGTTTTATAACATTTATCCAATTCGGGAGAGATTACCTCTTCATCATCCGAAGATGATGAAGCCGCGTTTGAGGAGTCCGTGGATTCATCACTGCTCTCTTCTCCTTCAATTGCCATGAGTGCCACATGCCGTGTACTCTTCTCCTCCTTCTCCTCTTCGGATGAACTAGAGGAGGATTCATCCCATGTGGCCTTCAAGGCCTTCTTCTTCTTCTTTGGTTTATCCTTCTTCTTCTTGAGCTTTGGGCAATCCTTCTTGAAGTGCCCTTTCTTGCTACACTCATAGCAAGTAATATTAGACTTATCAATCTTAACTTCACTAGGGTTACCTTTACCCTTGAAGTGCCGGCTCTTCCTCATCATCTGTCTAACAAAGTTGGACATCTCGGAGGAAGAAGACCCACTGCCTTCCTCCTCGGACTCGGACTCGGATTCGGATAAAGATGAAGAAACCTCCTTCTCCTTCTTCTTCTCCTTCTTCTTCTTGTTGGTCTTTTCCCCTGCAACTAAGGCAATCCCCTTCTCCTTGGGGCCTTTGTTAGCCATCTCATGTAGCTCCATTTCACAAAATAAGTCATCTAATTTTACAATTGATAAATCCTTAGAAACCTTGTAGGCATCCACCATGGATGACCACAAGACATTCCTTGGAAAAGCTTTTAACACATACCTCACAAGGTCGCGGTTCTCGACCTTTTCGTCAATAGAGTGAAGACCGTTGAGGACTTCTTTGAATCTACTATGAAGCTCACTTACCGTTTCACTCTCCTTCATGGAGAAATTTTGAAGTTGGTTGAGGAACAAGCCCCTCTTGGCTATTCTCGAATCTCGGGTGCCCTCGTGAAGCTCGATGAGCTTGTTCCATAAATCCTTTGCGCTTGTAAAGGGACCAACCTAGATTAGTTGATCTTTGTTCATTCCACATTGCAAAGTCACCACCGCCTTCGCATCGACTTCTCCTTTTCGTGTTTGCTCAGCCGACCACCGTGAAGACTCCAACTCTTTTCCCTCCGCGTCTCTTGGAGGGGTGAAGCCTTCCTTCACGGAGAACCACATTCCGATGTTGATCTTGAGGTAGTACTCTATGCGAGACCTCCAATACTGAAAATCTGATCCATCGAAGAAGGGAGGTCGAGTGGTGCTAAATCCTTCTCTCAAAGCCATTGTTGATAGCTCTCGGGTGTTAAGCCGTTTGAACAGAGCCCCAAGCACTGATACCACTTGTTGGAACTTGGATGGCTAGAGAGGGGGGGGGTGAATATAGCCAGACACAAAAATCGCTTTCACTTAACGGATTTCTGCACTTCAAGGGTTAGTCGCAGCACAGCGGAAGCAATACAAAAACAGAGATGCAGAAACTAAACCCTAAACTAAGCATAAGCACAAAACGCTAACAAGAAGGATTTACAAGGTTCAGGGATAACTTGCCCCTACTCCTTGGCGTGCTCGTGAGGTGGGTGATCCCTTGATCGTCGGCAGATCAAGCCCTGGAAATCCTGATAGAATGCAACCTTCTTCTCGGTGAAGTAACCTCTCCATAGCGTTTCAATCAGTGTATATAAAACTAAGCGCAATGAAACATAAAGGAAGCTTACAGAGCACTTAGGACAGAAAGAACACAAGCGAACTCCTCACCGAGCTCCACTCAGCACAGATCACACGCAAGAACTCCCTCTTCGTGTCTTCTTGCTGATGGACTCGCCAAGCTCCTTGTTTCTTCTTCCAAGCGCTCAAGTATCAGAATGTAGCTCAAAGCTTCAGCTGCTTCAGAGTGATGCACAACAGATGGAGAAGTAGCTTGTCGCAAGAACCAGAGAAATGATCTAGTGTTCTCTTGAGGCTTCATCGCTACCAAGCCCTTAAGCCTCTCCCACTGATTGCCAGGTCACAGCCACCTCTCTGCAGCTCCCAGCTGCTCAACTGCAACTGCCCACCTACCACTGAGCTCTTCTGGACTCCCTGAGCTTCCCTCAGACGAGCCCCAGTCAGCAACTCCAGCAGCGCCAGCATCCGTTGCAACCTGAGATGGATCCCTGTCAAACCTGATGTAGCAAAAGCCTCTGTTTAACTCTCCTTGTGTAAACTTGATTCATCTGCACACTTAGCAGCTCATTAGAACAACAAATCAATAGAAGATCAAAATATCAGAACATATCAGTGGTGATCAGAAGAGAAACAGAACGCAATCAGAACTCTGACAGTGTTTTTGAATTAAAGCTGCCAGCTACTGATCGGTCATCGGACCGATCAGAGGGACTCCTGATCGGTCACCAGATCGATCAGGCTCCAACCTGATCGGTCCCTAGTGAGAAATCAGAAATCGCGACTCCTTCGTGATCGATCACCAGACCGATCCCAAGTCATGGAGTGATTTTCCAACTTCGCAGTCCAACCCTCCTGATCGGTCCCTAGACCGATCAGGGTGTGGCCTGATCGGGCTGGTGACCGATCAGGCCACTCTCCGACCGATCAGGCTCCAACCTGATCAGTTATAGTGAGAAGCTTACGACAATTGATCGTTCACCAGAACGATCTGAATAGTATCCCTGATCGGTCACCGGACCGATCAGGTGCCGATCAGTAGGCTTCCAAACTCACTGTATGCTCCCTGATCGGTCACCAGACCGATCAGGAGCCGATTAGTAGGGTTCCCAAACTCACTGTATGCTCCCTGATCGGTCACCAGACCGATCAGACATAGCTGGATCGGTCACCAGACCGATCCACGAGGGAACTTCGTGCCAACTTCCCTGATCGGTCACCAGACCGATTCACGCAAGGTCAAATCTCCTCTAAGTCACGAGGACAAGCTTCCAGCCCTTCTCTGACTCGTTCTTAGTCCCCCGGACCAAGACTCCGTGCCCAGTTTCACTCACCGGGACTTCAACCTAGCCCTCCAAGCCAGAGTTTCATCCAACCTAGCCCTCCAAGCTAGGACCTGGCCCTCCAAGCCATGATTTCATCCAACCTAGCCCTCCAGGCTAGGACCTGGCCCTCCAAGCCAGGGTTTCATCCAACCTAGCCCTCCAGGCTATGACCTGACCCTCCAAGCCAGGGTTTCATCCAACCTAGCTCTCCAAGCTAGGACCTGGCCCTCCAAGCTAGGGTTTCAATCAACCTAGCTCTCCAAGCTAGGATTTCATCCAACTCCGTGTCCAGTCCCCGACCAGGACTTAATCTCAATCATCTCATTAACCTAAACTAAAATCGGTGTCAACACCAAAACAACACTCAGGGTCAGACTGCATCAACAAAGCCGAGGGAAGTGCACTTCGAGGCATACGCGAAGGATGACATGAGGATGAGTCGCGGGCTCGTATGCATCCGAGGGACAAGAGTCAAAGTCGAAGAAGGGTTAAAGGCAACAGGTCGAGACTGCTAGGTGAAGAGTCAGCTGAGTCGTGAGAGTCCGAGTGCTGAGAGAATTGTACTGGGGAAGAAAAACCCTGGGTTTAGGGTTTGGACAGTCGTCTGCGGCTTGTAGTAGTCGGCTGGTGTAGGGCACAGAAAAATCAATCGACTGATCTTCTGTGCAGTCGACTGACGTCGACTGGAATTCGAACGTTGGGCGGTAACATTCGAATTCGGGTTGACCAGTCGACTGGTAATGGCTAGTTCAACCACGAGCTCAATTTAAGGGAGCTCGGTTTGGCTGGTTAGGGTTGACGAAATTGACTTTGGTTAAATGTCAATTAGTAGTCTAAGTTCTCAGAGGACTTGTGTATGTTGTGGTGAGGTTTCTCCACCCACAAGGAGCTACGTGAGCTAGCCGGAGGTCTTCCAGGGACTCATCCATCGACGGATCGAGATCGTCTATCTTATATATTTCAGGCCCAGCGTGGGCCTGAAATTTTTTATTTCAGGCCCAGCGTGGGCGTGAAATTTTTTATTTCAGGCCCACGTTGGGCCTGAAATCTTTTGATTTAGGCCCGACGTGAACTCAAATTTTTTTCTATTTTAAAAATATATTAATATATAAAAAAAACCTATCAAAACACTTAATTTCATATTCAAACGCAGGGCCTGAAATCATCCCAGGAGGGTCTGAAATCAAATAACTTCAGATCCTATAAATAATTAATTTAATAAATAATAATTAAACATAAAAAATATTATTAATATTAAAAAAAATTTCAGTGCCCTTTGGCCTGAAGTCATCCGACTTCAGGCCCAAGGAGGGCCTGAAGTCTGATGACTTCAGGCCCTCCATTATTAAATATAAAATTTTTTTTATAAAAAGTATAATATATAATTACATATTATTTATAATTTTTATAAAAAAGGTATAATATATAATTACATAATAATAAAATGCTATAGGAGTGGTTTAGGTATATCAGTGAGTTTTGAGCAAAACTCACTGATGGACCTACCATATTTGGAATTCTGAAAACTCTATATCAGTAGACAGGGTTGAGCTTGGAGATGAGATTTTGGGTGCCGAAACCTCTAATCTTGCTGTATCACCAATGCTATAAGAGTGATTTAGGTATATCAGTGAGTTTTGAGCAAAACTCACTGATGGACCTACCATATTTGAAATTCTGAAAACTCTATATCAGTAGATAGGGTTGAGCTAGGAGATGAGATTTTGGGTGCCGAAACCTCTAATTTTGCTGTATCACCAATGCTATAGGAGTGGTTTAGGTATATCAGTGAGTTTTGAGCAAAACTCACTGATAGACCTACCATGTTTGAAATTCTGAAAACTCTATATCAGTAGACAGGGTTGAGCTACGAGATGAGATTTTGGGTGCCGAAACATCTAATCTTGCTGTATCACCATTAATGCTATATGAGTGGTTTAGGTATATCAGTGAGTTTTGAGCAAAACTCACTGATATACCTACCATATTTGAAATTCTGAAAACTCTATATCAGTAGACAGGGTTGAGCTAGGAGACGAGATTTTAGGTGCCGAAACCTCTAATCTTGCTGTATCACCAATGCTATAGGAGTGGTTTAGATATATCAGATGAGACTTCAGGCCCTCATTATTAGGTTTTGGAAAAAGTTTTTAACATTCAATGGGTCAAGACGGAAGAAAGAAAATGACTAGATTCAATATGATTTTCTTAGCCACATGAATGAATCAAAACATAAGTGAAAATATAACTCCCAAACAATTTTATTTGGGGATGGCTCCAACTATTTCGAATTTAGTGAAATAGCGCCTTCTTTCTTTATCTTAAACTTGGGCTTCCATTGTTTAATTAGGTTTATGATCGGAGTCTTTTTTGTAACGTTTAATCACACTAGAGATCAAGTGTCATTTTTTGTTGAGACGGTCATAACCTCCAAGATATACAAGCGACAAAGAGATGAATTTCTTTTGATAGAAGAAAAGGTAAGAAGGAAATATGAGAGATGACTTCTCTTCTTCAATTCTAAGGATGACTCCTCTATATATAGACCTCCAAGGAATATATAGAGATTTATGTCTCTTCATCTTTCCAAGGACTACGAAAAGATTTGTGTCTCTTCATTTTACCAATGAATACAAAGAGATGTGTCTCTTTATTTCCAAAGAATATGAAGAAATATGTACTTGTATATTGATACATGTGTTAATAGTTTTATTTATATTATGCTCAAATGATCTAGTATTCTTAAATTAGAAAATATTACATTTCTAAATAAAAGAATTAAATTGATATTAGATGAATCGATCACATGATAATTTATCTTTGCTATGCTTTTAGGATCTTGCTTGAATGGTTAAACTACAATGCATACTTAGATTAAAAAATCATGTTTATGTTTGTTTTCAAATATCCATACAAACACTCATTTGATCTAATTGTTAAATTACAAAATAAATTTTAATTTTTTGCTGTGCAAAGGGTATAGAAACACAATGCCCAAATTATGATTCAACGCATCAATATAATATATCCCGTGAACATCTAAAATATTTTATTTTAAATACTATAACCCAAGAGGATACTCTGAATTAAAGAGAAAATCTTATTATTTAAACTCACTATAACTCAACTCTTAAATTTTATGATCTTAAATCCAAAATATATAAAAATAAATAAAAAGAATTTAAAAAACAAAAAAATTACTAGGCGGATTCTTATAGTTTTATTGATATGTTTTTTTACTTTATATAACTTAGATTGTATTTATTAAACATTTTTTTTATAAATTACAATTTTTTGTTTTATGGTTGCATTTCTACTAGATATATATATATATAATTTGAATTTAGATTAAATATATTTTAGTGATATTAATTTTTATGGCTTTTTACCCAATGAGGCATAGGTTTCCAAAATAATCAAAAACCGTGTACTACTTTTTTATTTATCAAAGAGTACACTTAATTATATTATTTTTCAATTTGATCCCTCCTAATAAAATCAATTCTTTCTCTATCTTTTTATTATTATTTTTCTCTCTTCTCTTAACTTTTCTCTCTCTCTCTCTTTTTTACATGCATGTATAATGTGGGTCTCAGAGCATTTAAGATTAACTAAGTATCAATCATATTTGAACCATGAGCCTAATATTAGTGCATATCAAGTCTAATATGAGCCTGATATGCACTGTATCAAGCCCAAATTGGCATCTGATATCGATGCATATCAACCCCATGCCCAACGTGGAGTTGATATGCACCGATATGAGGTCCACATTAGGTTGATTTTTTAATAATATTTAACACTTTTAGAAAAATCTAAAAAGCAATAAATGACACAATTTGACTCCTTATTACCCGATAAATTCATAGGATTTGAAATAGGTCAAATCGGACATGTATAGTTCCATCCAGTGGATTTCGATCAAAACCCACTGATTGACATAAAGATCTCAGATTGCAATAATTTCAAGTCTTATGGATTTATAAGATTTTAAGGAGTCCAATAGTATCGTCCATTGTTTATTTCAACTTCTTTAGAGGTATTAAAATATTGATTAAAAAATTAATCAAATGTGAGTTTGATATAGTTCCATATTAGATCAACATGTACTATATCAAACCCACGGTGGACCTGATATGCATTATATCAAGCTCAACGTGACCATGATATGATGTATATCAGACTCATGGTTCATATTTTAGCTAATTTTAAATGTTGTGAGACCTATTTTATGCATGTATGCAAAAAAGAAAAAAAAAGAATTGAGAAGAGAGGAAAAAGTAGAAAAAAAAATATAAAAAAAAGAAAGAGAAAATAGTTGATTTTTTCATAGTGGTAAAATCAAAATATATATATATATATTTGAATATGCTCTTTGATAAATAAAAAAGTAATGTGTTTTTTTATCATTTTAGAAATCTATGTGCATTTTTTTTAAAAAAAAGTCGTAATTTTTATTGTTAGATTCTATAAAATTATAAATCTAAAATTAAATATATATTTTATGAATATAATTATTTTTAAAATGCAATATATTCTATTAATCAATTAAATAAATATATTCTACTAATCAAATAATCCTAAATTTAAAATTTTCAAAAATTGAGGACTATTTTGCTCTACATTTACAAAGACAAGCTGTGAAGCGCTCGTTAGTATGAGACCTCAAAAAAAAAAAAAGTCATACGACATTGACTAATCCATAGTACGTTGTCTTATTATTGCGTGATAATTTTCCTTTTTATTTTGATCAACATAAAATATTAAAATAATATTTTATTTTATTTTTCATCTTGAAACAAAATTATATAAATTCCTCAAATTATTATGTATAAAATATTATTTTTTTTTAATTTTATCAAAAGTACTTAACTTAATTAAAGTTACTTCAATATTATTATAATATTTTATCAAAATTATTATAACATATAATTGGTTGGTTTACAACTGCAATACGATTAATGACCTTGCTCCATTAAATTTGACTAAAGTCAAAAGTGTTATAATACTTTAAGTAAAATTATTAGAATAATATTGAAATAATAAAAATATTTTTAAAAGTCGTAATAAAATCGGGTGTTGTTGCGCGAAGAGGACCTGCACCAACTTGTTTTGTCGACTCCACGTTGAGTGTTGTAGACACTTCTTCTTCTTCTTCCTCATATCCAATCCACCTCTCCCTCTCTCCTTCGCCGTCGCCTTTGCCTTCCTCTCTCATTTGTCATCTCTTTCTCCACCCATGTATCTGTCTTCACCCGCATCACCCGTCCTCCCTTTCCTATCGTTTCCGCCTCTCCTTCGCAAGCCGTGGCTCCGATGTGCGGCGGTAAGCGGCAATTGTCTGGGGGAAGTGTCGAGCCGGAAGTTGGGCGGTGGCCGCGTGGGTGCCAACCACTCAGATTCCGAGAATAAGGCGTACGCGGGTCAGAATGGAGGATTGGAGGCACTTTACGATGATGGGTTTGGGGACGTCAGCGTCAAGGACTACTTCGATGCTGCTAGGGCGATTAACAAGACGGACGGCGGCGCCCCTCGCTGGTTCTGCCCCGTAGAGTGTGGGGCCCCGATAAAGGGATCGCCTTTGCTGCTTTTCTTGCCCGGTCAGTGTTTGATTCAAGTTTTTTAATTGGTTTATTTGTTTATTTTCAGCAAAACCGTTAGTGCGGTGGAAAATTTGACCTACGGGGTGTGTTTTGCCACTTGAGTCTGGTTTCCCTTTCTCTCTTTCTGCAGGGGCTGATGGTGTCGGAATGGGGTTGATTCTGCATCACAGATCGCTCGGAAAGTAAGATTTTTGAACAGTACTAGTTAGTGGATCTATGAATTCACTGTCAGCTATCTGCATAATATCGAGGACAATATTGTTGTTTTTTTAATCTTTTAAGGTGCGAATAGCCATCACTATCTTTTGACAGCTTGCCTTTTCCAAATTTAAATGGGACTATTCTGAAATTTAAATGGGCCTATTCCAAAATTTAAGCTCAGCATAATCAACAATTTCAACAAACTATATATATTTATTTATATATCTTTTTCTACAAATATAATAAAAATAAATACACCAACTATATATCTTTTCTAAACAACTCTATTTCTTGTTTTACTCCTTTATGTGTACCATAACTTAATGCTCAAATTTTCTATCATCTTTGCCTTCTCTCCTACTATTTTGTCTCTTGTACATACAAAATATTCTTTTTCTAATTATCGTATTTATTACCTCTATTGCTTTACTAGTGAGCGTTCTTAGATTCCATATTACAAATCTTAGACAATTTTATATAATATCTGTTCTTATTCAGCCTATGGTGTGAGAATTCTTGTATATTTGATACTATACCCAAGTGCTCATGTAGATGTAGCGGTTCTTGTGTTCCATCTCAGAACAACCTAACATTAGTACAATAATTTGATGAATCCATTCATTAAACAATTTTCTGAAACTCAACGTTGGTTGACAACCTAACACGTAACCCTCATTCTTTTTCATCTAGGCTTGCGATGGGCATTGGTGGGTTTGGCTAAACGATCAATAACAATAGCAAAAAATAGTGTTTCGTGGGGGTGGTTGGAAGGAGTAGAAAGAGAGGAAGGAAAAGGGAAATGGCCGGCTAAGAGGTGGCTAGAAGAAGGCAACACCTGATGGAGGAGGGAAGGTTGTTCCTTTTGATGGCTGAAAAAAAAAGAGGAATAAGAAGATAAAGAGAGGAAGAAGGAGGAAGAGGGAGGAGGAAGATGTGTTTTTGGGTGGAAATAGCCGGCGTGTGGAGGGGAAGAGAAGTGGTGTTCGGCAAGGATTTGGGTGCATGAGAAGAAATCGCATGAGAAAGATACTGAAGAGAGAGAACATTATCCCTACCTCCTTACAAAAAATTCCTTAATTTGTTTTAAACCGATTGAACCACTTTATTCCACTTAAATTTTATTTGGCCATTAATTGACCCAAAAAAATCCAAATGAACCCCAATTTGAACCCGCATGACCCTACCACACCTACCCAATGAATTAAATTCGAATCCCATTCAACTTCACCACGACACCCAAATTTCATTTTTAATGGTTTAGTTCGATTTATTATGCTGGTTCAAAATTTTAGAAAAAATAAAATTTAATACGTGAAAAAAAAAATTGGCACTTAACTTGTATACTAATTTTTGCCTAAAAAAATCTGGAGTTAGAAACTGATGGATTTGTGTTTGAAAATTATCTATATATCGTGAGACTAAATTTTTTTTTCTTCAACTTAATACCAAATATTTTCAAACTCAAGAATCACAAACATAAGAAATGAAATTTTGGTTTTCATTCTCCTTAAATTGCAAAAAAAATTGAATTATGATTCTTGTTGTTAATTTATTTAAAGCTAATGTGCAATAGAAATTTTTTCTTAAATTAATTGTAGAGTTAGTAGGTATTCTAGTCACTTCTCTGTGTCTTGAACTCACAAAAAGTAACAAAATACAGTGAACTCCTAGTGTCACTACTTGTTTTCTACTCTAGGTTACAGTCATGAGTTAGTTATGATCAAATCATTCTTTATTGCCCTTGGGAGTAAAAAACTACATTTTATTGAACTTAGGCACTTCTAAGTTCTATTTAAGTTTTATAAATAACTGTATTCTTGGTTGAAATATAAAAACTTGGTACATTACAAATTTACAGGTAAAAGTCAAACTTTTCTCTTTCCACTTTTGTGTTTCCTTCTTAATACGAAGTCATAATGATACACTGATCGACAGACAATTGCTTGCTTAAAATCTCTTGTTTTGCAGGGTTTTTGAAGTCAGATGCTTGCACATACCAGTAAACGATAGAACACCATTTGAAGGTTTTGAGCATTGCCTTATTTGTTCTGATTTAGTTCTCGTACTTGATGAGAAATTTTTAACTATGGAATAAACTATAGGATGTCTTTTTAGATGCAATGCTGGATTTGGTAGAAATTTTAGAAGCACTTCTTTTTTAATGGTTGTAGATTGAGAAGTTACATAAAACATATATTTTGTTGTTTGCTTTCATTTACTTTTATCAGTGTCTAAAAGAAATTTCTAGTCTATCAATATTTCGAATCTTGTGTATATAATAGTTGCTAATTTTCACTTATGGGCAATTCTCGTGTGATTGATCATTGCATCGGCCAACCAGAGAACATAATTCTAGACAATATAAAGGGCTTTAAGGATCTTTTTGCATACGATTTAGCAAACTTGTTAAAAAATATAATGTAGGAACCATTTATTGCAAAAGCTTTATCTGCTAGGGATGATGGTTTGACAATCCCCTAAAGATCAAACCTTACTAGGCTTGTTTCCTTGAACCAAATTATATGATAGTGCAAGCATAAGCTACATAAAGCTTTGAACAAACAAGTCCATGACAAGCCTAAACAAGGACATATAGCGGATTCAAACTCATTATCAATGGGGAAAATCAAAATACTATACTTAGGTAGTCCCTTTCTGTCTTATTACACTAGATATATTTACAAATAGATCCTTGCATATTGTCAACATCACCAAGTTGTGTTTGTCATATCTCTTTGTGGTGGGCTACATTTATCATATCCCTATAATGATCTTACCCTAGTGCATAACTAGGTTCTCAACATTCTTCAAGTTGGCTCAAGAATCTTTGCTTGTTACTAACTGTTAAGTTACTGGACCTCTCAAATAATTTGTTAAAACATAGAGGCCAACTTGTTTTTGAAACATAGAAAAGATATAATAATCTCATTAGATGTCACCTTCTCTTAAAATTATAATTTATCTTTTATATCGTTTTTCTTCTCGTGAAAGATTTGATTGGAGCTATGTGTATAACAATTTGATAATAAAAAAACAGGTTCATTGATTCAGTAGGAACAATACCTAGTTGAACCATTAGTTCTTTTAGTTAAAAGAACCTAATATAGGGGCCAAGTCCTGTTTTCTATCACAAACATGATTTAGACACTAGAGTGTACGTTTTTTTCTTTTTCAAGAAATTATACCTTTCAAAAGAGCACAATAACTTGATATGAACCCTTATTATAAGGGAATATGCCCTATTTGCATCAATGAACTTTATAATCTGATGATGTCCTCGATCACAATATAAGACCTTTGCTTGGTTCTGGCAAGAGTTTACTTCTAATGATCCTAAATCCTAACATGAAGACTCAAGAAATGATTGACTACAAAAAAATTGATATCTGATCAATAATTCAATTTAACAATCAGTTCGATATTAATCTTAAATTGGGATCCATGGGAGTGTCAAGACGTATATCATTAACATATATTCTTCAAACAAATAAAGACCTAATTTCACTGTCAGATATAGATGTCTTCCCTAGATTGAGCTTTGTATTACACAAAAATTGATATCTGATCAAGAATTAAATTTAACAATCAGTTCGGTATTAATCTTAAATTGGGATCATGGGAGTGTCAAGGTGTATATCATTAACATATATTCGTCAAACAAATAAAGACCTATTTTCACTGTCAGATATAGATGTCTTCCCTAGATCGAGCTTCGAATGGTAGTGTCATGACCTATAAGGATAATGCCATCTACATAAACAATAGGAAGAATACATTTTCCAAACTATATAGTAATAAGTCAATGAGACATGGTCAGTTGGATTGACACTCCTAATGGTAAGTTTTGGGGAGAAAGGAAGGGTGCACTAAGAAAATGTACATTGATTGAAGTGAAGGTCATATAACCCAGGGGGAATAACAATGATACCTCTTTTGCAGATGACATGGTAACCCTCTTTCACTGCTTATTCATCTTGCTCATAGATGCTCTCCATAATATTTTTAGAGGGTAGCAGGCTGACCACTTCATAGGTTCTAACACTTGCTAATATTCATGCTAACTAAATACTTGATGCTCATAGATAGATAAGAAAGAAGCAGAGACTTGAAAAAGGAACCAAAGAACTTTGGAAGTTCACCTAGATTTTATTCACCTCCTCAAATAAGAAAATGATGTGAAATTTATGCACATAGCACAACACATGCTCAAGCTTGGTTGATTATCAACCATTAAAGTCATGAATGTTCTCCTCCTTTGGCTCTCTTTGCTACATGGAGAGAGCCTTCTGTTAGTTTTACCATCTAGCTCAAGCTTCCTAGGCACCAGCACATGTGTCTGTACCTAGATTGGTTGGCTACAGCTTGTCCCTCTGTACTCTTTGTTAGTAGGAGCCTAAGCCAATTATGTGATGATTGACTAGGATTTTTTGTATCATATTCTATCAGTAATAAAGGCATGTTTGGTTATTATACTTACTTTATATTTGTGCCAAATAACTAAGTATAATAATGTCCTTGGGTAGTAGGTTCTTATCTACATCATATCGATTGGTTGAATCGATAGTGAGATGATGTAGAGAATACTATACTAAACCATTCCTAGTCAAGCATTAATATTCAAGGACAATATTAATGCATGGAGACTAGCATGTAGGTCAATTGATGACTTGAGCTCACAAGTCATGGATATGTGATATCAAGTTGACACATGGGTATACATTAGAGAATGTGTACTGAATTGACCCGCCATGAGAAAGTTTCATAGATTGTCATATGAGTGTCATAAACTTTCTCATGTGACTATTAGTAGGAATAGTCCTTAGACCTGAAGTCACTACGGTTCCCTACATAAGGAGTTATGTACTTTGGTATCGTCAAACGTCACCCGTAACAGGGTGGACTATAAAGGCGATCACTGGGTATGTAATAAATTATGCAGAGGGATGTGAGTGATGTAGATGGGATCTATCCCTCCCATATGACGGGAGTGATATCTGTGGGCCCCTTGATCGAGTAGGACTACTAAAACGCATGACCATGCTCAAATGAGTCAATATGAGATATTGAGCTCATTTGTTTGAGTGAGTCTACTCGGGGATCAAGAAACACAAAGATTGATCGAGGATGACACGGTCTATGCCTCATTGGTCAATCTAGATATCGAGGATGGAAGGACAAGGTCATACATTGTCATAGTCACGGAGGTTAAGTCAGATCTCGACTTTCTTGTCACTTGGGTAGCGATGATGCATTGCTAGATGTCGCTCATTGCTTATGTGTCTAAAGTAGTTTAGACACATTGCCAACGTCACGAGAATCTATTGGGTCACACACTAAGGACACGATGCTTCGAAGATTAATTGATCTTAGTTTGACTAAGATTTGATCCAAATTGGATTAATTGAGTTAGACTCAAGTGAATCCAATTGGATTATGGGATTGAGTCTAATTTGAGTTAGACTCATATAGATTAGACTCATCCACTTAATTATGGATAATATTCATTAAATGGTTTAATGAAAATTATTTAAGAGGAAGGCTAAGAGGCATTCTATTCATTAGATGAATAGAATATTAAGAGTCTCAAGGAATACCAAAAGGCTTGGTATTCATTGGGTTTTATTAGCATTAAGATGAGAGGAGCTCAAGGGACATAGACCCTTGGTATTCATTAGATGAGTATAAATACCCCCTCTTGTCAAAGGCTAAAGGGTGACACTTCTCTTCTTCTTCTTTCTTCCTCCTTGTCCAAAACTCCCTAGTGGAGGTTCTTGTGCTTTGTGAACTATCCCAAGTTGCTAGTACAACTAAGGCGGTTCCTCTCCAAGGCAAAGATCGTGTTCGTGTGGATATGCATAAAGGCACGGACACTTGAACGTGCAAGAGATCCGGCATACCTCGGATAAGCGGGATAAGCGAAGGGCACGCGCCAAAGGTATACCTATACGATAGGATTTTTGTAAATTCACTTTGTATGAGTTTTCTTTCGCATGGATCGCTCAAGGGATCTTATTTCCGCTGCGAATTTTAAATATTTTTGCCCATAGATCCCTACACTCTTGCACCTTCTGTATTATTGTTTTTGGCCATCCTCCATAAGCACAACTTTTTGGTCTTCATATCACTGTATTTGTGTACTAGACTAGCTCTAATATAGCTTTGGCGAATCTTTATTCACTCTTTACTCGTTGGAAAAAAATTGTGAAGATATTCAAATAAGAAGAAATAAGTTTTACAGATCAATTTGTAGTTGTATAAATAGGATTTTTTTTTTTCATTCTTTAGGATAATATATTGGGCCATATCATCATGGAGGATATTATTTTAGTTTTTATTAATGTACATAAAATAATGATATGCCCTACATTTGGATGGATGACTAATTTTATCCATTCTTTCTATTTCTTATTCTGTTATTTTCCATGTGAAAAGGTAACTGATCTATGCTAAATTGGGAGTAACTTTAGGTGAATAGACAACAAGGAGGTGATATCATGGTACTAGCAATAGGTGGAAGTGGGCATAGCAGTTTCTAAGCCAGTAGTTCGAAAGTAATAACTACAACTTTTTCCACTGTTGGAGCAAAACGTGATAACGCTCATCCTAAACATCCAGTATCACTGGCTTCCGGCTAGATACAGGCAAATCATGGGGGGCATTTTGCCTAGCACAACGACCTTTTGCATAGGGTTGGTTAGGCACCCAGCAAGGCAAAATGCATCCGCTGGGAATTGACTACAAGACCTATTGGAGCAACCACCCATGCAGGTACCAACTGTGCCAACTCGTGGGAGCACCTTTTCCACTATAGGTAGCAGAGAAGTAGGTGAGAGGAGAGACCACAACATAGCAAACAAAGTCTCTATTGGAGTCATCAAAGAGGGGGAACCTCTTTTTTATTTTATTGTTCTGTAGGGTTACCCTTAGTTTTGTGGGTCTCATCCTTGGGGAGAAGACAAGGTTAGGCACCATGATGTTCTCTTCGTAAATGGAAGACTTGTTAAGATTGAACAAATTTTCTCATGAGTTTTCATTTTTAGGCAAGGCAAACTTTTCTCAATTTTCACAGGTTATTAGAAAATTTCCATATAGAAACCACTTAGCAGATTTTGATGATTATCGCTGTTGTTGTTCTTTGCTAACAATATAGTCTGGATTTTTGCATTAAGGACTACTGAAAATTGTGGACAATGCTGTGAAGAATGAGCATGCTAAGTCTCCACATAAACCAATCTATATTGTTGGAGAATCCTTTGGTGGATGCTTGGCTCTTGCTGTTGCAGCTTGCAATCCTGATATTGACTTGGTACTGGTGCTAGTTAATCCAGGTTTGTTCCAACAGTTAGTATTTGGTGTGCTTGCAGTCCTACTAATGTTTAATGGTTGTAATGTTTTTTCTTCATTCAGCAACATCTTTTGGCAAATCGCAATTGCAGCCTATAATCCCTCTTCTGGAGGCTTTACCCAGAAATCTTCATGCTACTGTGCCTTACTTCCTTAGTTTTATCATGGGTATGTTGTTTATCTCATTGTGCAAAAATTTGCTAATGTTGTCTTCTTAACAATTCAATTCACAGCCACTCCCAATCAATATTATTATTGTAGGATGCGTAGGTCCTGAAGTTTAATCTTTATTGAAATTAACTGAAATTGTGATATAGTCATGGTGTTTACTCTTTGAAAGTCAATTCTCTTCCATCCTGTTCCTGTTTTTTCTTTCGTTTTTTGTTCAAATTGTTGGTTATAATGATTAAGAAAAGGAGCTTAGCATACACGAGTGGATGTAATATAATATACATTATTGATATGCATTAGATAAGCGTTCACAAACCAGGTGTCATCTAAGTTAAACACTTTAAACTCTCACTTTAGCTTTTTTGTCATTGTAAAATCTAGGTTCATAAGTGATACTGATGCTTTTTCTCTCCCTAATCAAAGGGGAGCCTCATGCATGTACACAACCTTACCTTGCATTTTGCAAGAAGTTATTTCTCTCCCCAATCATAGGATTTAAATATAACCAACTTTTATGTACAAGCAACGTGTCTGAATTTTCTGAAACATTCTTTAAAGAAGAAATCAGAGATACTAATTGTTCAGTCTCGGTAACATTTCTTCATTCCTGTCTTTGGTTGTTATACAGCTCATGGTTTCAATGACCGATCGGTATTGATAATTAAGGTCAAAAATTTCAATCTGATCACTAACTGATATCAATACTATGTTAGAAATGGAGTAGATTGAAATTATTGTTATGTCAGCATGGGTAAATGTCATTGATTTGCCTATGCCTAAGAGTTTCGATGACGTTGAACAAGACACATTAGTCCAACATCCTCTAGATTCAACTGAGATAGGAACATTTTATTCCCTAACTCTTCCATCATTTTCGTCTATTGGATTCAAGGTGGAGATGAAACATTAAAAGGAGAGAGGATGAGTAGAGGAGAGCTTGACGATATTGGCTAAGAAGAGAAGAGGAGAGCTCGACAATATCCACTAAGAGGAAGATTCTCTTTTCGTAACTGAACCTTTGATTCCGTCTGCCAATTATGGGGAGTAGAGGAAATCCCTAAAAGAAAGTAGAAGACACAATGCACCAACCAGAACATCAATAGTAGCAAATAGTGCAAGAAGTGATGCCAAAGTTAAAAATTTCTGAATGTATTGATAGTCTTACCATACTGGTTCAATTACGGTACCATTTCAGCTCCATTATGCTAAACTTCTAACTGTTAACTGAATTGAATATTTTTACGAACATGCTGAGAAAAATTATAGGATTAATCTCAGTAAGATGCTATAAGAGTCAATGCGCTTATTTGACGCACAACCCTTATTTTTGTATTATGAAGTCAATTGAGGTGCAGTTTTAAATATTTTTACAGCTTGTTGCTATATATTTTCTTATTCAATTTTATAAGTTCCATAAATTTATAGTTGAAAGTAAACAATATAAGTGGAAGAAATTATAGATTAAATTTCTTTTGATCTCAGTGTGGCTTAAAGTATGCCGAAGCATATTAATGTCAGTGTAACATTATACTGAAACATTACTATTCAGGCCAAAGACCAAAACATTGTTACAAGTCATTACTTTATGCCTTGATACAACTAATTAATAAACTAGTGTCTTATTGTTGTCAGAATTACCAATATAATTTGTTGGCTTCCAATATGCATGTAAATATTTGAGCCTTTTTAACACCAGAACATGTGGTAGTGTGATAATCTTACCAAACCCTAAGAAAGGAACACAACAGCCAAAGAAAGACAAAGGCTGCAGACCACTTCCTTCTATGTGAGAACTGGACCCTTAACTCTGATGTCTTTTCCAAGGCTGCAACAGGGACTATTATGGTTTTGTTCAGCCTGATCCAAATAATTGAAAATGATGAGGATTGGTGAAGTCGAAGGTAGGTATGAAAGAGATGGGCTGAACTGGATAAAAGTTGGATCAAACTGGACATTCTGCTTGAGCTGAGGTAACTATGATAAATACTTGGCAGAAACAGGCTAATTAGCTGATTTCTCTAACTCCTTGTTACTTCTACACAATTGTGCAGAGTTAGGTGAAATCTATGGTTTGTACAAGGTAAACCTTAAAATCTCAGTGACCTGTAGTTTAGTAATTTTGTCAGCACCATCTGCTCCATTGAGCTTAGTGATGGAAAATAGGCTAACATGTGCTTGATGCTAAATAGCTGTGGGGTAGGGCTATTATAATATTTTGACCACATAAATTTGTGTTTTCTTTTATCATGATGAGACGATGAATAGATTCTTATTTTTTCTATTAGATTTTAGTTTGTGGGATTATATTCTTTATTGAGCTAATGTGATGATTAATTGTAATAGGTGATCCTGTTAAAATGGCAATGGCGAGTGTTGAAGAAGGCCTTCCTTTTCCAGAGCGACTTGAAAATTTGTCCAACAATCTCACTTCATTATTGCCTCTGCTTTCTGTAAGATAGCTTCATTTATTTTCTTATCTATCTTTAGTGAATTCCATAACTTCAAATAGACCTTCATTATAGACAAAAATGAGGTGCTTTTTGGGAAAGGAAATGGGTTTAGATGTGCCCGTGGGTCATGCCCAAACAAGGATAACTTGGCAATTGTCGAGAACTACTCTAGTTGGCAGTGTCGAGCATTACTAGGGGTGCTACCAAACCAATCCTAGCAATGGCTCAGCTACAATTGTCCTTTGTTGTCCCTGCACAAATCAAGTTCATTAGGCAAGAAATTTTATAATTAAAATATAAAATTTATAAAAATCTAACAGTATTAGACATAAGTATTTATCTTTTTTTTTTTTCAAAAATTTTAAGGGTGATTTAGTAGGATTGTATTTTTTTGCAGTTATTCGAGGTGTAAAAGGGAAGATATAAAAAATAAAAAATGGAAATGTTATGATAAAAAATAATGAAAATATAAATATAATATGAAATCTAAAAAACATTAAAATTAAGTACCTATTTTATATTTTCAAAATTTGTATGGTAAAATTTAATTTTTTTAAAACTTATTTGAGTGGTAAAGGGATAATGAAAAAAATAAAACCTGGGTCATAGTAAGGACCAACATGTGGGTTGAAAGGTTCGCACACGACACGTGCTGAGGTTGTTGTCAATGCTTGGTGTGTTAGGTCAATACACCTCAAACCTTGGTCACGTCAACTTCAAAGGCGTAGTCTTACCTTAACTACTAAACATATTAAATTGCAAAATTCAAATAAGGATGAGCTTCTACTGATTCTTTATCTGATTAATGCAAAGTACCACCAGTTCAGAAGTTAAAACCTTTGTTTGCATCTGAATCCTTTCCATATCAACGTCTGAATAATTTCCAGATCTAGTTTTTTTTAATTTCATTTCTCTTTTAATTAGATTTGGTTTGATTTTGGATTATAAATCCTATATAAGAGGCTTAAATATTCATTAGAATGACTATCCACACTTGTGGGTTAAGGAGATGAGGAAATGAACAAGGTAAAGTAAGAGGATTAATGACGCAGATGAAGCAGAGGTAGAGGAGTCAATCACATACCTCGAAGATGCCTTGCCGTGTTGGGATGCCTTGTTGAAACCTAGATTCATTGGCTTAAGGACTTGACACGACCTTGATTGAGCCTGAAACACGTTACAAAAGGTTTTCCAACCTCAGGAAGCCTCAGATCAATGTTCTATTTTCTTGGGCTATTCTGCTTGTCTGTCATCCGATAGAACAAATAGTTTTGCATATGCCCGGCCTGGAATTAAATTTTAAACAATAATAGTTTCTGAACTTGATAATATGGAAGTGCATCATATTGTTCATTACTAAAACTTTATGTAGCCTGAGCTTGATATTGATATTCTGCCACTAGAAACAATCAGTTGTTCTAGTAAGACTTCCTCTGAAGTTTTATTAAGTGATTCAATGGCAACTTGGCGACCTTAGGGTGTCAATAATAATATTCTCATACTCCATTATATTGTGACAATCCAAATGCTATGCAAATTGTCCATAACTATCACCAAATACATTGAAATAGATTTTTTCCAGCTACCTTATCAAAATTTTGACAAATTCTCACTTCTCAAAGTTTGCAGCTTCGGCTGCAAAGTTCGTCATACTCAACTCTTATCACTTTAAAATCTAAGTTCCTGGTTTTGATGTACTTTCCAGTTCCACATCCCTTCTTGAATTTTCCTCAACAGTCAACACCAATAGAGCCTCCTCCATAGTGGTGCACCAGGGGGGTGGGGAGGGGCTGTGCTCATAGTGGCATGAAATGATGGGAAAAAATTTATGTAATCCATGATATATTTAATTTTCAGTACAGTTTCTTCCCTGATGGAAGTTGTGGGTTTGTCATTGCTCCTAGTAAAGACACATTAGATTAGACATGGAAAATGACCTTACGAACAAAACCTCATTGATCAAAGTCCACTTAGTGGCCTAAAGTTGCAAATCCTTACAAGCTTGTCTGTAATCCTCTGGCTACTCCCATTCCATAAATAATCACAAACTTCCTCCATCTAACTCTGACACTTGCCTACTTGAGGCACCTCCATTTCAATGCTCAGTGGAGGAACTTCCTCTATAAACACTTCTTTCAAGCCTTTATCCAAAACCCATTGTTTCGATTTTCAAAAACCTAGTGGATATTTTACCTCATTAGAGAAAGGTCTCTTATATAGGCTTGGATTTGAAACCTTCTAAAAAACCCCTTTATTCATACCCTTTTACAACCAGATGAAATAATATATCATTTCAGTTAAATCAATATGGCAGTGGCTATCTCAAATTGGGCATTCATCAATATTCTTAGCGAGGTAACTGTACCTATTGACGTGCAATATCTGTTGAAAAGACCATGCACTCCGTTGATCCTTTAAACATGAGGCAAAGTGATTGGCATCTTTTTATTTCTTTATTTGTTTCTCTTGATGTCATTTAATGACCTTTGAATGATTAATAACTGTAGTTAGATGTAGATCATTAAGTCTTCAGTTTGTGTAATCTAGGAGGAATGATTTTACCATGATAGATAATTAGTGGAATATAACAGGACTTGGGAGACATTATACCGAAAGACACTCTTTTGTGGAAACTCCGCCTGCTTAAGTCAGGTTCTGCTTATGTGAATTCTCGTCTGCATGCTATTTCAGCTGAAGTTCTGATTCTTGCCAGGTATTTTTTTTCATATATCTGTCAACTTTATTGTAAATAAAAAATCTTTACATATTGTATTGTGGTACATAGTACGTGTAAGCAAGAAATTGTTGTCTCCCTTCTGTTTATATATGTTTTTCTCCCATTACATGGGTCTTGTAGATGTAAAATTCTGCCAACTTTACATATTGTTGTTTTTGTCCTTTTTTAGTTAATAGGGCAATGGATTTTTTTTTCCAGATTGTTTTTAAGTGAACCATTTTGACATTTTTTTTACAACCTAAAATAAGATTGCTAATGTTGCATCCAAATACAAAAATGCTTTTCATTCTGAATGTTGTATTTCTTTCTTCCTTTTACCTTCCAATGTGTGCATTTTTTGGACGAAAGGTAGACATATAATTATATCTATGAAAAATGTAACTTAGTGGGAAGGATAACTTGTTACCAAGTGGGGATGAAGCAGATCGGCTTTGGGCTTCACTAAAGAATTGCAAAGTTAGATATTTCAAGGACAGCGGGCACACACTATTGCTAGTAAGTTGCCATCCGATCAAGGAATCATTTATCTTTTCTTTTTCAGGAGTCTGAATCTGTTTGTAGGCTGATTCATTGTTATATGGTTTTTTTAGTTCCTTGGCCTTTTGCACTAACTCCATTTATTGATATTTAGTTGATTAATTTACATTCTTTCTTTTTAGTATGTGAAATATGTTGGAACATGCAAGCTGAAAAAAGCATGAAATTTGGACTGTTATTTATTGAGTTTGTTTGCACAAATTGTGAAATAGTTGATAATATCAGAGTCCATTTGACATATGAATACTTTTTTCTTTCTTCCAACACTGGCAGGAAGAGGGCATTAATTTATTAAATATTCTGAAAGGCACCATCACATACCGTCGATCTAGACAATATGACACAGTGACAGATTACCTTCCTCCATCTCTCAGCGATTTCAGAAAAACGTTCTCTCAAAATGAGAGGTAAGGTTAGCAATATCATATTTGATAAGTAATGTTTCATGGAAAACAGTGCTTTTCACATCCAACATACCTATTATTGACTACAGATGGTATGTAGCTGCAGCAAGTCCAGTCATGCTATCTACTCTTGAAGATGGAAGAATAGTCAGGGGTCTTGCAGGTGTTCCCGATAAAGGTCCCCTACTTTTAGTTGGAAATCATATGATGTTGGGGCTAGAGCTTCGTCCTCTTTATGAGGAATTTTTAAAGGAGAAGAAGGTCATTATACGTGGCATGGCACACCCTTTTTTATTCTCAAGGAATAGCGAAACTCCACGGAAAGAGATTTCTATCAATGAAACTCTCAGTGTTTTTGGTGCAACACCTTCAACTCCAATGAATATGTATAGGTTATTTTCAAAAGGATCATTTATACTCCTGTATCCTGGAGGTGCTCGTGAAGCTCTACATCGTAAGGTAACTTCAGGGAAGTTAAATAGTTCTTTGACAAATTTTCTTGCCTTCTGAAGAATGATTCTCAATTAAATCTTTTATGATTTACATTAAATTTTAGAACATTTCGTATGCACTTGTTCTAGTTCTTGCATATAATATACATATTGGCATGCAAAAGTCTCTAGTTAAATTGGGGTGTAGAAGTGCCAATATGCACAACCTTTGCATAAGAACTTTTATGATTTACATTAAATTTTAGAACATTTCATATCCACTCGTTATAGTTCTTGCATATAATACCATAAAATCTCCAGTTAAATTCGGGTGTATAAGTGCCAATATGCACAACCTTTGCATAGAATATTTTTTCATAAGCACATTGCAAAGTTTAAATTTTAAAATATAGATTTGACATCTACAGGTTTACTTTGCTCCAACAAGAAAGACCACATGTTATACAAAAAACAATACAGTAAAAAAGACAAACACCACATGTCTTGCCAATTAATGAAAATCTTATAAAGTCCATCAGTCCCATGCACCACTCAAACCAAAATAAGGGTGATTGTATTCAAACCTTGGAAGGGAATAATAATTTTACTTGAATGCCTCTAAACCTTGTGTTTAGTGATCCTCAGTCATTTATGAAGCCACCCTCAGGCTATGAAGGTTGAACCTTGACACACATATCATTGGCCTTGCAGAGGTCACCTAGATTTTTATGTTGTGCCTTCAATTTTTGTCACCTTTAATCACTTAATCAAGACCATTGTGCACAACCTCTATAGGAGACTTGCCCTCACTTTAGAAACCATGATCTCTCTGTGCATCACTTCCTCTTTTGTCTTCTCCCCACCCTATCCCATCATTAGGCGTGATTTTATTCATGTGCCATTGTCTAAAGGGCAACTTGCTCCCTTAAAATGAATTAGGGAAAATGTGGCAAACGTTGGGAGTGGACCATTATATACAAAAGGTAAATCCAGATATGTTACTTTTGATCCATAGAATAATAACACAAGTTTTTTTCCCTACCACCACTGGCCCTTTACTTTGAGGCAGGGTTTAAACATTGCAAAAAATAGTTTACAGCGGATACTTATGTATGACACAACATCAGATCAGAGTACACTCCTAAAAACCTGTATATGTGTATACTCACACTCTTGAAAATCTTCTTAACATTCAATTGTTCATCCTCAAAAATACATTTATTTCTAGCCCTCTATATATAATGAATTAGCGAAGACAAAGCTAAGTATCGAGCCTTCGTTAATACCCTATTTCCATGGTAACATCTCTCGAACACCCTTAGAGTTCGTCTGAAGGTGGACGAACATCTATATAAAGCTAGTCTTTGACCGTCCTCCATAACTTAATAATAGAGGGGCACCAAAAACAAATGCTCCTGCGCCTCTAACACCTATTGACAAAATGCACATCGTCTATCCTCCAAGTACTCTGCATGTCTCTGGTGTGGAGATGCCCCAAGGCCAGCATACAGCAAGTGGTAGCGTAACTAGGCTGTAAGTAAGTTTTGCACATCGCGAACCCATACCTTCTTTGGACTGGGGTGCCTAAAGAAGTCATATGCCCGGGCCACTCCGCCGTCTTGTGCGAACCAACCGGCTAGTCTTTGTTCAGCAGCAGTCGGGGAGCTCGCATCCGAAAGAATTCGGTCTTATATCAACAGTAGCCACTTAATCAAGGGAGAGTCTATATAGACTACTTCCTAGGACCACACATCTGCATGCCTTAGATGATTGTGTGGATCCATTTGATCCAAAGAGATCGACTTTCATCTCAATCCGCCAAAGTACTTTCGCTAGTAGAGCTAAGTTCCAACTCTTTAACTCTCGGAATCCCAAGCCTCCTTCCTCCTTCGGTTTACACATATCAACCCAAGAAACTGAGGGATGCTTAGATGTCCACATAAAAGACCTGCAAATGCTATAGATACGGTCTATGACCCCAGAGGCACAGGCAAGATGGACATCCAGAAACATTTTACACCTTGAAGCGCAGAGAAAATAAGTTGCGCCTTGCCCGCATACGTAGAGTATGCCTCGACCATCCATTCACACGTCGGGCAAGGAGTCAAGGAGGGGACTATAATTTGAGATACGAAGCCGCTCAGCTGTAAGAGGAACTCCAAGATATCAAAATGGCATAACACCCTCCTGAAAGCCCATAATGGACAACAACCTCATGCGGACCCTATCCTCGACTCTAGCCAAATAGATGAGTTTAGTCTATTAACCCGAAGACTAGCTGCTGCCCTAAATTCGTGCAAACAGGAAGATAATGCAGCAATTGAATTCTCATGGTCTTTACTAAATAGAAGGAGATCATCACCATAAGCTAAGTGAGTTAATCCCAAAGGCATAGACTGAGGGTGAAACCAGAAGGCCGAACCAACTGTGCACTGTTGGATTTGTCTCTTGAAAATTTCTATACAAATTCCGAATAGGTAAGGTGACAATAGGTCTCCTTGTCTTAACCCCCTAGCTCCCCGGAAAAGCCCAAAGGTTCCTCTATTAATTGCAAGTGAGTATGAGGTAGTGGTTACACATTCCATAATGGCATAATCCAATCTATAAACTTCCCCGGAAACTGTAACCCAAGAAGAACCTCCTTCAAGAGATTCTAGTAGACCGAGTCAAAACCCTTTTGCAGGTCAATCTTCATAATACACCTCAGAGACAATCTGCGCCAAGTGGATGTTATCTGTAATGAGTCAATCCTTTACAAATACAACTTGTGATTGGTGTAAAAGCTTGTCCATAAAATCTGGAAGACAACTTGCTAATAACTTTGAGATGACCTTGTAGAAAACCATACAGTGGGAGATAGGTCAATAATCTGTCACTTTGTTAACATGAGAAGATTCTGGGACTAGAGAAATCAAAGTATGGTTCCATTTTTAAGTAGCTTCCTGCTGCTGAAAAATTCCAGGACTGCATCAGAAAAATCTCCTCCAACAGTGTCCCAAAATTGCTTAAAAAACCATGACCCATGGCCATTTGAGCTTGGGCACGCTGATCTCCTATGTCAGAGCGCCTCCTTTATCTCCTCAAACATCAAAAACCGGACTAGCTGGTCATGCCGCTCCGTTTGAATAAACTAACCAAAATGCAAGCAAGATGTTGGGAATTCAATCCTGCCCACCCGTGTGGCAAGTTGGTTCTGAAAATAATCAGTAAATACTTCAACATGCTCCCCAAATGATTCAGTAAGATTGTCATCCTCCCTCTCCTCCGCTGTGATTTCATTGCGTTTGTTATTCCATTTTACAAGTGCATGAAAAAAAGAGTAGTTACGATCCACCTGTTTGAAATACCCTAGCTTGGCACATTGCAGGCAGAAACTGTGTTCAGCAGCATTTAAACGAGATGCAACCTGTTGAATTTTTTGTAATTGGCACCCATAGTGCCACAGGACAGTCCAGCTTCTTGGGCCTCCTCTAATCTCAGTTGTGCAACTGCTGCTTGTGCTGAAATGTGTTGAAAGTGCACAACATTCAGAGTTCTCAAGCTTGCTTTCAAAAGTTTCAGAACCTGCACAATTCTATACTGCATTGTTCCTTGGCCAATCTGGTGCTTGTAGGCTGTCCGCTTGGTTTTAACCAGCTCTGAGAAGGTGATGTGCTTGGCCCACATATTAAAAAACTTGAAAGGCTTAAGAAATTGAAAGTCGCTGTTTAGAATGGAAACTGTGCAGGCTGAATGATTTGACAGACAACCCGGAGGTGTGAAGTTAGTGAAACTCTGTAACTCAGCCTCCAGCCAATGCTTATTCATTAAAGCTCGATCACGTTTACTGCACATATGATTATTGGACCAAGTGTATCTACGACCTGTGTGGGTTAAGTCCTCTAGTCCAGTAACTGCAATAAAGTTCTGAAATTCAGTAAGATTGTTCTGTGAGAGAGGTAGTCCACCAAACTTATTCACCATTGATAGATAAGCATTGAAATCTCCTAGAACAACCCAAGGCAAATCCATATCATCTGAAAGACAATGCAAGCTTTCCCATAATGGTCTCCTTCCAATAGTGGTCAATCTGTCATACACAAAAGTGACCGCTATGAGTTTGTGTGCCATTTTTCAGGTCACTTTACAATGTACAAACTGATCATGCCATTCTTGCACCTGAAGTTCGACCCTTCATTCATCCCATATCAACAATATCCTACTCTGACCATCTGGAACATCTAGTTGTTCCATCTGGAATTGTTGAAACCGCCTCAATTTCAATCTCTATACATGCTGATAATTTTGTTTCCAACACTCCCAACATTGTCAATCTATTGTTACAAAGGAAGCTCTCCACCCTTTATAGAGGCCTCGTATGTTTCAGTTAGCGATCTTCATTCCCGATGCTAGGTTGCTCCGCCCTTTCATTCCTGATGTCGTATCTACTGCTGCTGTATGTTTTCCTTTGTTGGCCCTCTCTATTTGATTGCCCTGAGGTTCTGTGACACCCATTGCCTTGCTCATGCTCTTGGTCATAGGGTTGTCCCATGGAATTCCTCATTTATTAGATGGACAATTTCTGAACCTGAACCCATGCTAGTGTTGACTGGTGCGACAGAACTTATGCCTGCTTGTGCCAAACCATATTGTTGTTTTTGGTACCTTTCTTTCTTCTATATTCCTGAAACACCCTGTTCTCCATAACACTTTCCTTTATTCAGTTGAGCTCCATCGTGTTGGGACTTCAAGGCTTCCTCCTGGTTTGCTATTTGACCAACCTCTTGCTGCCCCACACTAATATGATTATTGTCAGGCAATGTGGTCTCTGGATTGAGCTGGTGGACTCTCGAGCCAGTTATAATTTCCTTACCTTTACTCAGATGAGCTCCATCTTGCTCAGACTGTGATGTTTCTCCTTGATTTGCTATTTGGCCAATCTCTTGCTGTCCCAAAATGACTTTAGGATTTTCAAGTAATATGGCCTCTGGATTGAGCTGGTGGTCTTCCGAAACATTGAATATTAAGGGTATTCCCATGTGGTCTGGAACTCAGCTGAGGTGGATTACCACCAAGAATCATGTTGATCAACGCTCGGACAATGTTCTTGATAATGACTCATGTGCTGACATTGTAAACAGAACTTCAATTTTGATTCAAAATGAAGAGGAAGAATTACCTCAATACCTCCTGGTAGCATTAACGGGGATAGAATTTAGTGCTTCTTTGGTGATGTCCACTTCCACAAGCACTTGGGCAAAGTTCATTCGTCCTCTTTGCCTTGTCACCTGGTTTGTATAGAGTGGACCGCCAAATAGCGAAGATACTTTGCTTAGAGCCCGCACCATCCAGCATTCCAGCAGGAGATTAAAGATTTGAACCCATATCGGCAGTCGTTGGAGCTCCTCCCTCCGGAAAAAGAACCCCGTAGGTAATGGTTTCAGGTATAGTGAGCCCCAAAGCAATGTATGGACCACCACGTAGCACTTTGCCACAATCCTCCGCATTCTGAAATTTAAACAGTTGCCACATAGTTTTATGTAGCTGAACTTCGTATTTGACCTGCCACCTGTTTGCCATGCTTTTGATAGCTGGCCAACCCTGGAAACATCCCACCAAATGCCCAACTAAGCAGTTTCCAATAGCATCTTCAATTGTGTTTACATGCTCCAGTTCCAGTGCAACACTCCCAGGTCTCAGCTGAACAAAATGTAATGCATTTTCTTCATTGAAAAGTCTATTGAATAAGAATAGATCAGTCCAACGCTTTGTATTGTTAACACCTTCCTGCCTCTGTTGTTCTGTTGGTTTATCATTTGGATTTGTAAGTTACACCAGCGGAGTGCTATTTGAGGCCACCGGAGGGTGCACCAGATGCTGCACCGCCGGAGGCTGGACCACCTGCTGTTGTGCTACTGCATCATTTCTCCTTGCACCCCCATGCACGTGATTCCATATCTGATTTCACAAATGTGCCATAGTTGGGATAAATCCTTTTTGCTGTCTCAACCAATTCCACAAGCTTCCAAATTCATCTGGATTTACAAAATATTTTTGTAACTTTCTGTCAAAGTGATAGAATTAGATCAGATATCCATTAATGAGAGAATTAATTGTTTCCAAAAAACGACCAAGATCTGCCACCCAAATCCAGAAATAAAAGGAGAGAGAACTGCTAGCCTTCCAATTAAAAGAATTTCCTTGTACGAAAACCAGCCACAAGGGTTCAATGTGTAGCTACTGATTGGGTTACATGAGACACATGATCATATCGTCCACGTCACCTACCCTCAACATCGACCTTCTTCCACAAACTAGCACACCACTTCAAAGGATCAAGACCGAGTAATCCTTGGTCGTAAAATACTCAAACTACCAAGACCTCTCAAAAGCACCACCAAGGATCAAGCGTCGAAGAAAAACCTTCTCTAGAAGCTCTGGAGGAGGAGAAGGAAAATGCACGTGTAGAAGATCCCCCATCATTTTGTCACGAAAATTTGGCACAAGGAAGCCTTGTCACAGACAACCAAATCTTGTCCCTCATGAAAACCTTGTGTAACTCGCAGAATCCTTGCATGAAAGCTCCATCACAGTCGCTGCCACCTGGAGCTATTTTGCATGCTGGTTGGCAGACGTAATAATACGATTCGCCCATGATGATCAATTATGCTTAGTGGTACAATTTTAATCAGTCACATTGGTATGGAAACACAATTTATTTAAAATTTGAAATGAATCAACCAATTTGGCATTACTTTTTGATAGAAGAGGTACAATGCATTTCCCTCACTTGGAAGTCTGATTGAAAGAAGAGGTTGAGTTCTTTTTTTGGCTAGCAGGTCTTGCTATGGTGCCCTGCAGCCATGGGCCACCATTTTGTCTAGACAAAAAGTGAGATTGCTTAGTTGCAATATGACTTTAAGTGTATCCAGCAAAGCAAAATGCATTCTCACACCACATTTCTACCAAAAGAAACTAACAGGTAGAAAGATAATAAAGTAATAATAGTAGATGAAACAGGGGTGGAGGTGGATGGAGGGGAGAGGCATAAAGGGATATTATAACTTGGATTACAGTATCTGGAAATTGATGGAGAAAATCAATTACAGCTAGTTGTTAGTCTTAAGTTTCTGAACATACCATTTGATTATTGTCCAACCTGTCAGAATTTGGTGCTAGTTCTTGGTGAGAATGAAAAGTTTGTGAAAGAAATGTTTCAGTTGAGTGCATAAATTTGTGGTTGTAAGTTATAAATAATTTAGGACTTGATAGTTGGGAAGTATAGTGTTGTAATTAAATTTCTTTAAAGTAAATGTGAGGAAACAAGAAATTCAACTTTCAAACAAAGAAAAGTGAACAGTGAATTGATCAGCGAACAATGTAGCTGTTTGTCATATTGAGCAAAAGTTACTTCAGATATTTTGTCACTGAGCAAAAGCGACTCAGATATTTTTCTGGATGAACCAATTCTTGTTTATTTCTTCTGTTATGGAAAATATACTTTTGTTTAACTAGATGCTCTTAATTAATGACTGGAAACTGAAGCACTTCCTTGAATTTTCAAATCTTTGGTGTACTAGCTCTTTGGATCCCACCACTTACATATAATGTCTTTGAAGATATGGCTTGTTATTTTACTCAGAAGATTAGTATCTGGTGATGCATAATTGAATTTGGAATCACAGTTGAGTTTACAGAGTGCCATTTCTATCCTAGAACTTTTCGACCAAGTTTCATGGTATAGTATCCTAGTAAAGGACCGAACACCAATGACAGATGTTCTGATGACGGAGATTCTAATATAGGGAACAATTTTTATTTTTAGATTGCTTTTTTTTATTGTGACACACTCCATATAGGTGACCATTAATTGTTGTTTTTTGTGAAAATTAAATGTTAATTTATTCATATCTTAAGTGATGCATAGATGCTTGCTAGGGTGAAGAGCACAAGTTGTTTTGGCCAAACCATCCAGAATTTGTTCGTATGGCTGCTCGCTTTGGAGCCACCATAGTTCCATTTGGAGTTGTTGGAGAGGATGATCTAATAGAGGTACCTCATCCTTTGTTCATTATTTTGGTAAACATACTTATTGTTATTTGTTTTAAGATTTTCGTCTTTGTATTTCTTATGGTACATCAAATATGCTCTCAGGGGAGGATGCTTCTTACATGCATAATAGTTTTAGTTTGGATCATAGATTGAGGCATTGAGTCGTGCTAGTCGGCATGTGCGGAATTTTAAAAATACCGTTTCGCCGTCGGCTAATATCAAGATTGCTTGCATCGACACCGAAGGGACAACTCATGGCAAAAACAAAGTGGAAGAGGATCGAGGCAGAAATAGAGAGAAAGGAAGAGAGAAATACTTAGAGAAAATTGGCGATGAGTACGACATGCGTAGCGGTTAGCAACAGATGCAACGTTAGGTGGGTGTGGGGGCGGCAGTAGGTGCGGCGATGATAGTGGTCATGAGGGAGAGGAGGGTTGTGAGGAAAAGTGTAACGATTAGGAGAGATGTGTGGGTAGAGAGAAAATTTTAATATAATTCTTAACTTTTGAAAAAAATACCATTATTATAATTAAATATAACTTAATCAGACTATTATATATATAAATTTGGTTCAATTTTAAATTGTCCAAAATAAATTAAAATCATGTCTAGCTTGAACCCAATTAATCATATGATTATTATGTATACTTGAAAAGTTCCATTTAATATTAAATTTTTTTCCAATCAATCTTAAAATATTATTTTTAAGTAACTTAATTAGTTATCTAATTTTAAAAATAATTTAAATGAAAAATTTTAAATAGGATAAAATTTAGTATTTAACATTAATGAAGTTTTTTTTTGTATTTTAACTTGTATGATATGAAGAGAAACCTAGAGAGATACGTGAGTAGGGGATAGAGCTAGAAATGTTGAGAGTTTTCTCTTATGTGTCTTCTCTAGATGTAATTTGAGTGTCAAGAAATAATTAGGATTCAATATTTTGATTAAATGAAAATTTATTTAATCAATTAAACAAATATTTTTTCACTTATATATAATTTATTTTATTAGAATATAAGGTGCATTGATCATATCATATTTATTTTTTTAAAAAAAAATATTAAGTTCAATTTAAAAGGTATACAAATTTTTCAAATTTGAATTTAATTTATTAAAAAATAATTCCGAATCAAATTTCATATTTTTCATTTTTAAATTTATATTATAAAATTAATTATGTTTAATTATTCAAAATTTAATTTAAACTTAAAATACAGAATTAAAATTTTAAAATTCTAATAAAAGAATTGAATCTTTCTTATTGTTCATTCAAGCATTTTAAATGCAAAACTTGAATAAATTGTAAGTGTAAATCATTATAAAAATGAAGAGATTTTAATTTACAATTGACTACAATCATTTTTAACTCTAAAGACTGAGATAATCAAATTAATCAAAACATATAATCAGAATAATAAACATATATATTACATTAACAATCTAATTAATATATAAACAATTAATTTTAAATCATAACTAATATTTAGTAAAATTAATTATGTTTAAACTGTGCTAACACGATACAGTGTCGTATTATTCTGGTCATACATAGAAACTCTAACATCTATCAAAATTTCAAACCTTAGTTTGAACCTCTCCGTTTCCTTTACTAATTTTATTTTAAAAAATAATTAGACTATTCTTATGTGAATAAATCAATGCATTCTAATTGTTCTTGTCCATTGTGAATCCGGTTAACAATTCATTAATGAGATAAACAGGAATGGAATATTAAAAATAAATCTTTTACTCTGAGAAGACTCATGTTGTTCCAGTCCCTACTGTTTACTGTACCTCAGTTTTGGCACTTCAATATTTTTGATGCAGGCCTTACTTTTACCATTTTATAATTCTAAACCATCGATGGCATCCAAAATCTCATCATAAGTGACATACAATCACTGAGGATTTGAGTGGTTGAATACTAGAACCTTCTAGACTAAATGCTAAGAATAATAATTTCAACGGAATTGATTGACTCAACTATCTCTTTGCCATACTATCTTTAAGGATAGGGGAAGTAGTCTACTAACCTTATTTTGTGCTTCTTGGCTATGTATTATTAATATTAATATTCATGCATGCCTGACTGACTGAAATAGCTAATCATTAACTTGACTTCCCCAGAAGTATGGTGTTTCAATGATGTTTAAAAAAATCTACTTTATATAGAAAGCATAATATTTAATATGATTGATTCTGCCAAACTATATGATCAGATTTGACCCTAAAACTAATGGAACAATTCTAGTTTTAGTCCAAAATTATGCACAACAGATTTTAAGTAAAATTAATGTTATCAAATCAAGTTTGCATAAACACGAATTTGTCAAAATAATTCACAAAAAAACATAATTTTTTCCTTGCAGAATAATTCTAAATAGAACAAAACATAAATAACTACTTTTTAAACAGAACCTAACAATAGTCAACTCTGTCACATAAAACGAAAAAAATAATTTCTGCCCTAACATCAAGAATTAGATATAGAGCAATGATATGCAGCGGGAATTTAGAGCATGAAACACAACGGGAATGACGTGATATTTTTTGTGCACACATCCGATTGCCACCTGGACACCGACGGCGGCCTCCGACCGTCATCCCGAACCAAACTATACCCAGGGGGGGGGGCACGGTCAACCCTATTAGAGATCGCTGCAATTGGAGTGTCACGTCATTCCTGTTGGGTTTCATGCTCCAAATTATCGCTGCATATCATTTTTCTTAGATATATTATGTCAAAATTTAGTGTAAAAAAAATTGAAGCAATGACTCAAATGTGATTGCCCTATTGTAAGGCAACAATTATGCCTTTTGCACAAGTGATCTAAATACATATACTGTGAAAGCCCACAAGAATGTTCAATCCAACCCAAATGCTAAGACACTTGGTGAATCTTTGGTATTTAAGTATATTTGAACCCTTGGGTAGAGTTTATCACCTCCTCTCACATCCTACACCTTTTAACATTCCCCCTTAGGCCCAACATTAGTTTTAAGAGGGGAGAGTTTGATCATGATACCATGTAAAAATAAAGTATTATATTGCAATGTATTTCATAAAGAATAACATTTATTTGTAGACTTAACATAAAATTTTAAATATACTCAATTCTATCTACTTTGCTAACTTTGATCAGTTTTATGACTTCCCGTCCGTGTCTTGAGATAGATTCAAATTAAGGGGATGCGAGTTATTTGTTCACCTATCAGATAGTTTGTGATCCACTAAGGAACAACTATGCATTGCTTACCATGCAAGTGGTCTCCTCCTTATGGGAATTTTTCTTTGGAGAAACTCTAACCTAAAAGGGCTTTTGATAAAATTTGAAAGCCTAACCTAACATCAAAACCAAAACACTAGGTAGGAGATCTTGGTATTTAAGTTTATTTTAGGAACCTTCAATTAGAGATGTGGGGCTCAAGAGTGGAGTCTCCTCTTATCTCCTATCCTTTTATCAATCCCAAGGAAGTGAGTAGGTTCCTCTATTGGCCACAAATGCTGAGAGTCACTATCACAGATCCCAGTATGTCTAGCAGTAGAAGAGGTTCAAGCAATATGGAAAAGTACCATGCCAAGAAAGTAAAGAAGAGCCACCCAAACCCAGTAAACTTGCGTCAATCAAGCTTGCCCAATAGGATAAGCTAGCTTGGTCATCTTCAATCCATGTTTTATCTTGAAGACACATCTGCATTGTTGATTGCATTACGTAGATAAATATTGATAACAATAGACTCAATAAAAGCTTCTCTATATTTATTCATTATGTAAAAATAAATAGTAATGAAAAAATTCAAAACTAATGGCACCATAAATAAAAAATGATAAAATTAATTTCAAAATTGATTGTAAGATGCCTTGATGCCCAACTGCCCTTTGTTAATTGTATGACTATTAGAGAGCCCACCCTCCTAAAAGGCCCACATGGCTCTTGGAAGTTTATCAAAGGGAAAATAAGGGGCAAATATTTGAAATTGAAATGTAGGATGTGGGACTAAAGAGGCAAAGGGAACTTTTGTTTTCCTTGACTCTAATAGGTTTTGGCCTTCATCAGGTTCCTTCAAATTTCTGGCTCTGTCGATCTTGACACTAATGTGGTGTTTTCTTACAGTCAAATTTCCAGATTTTATGTTACATTCCTTTGCATTGAACACAACAACCATCATATTAAAGTTCTTAACTTGGTGTGTCACTCCTTCACTATACATCTAATGCGAAGTAAACACATGTATGGAACATTAGAATTGTTACGATTCTGCCAAAAATTCCAATTGCTGGTAGAATCTGTTGGATTTGAGGCAATTCCTCCCACCCTACAATGTCTCAAATAGACCTCAGAAGTTCTCAGCAAAAGTTACATATTCAATCTCAAGTTTGCCACATTAAAATTGTCTTTGAGGGATTTGAGAGGAAAGAAAAAGAAATCATGGAAATCAAAGAGTTTCCTTTGTTCAACTGCTGCAAAATTTTGGAAGGAAAGAATTTGAAATGGTTTTCACAAAACAGTTTTTGAGTGGATCACATTCACCCAAAACCGGGCGGACACTCTTTGTTTTTGTTTGCAAACTTTGAAGAGGGTTTGTGACTTTTCCCTATGTGGCACCGAGTGGTAGGAGCTCCATCAACAAGCAAGTGGATGGTTGGGGCGAGAGTAGCTAGGTTGGCTAGGGCAAGAGCACCTTGAGAAAGCTCTAGCGGGTGGGCAAGCTTGAATAGAGTTCGGATGGTGCAGAGTGGCCTGCAAAGCTCAAACAAGCGCTCAGCCAGGTTGTTGTTGATCAAGTGGCCCAGAGGAGTTCAAGTAACATCAGGTGACAGAGGAAGTTTGGACAAAGCTCTAGTAGTGTCAGGTGGGTGGGAAGGCTCAGATGGGGCTGTCAGGCGGCCAATAGTGGGCAGCAAGGCTCAAGTGGCAGGCAACCAATTGTGATATCAGAACAGCAATGGCGGATGGGTTTTTGCGAGCACAACTAACCGACAACAGTGGACTGGGTTCCACTGGCATGACTGATCAACAATGGTGGATGTACTCCCGGTTGCATGTCTTAAAGAAAAAAGGTGAAATGACAATTTTTCCTTCCCTTGTTTCTCTCTCAAATGAAGAGGGATAAACAGAAGAGGATGATAGATCTTTCGTTCCTCTATTTTCATTTCTTCCTCTCTTATTTCCATTCCCTAACAAATGGCAAACATAACATAAATTTGAATCAAAATAAATAAATCTTGCGAACTAAGATTGAGTTTGATAGCCTTTATGATAGAAGACACCTATTGGAGGCATCAAAATCAGGCTCAATGATTGACTGGATCAGAGGATAGAAACTTGGCTTTTTCAGTGTATTTTGGAAGGCCTGGAAAAAGAAGAATGAAATCAGTTAAAGTGGGCAGTACATTAGTATGGGATCTCATTCTCTAAAAGGTTATTTGTTTGACTATTTCTCAAAAAGAATCAAAATAAGCACTATAAAACTATTTTAAATTTTCACCAACTATACCTTGAAATGGTAGTAGTATATATTTGAGGGAAATGCTTAGAGAATATAATGTTAGATTAAAATTGTCCTTGTGGTGAAAACAGTTACAACACTTGTTAGATCGAAATTCTCCTTATGGTGAAAACCATCACCTACGATCGTTCATGTTTAATCATTAAGAATTAATAGACAAACATGTAGAAGCATACCTGAGTCCATAACCATTAATAGCCTTTTAGAGTCGTGCGGTTGGCCTTCCAATGAACACCTTTTCTTGAGAGGCCCCTAGAGTTTTCTCTCTGCACCCTCTCCGATGATGGGATTCAAAAGAGAATAGAATGGTTTGTGTGATTTGGAGACCATAACCTCTATTAATAGAGATGACTTTTCTGTTATATATTTGGTATTCCTATTTTAGCCTATCATAAAAATAGAAATTACCCATAAAATCTCTAGTCAAATACTCAAACCTTAGTTGATCACTTTTAATTGGGCTTAACCTAACATTATATTCCGCAACAAAATTATTTCACATATAAAACCAATGTTGGATTAAGGATCCAACATAAAATTCTAACCATATCATGCAAGCGGCTCAATTCATTAGTCAAATGTAAGAAACCATTGTCATGGCCTACTTAGATTTATCTGTGCCTTATTACCTAACTCCCAGAAGTTGCCTCTTTAGATGTTTCCACCAGCAATAGAAATAGTTTCCATAATAGTTCTCAGTATATATTATTGTTTTTTATGTTTTTTTTGTTTGCATTGTTTTGTCACTCTTGAAATGATAATTTTGGCTTTTATCAAGTTCCTCCAAATGTTTCCCTTATTATTCCTTTGTATCTAGATAAACTTGCTTCATGTAAATTAGTTCAAAACTTTTTTCTTTTCTTTCTGGAGTCTAGAATACAGTTATTTTCCCCTATGACACTATCATGGCTCTTTATGTGTTGGTTGAAAAACTTATGAATTGCTATTTGTAGTTGGTTTTTGATTACAATGATCTGGAGAGCATTCCATTCATCAGAGAGAGGATAGAAGAACTAAATAAAACCGTCAAAAATATAAGGTACTTCGAGTACATTATGTCTTGTCTCACAACCTACCAAATCTATTACCTATACAGCCAAAGAGTTTTGTGCTCAGATACTTTTCTGTCTGTAGGATCAATGCCGAAGGAGAGGTATCAGAGCAACCGATGTATTTGCCTGGATTTCTTCCAAAATTACCTGGTCGACTGTATTATCATTTTGGAAAACCAATTGAAACACGTGGAATGGACATTCTGAAGAATAAAAAGGATGCAAATGCGCTATATCTACGCGTAAAGTCAGAGATTGAAGGCTCAATTTCTTACTTGAAGCAGAAAAGGGAGGACGATCCATACCGAAGCATTGTACAGCGAATTCTCTATCAGGCTTCATTTGGTTCTTCAGTCGAAGTACCTACTTTTGAACCATGATTTGGATGTTCTTCGCATACCATTCAGCTCAATTCTTTTAAAGTACATGAATTACAAAGACACTTCAACATCACATCTACGCAAGCTTGGATGGAGTTTTTGGATCAATGAAGGTGATCATTGGAAGCTAAGAAAAGATGAAATTCGTTTTTATTTACATTGTTGGAAAGCAGTCATTATTTTGGCTGCAGAGTATGAATAGGAATAGTTCATGCTCTCTATACCAAGAACTTATTTATTTATTTGTATGGCAGTGAACTTATATATTATAGTAAATTGATACCTTGCCCACTAGCATAGCACCTGGGTGCCCGATGCTTTTTTGCCATGTAGGGCACCCATGCTGAGCACCCATTTCAGGTGTGCAGGATAAATTCTCTTTTATATATATATATATATATATATATATATATATATATATATATATATATATATATATATTGCAAAACGTCGGATGTCGTTCGAGACACTGGTTGGGGCGCTGGATTCATTCCAGCACTTAGTAACCTTTTTTTATTTTTTAAAAATATATTATATGTATTTAAGGTTTAAGATTTTAAGATTTAGGGTTAGGTTATAGTGATTTAAGCTAATAAAATTTTTCTTCTGGGATTTAGGTTTCTCTCTTGGTTATAGTGTTCATGTTAAAAATATTTTTAGATGCTAATGGAATATATTAGATTATTTAGGGTTTAAAATTTTAAGATCTACGGGTTAGGGTATAGTTGGTTTAAGCAAATAAGATTTTTTCTCTACGATTCAGGTTTCCCTCTTGCTTATAATGTTCAGATAAAAAATTTTAGATGTTCAAATAGTATATTATATATATATATATATATATATATATATATATATATATTCCAGGTGCTTGGATGCAATCCAGGCGCTTGGAATATTTTTTTTAAAACTTAATCGGGGTGCCTTGAATGAATCCAAGCACCCTTGAGCAAGATTCGAACGAGTCTGTAGCATATTGTCTGTAGGGTTCAGGCTTTCCTCTGATGTGGATTGTTCGTCGTGTGCTTGTGCATGATGAGACTTGCGATTGGAGGCGCCTTGAGTCTTTTTTTCTCTTTAAAACATAGAGATTAAGGCATCTCCCAGGAACGAAGGAAGCTCAATTTGTTTTTTTAATTTTTTAAACATTAATATTTCCTCGTATAAATCTTAAATATATATAATATATCCTGTAAGTATCTAAAATTTTTTATTTTGAACACTATAACTAAGAGGGTAGTATGAACCCTAGAGGAAAAATTTTATTGACTTAAATCAACTATAATTTAATCCCTAAATCTTAAATTCTTAATCCTAAATATATATAATATTTTCGTAAGTATCTAAAATTATTATTTTGAACATTATAACTCAAGAGGGAATCCTGAAGCCTAGAAGAAAAATTTTATTGGCTTAAACTCATTATAACTCAACTCTTAAATCTTAAAATTTTAAACCTTAAATACATATAATATACCCTTAAAAAACTATTGTAATGAAGAGGAGTGAAGGCGCCTGCAATACAATTGGAAATGCCTTCATCTCTTAAAAAATAAAAAATAAAAAGACTCGAGGCGCCTTCCATTGCATGGAAGGCGCCTCGAATCCGGCGCACACGGGTGCGTAGTTACCTATCCGTGCAACTAACTTTTGCAATTATAAGAACTTTTGTTTGGAGCATAAGAACAAGTTGATGGAGATGGAGGAGATGGAGGGGTATCACCATGCTTTCGCACTATGGAGGGGGTTCTTCAGAGACTACAGGAGAGACAATGGGGGTGGACAAAAAAATGACATAGTCCTTAGTAAGTAAAAAAGGCGCGATAAGGAGAGATAAAGACATTAAGACCTAATATTAAGTGAAGATTAGGATGAGGTAAGGGCCAAATCCAAAGTGTAGGCAATGAAAGTGAGAAGCTATAACTTTCACAATTTGTATAAAATTTTAAATGAATATTCTTAACAAAACGATTGCTAGTAAGTTGTTGTCCATCAAACTATGTGCTAACTAAAGGCTGGGAGCTATTTTGATAAGTTCGGAAGGGATGATGGAAATGATCATGCTTTCATCGATAGTAGAATTGGTAGCTCCACTGTTTAGGAAAGCATTGTTAGGATCGTGGCGTTAAGCTAGAAGGGGAGGGGGCGAATAGCTTTTTCTCGATTTTCTACCTACAATGTTAGCATGCGCAAGCGGAAATACTAATAATAAAAACTAAAAAATCGCTAACACCAAACCTTTACATGGTTCAGAGATAAAGCTCCTACTCCACAGCTGTCCGTAAGGTGGACGAACCCGATCCGTCGGTGGAACTCCCCGGAAGACTTCCGGCTAGCTCGTGTAGCTCCTTGTGGGTGGAGAAACCTCGCCACAATCCGGACAACACTTCTGAGCACAAAGACCACTAATTGGCCTTTAACCAAAGCCAATTTAGTCAAAAACTCTCAGCCAAAATCGAGCTCCCTTAAATAGAGCTCAAGCTAAAATAACCGTTACCAGTCGACTGTTCCAAGGCCAGTCGACTGGTCCAAGGTCAGTCGACTGGTCCCACTTAGATTCGACTGTTGTAAATCCAACGTTCGAATTTCCAACCACCACCAGTCGACTGATCCCCCATCAGTCGACTGATCTTTCTGTGGCATATATCAGTCGACTGATCCAGCATCAGTCGACTGATCTTTCTGTGGCATATATCAGTCGACTGATCCAGCATCAGTCGACTGGTCCAATTCCAATCCTAAGGTTTTCCTCTCCGAGTACAATTTTCTTAGCACTCAAACCATAGGATTTCCCGAGTACAATTCTCTCAGTACTCAAACCCTCACGACTCAGCTGACTCTTCATCCAGCAGCCTCGATCTGTTGCCTTCAAGCCCTCTTCGACTTTGGCTCTCGTCCCTCAGATGCACACACAAGCCCACGGCTTGCCTCCATGTCATCCTTCGCGTATGCCTCGAAGTCCGCTTCCCTCGGCTCATTGTTCCTGCTTTGTCCATGGTCCCTCGGATGCGCACATAAGCCCTCGGCTTGCCTCTATGTCATCCTTCATCGGTCCCAAAGCCGTTCAACTAAGTTCATGTGTATCCTGTAAGACCTGCACACTCAAATACACATATCAAACACAAGGGTGAACCTAACTTAAACCCTTTGCCCAAATATCAAAACACATGGTCACTCCGGACCATAGATTGCCCCAACAATCTCTCCTTTTTTGATGTTTGGCAATACGTTTAAGTTAGGGAAAACAAATAGCAAATACAATGCAAACATGCATGGATCCTATCACAAGGCATCCCCACACCTAAACCTTCCCAATGAGTTTTAGGAATTTTACCAAAACGGGCTTTTTAAAACCTCTCCAAGGCTCCTCCTACATTGGACTTACAAAGGCTTTTTAAGAACCTTCCCAAGGTTCCCCTTTCACCACCAAATGAGCAACAATGCTCCCCCTTTACCTAGGCTCCCCCTTGACCTAGGATTTCTTGCAAAGGCATGTTTGGTTTCCCACTTAAACCCAACACTTCTCCCCTTTTGCCATACATTAAAATGACTCCAAAAATCTCCCTCTTATTAAATCCTTTAACTCCTAATGACCATATAAACAAAGTGTATTAACCCCCCATAAAATTATACACTTGTTTTTCATCATTATGACACTTTTCGACTGTAGAAAAACCCTTCCAGCCTATATCAGTCGATTGCCCCCCCGACCAGTCGACTGACACCCTGAAAATCTCATTTTCAGCATTTCTGACCCAATTTCAGAAATGCACCAGAAATTTCACAAATCTCCAAAAATTCTCAAATTTTGTGGTACCCGTGTCTATTTGGGACAAATACATTTACACATGTATCTATCACCAATCCCAAGATTAACACAAAACCCAAAACCATCTAAATGGTTCAATTGAATTTTGACCTAAAGTCCTAATTTTGACCTCCTCTTGATGTCTCTGCCCATACCAACCCCCAATGCATCCCCAGCATTGATTTATATGACATCTATATATCAAAAACCAATTTCCATGCTATATGACCCCAATGTCATATTTCTATGCATGAAACTCAACTCCAATGTACAAAATCCCTAGGATTGAGACTCCAAATCCGTCTCCATATCCTTTGACACACTCCTTGACCCATCTAGACTTCCGAGAGAAATCCTCCCGGGATCCATAGACCATAGGTCCCAACTTGGCTCCTAGAGCTCCCCCTTGAGCTCCTAGTCATAGCCACTTCCCTAGGTAACTCTTCCATAAACGCAAGACCACACCGGTGTGCCTCCGGTGACTTTTGACCTACACCCTTACCCTCCTTAACCTTGGACACCTTGTCCTTAGTTAAGACTTTCTTCTTGCTTTTAAATGACTTTCCCTTGCCATTTTCGAACTCTCCCTCCTTGCCATAGTTATATGCTACCCTAGCATACTTCTTTTCATTGGCATCGGAGAACTTAGATCGGTATCCTAAACCCGATCCATCATTGCCCATACCTAAACCCTTAGATCCAATAGTGAATCTATCTAGGGTTTTCTCCATTTCTTCAAGTCTTGCCCTCAAGATTTGATTTTCTAACTCTAGAGCTCTAACCTTAGAGTTAACATGTCTACCTTGGACATTTCTAGACCTACCCATCTTCCTAGGCATATGTCTCCCCTTCTTGGGATTTGTGCCCCGATCATTAACCACCTTTCTTCCCTTAGGCATGGTAGTTTAGGTCTTTCTTGGTCTAGCCTCGGGTAATGACTTCCTAGAATTATCTACCTTGTTAACCCTATTCCTGTCATTATATCTAAATCCATGATTATTCTTAACAAGCATATAAGAATTTGAAGTTGGATTTAATTTTAAATAAGAGATTACCTTCCCTTTTACCTTTGAAGCTCCCCCTTGACTTGAGCTCCTCTTCTTTTCCAATTTCTTCAAGTGCGCCAATTTCTTAATTTCTCCTTTCTTTGAGCACTTGGTGTGGTAGTGTCCATGCTCACCACACGTGAAGCAAATTATATGCTTCTTATCCTTCTTTGCTCCATCCCTACAACTCATGTTAGTTTTCAAATTATTTGAATTGCGTTTAGGGTTTACCTCCTTTTTTCTTACCCAATGGACACTTGTCCTTGTAGTGCCCCTTTTGATTGCAACCAAAACAAATTATGTGGTCTTTTAACTTTGCTTTGGTGGAGGTGGAAGCTTCTTATTGCTCCGGTATTGAGGATGGTCTCTCCTCCCCCTCAATCCTTGAAGTGGAGACTTCTTCTATTTCTTCCTCACTTGAAGATGTGGGTGATTCCACTTTCTCCTCCTCTTCGAATGTTGAACTTGAATCAACTTCCGATTAGTCCTTCTCCTTCTCTTGGACCGATGACCCTTTTACCTTGAGCTCTTTTCTCCTTGTCTTTGTGTCGAATTTTCATGTAAAGCTATTGTTGGGACCGGGTGCATGTTGACATGGATGCGGGTTCGTAATTTTAAAAAATTAATTACGTGCAGCGGAATGTTTAGCCTAAATAATTTCTCAAATTATTTAACCACACATCTAAGCATGCAATTTTATCTTGTGTAGACATGATCATATATTTAAAATTTTGCAGAAACGTAAACTAATTTACGTATTACCTCGCGTAACTCGAAGGAAGGGACGAGATCCAACCGTAAGCGTCCCTTGGAAGCTCCGCCTCTATTCGCATCCACGCCGAGTATCTTCGGGATGACTTCGCAAAGCCACGAGTTTCGTGTTCTCGAGAACTACTAGATTCTCCGAGAACGCAACGAGAAAAACCAAGAGAGAAGTCGGAAGACTAACCACAAAAGGATGGCCGGAATCAAAATTCCGGCGAAGCAAAAGAAGAGGCTTGTGGCAAAAAGAACCTTGCGGCAAACTCTAATTCCGGCAGCACCTTCTTCCGGCCAAGAGATGGCCGGAGCTTCCTTCTCCGGCAGCAGGTAGTGGTCGGCAGGGAAAGGGCAGGGGCGGCCGGCTGGTGCTCCTTCTTGGGGCTGGTTGGCGCACGGCAAGAAGGGGAGAAGAGAAGGAGAGAAAAAGAGGGAGAGAGCCTATGCCTTCATCTCTTCGATTATTTTGTCAAGTCTTGCCTTGGGTCCTTTATATAGTAGCCTTTCAACCATCAAGCCTCTCAAATATGGAATAACTTATTCCATCATGCCAAGTTTGATTTTATATCATGGTTAAAATCATATTTTAATTCATGATAAAAATCAATCAAGTCTCTTCTCTCCTATGGAATAAATTTCCTTATCATGGTAAATCAATTCATGATTGATTTTATAAAATAAACCAATCCATAGTTCATTTTAATTTCCATGAAGAAATAAACCAAACCTTGGTTTATTATAAAACAAACCACACTTGGTTTATTTTATAAATTGATCCAAAAACTTGGTTCTCTCCCTTTGTTGTGGCCGGCCAAGCAAAGAGGATGGAGGCCCTCTTTGGCCGGCCCATCCAAGCCACGCCCCAATGAATTAAACTTATTTAATTCATCTATTAAGTCTTCAAAAGACTTAGCTATTTTACACTTCCGATGCGTCTCTGAAAAATTCAGATTCAACTTATCGTTTGGCTCAACCAAACCTAATCTCTCTTGATTGGAAAATCCAATTTTCAACTCGTTTTAAATCCCTCGGATTACTCGTAGTGCGTGTGACTAAATATGCTTTCGATTTATGTTGGTCGTCTATAATTAATCAATTATAGAACGATCATGAGTGACACCTAGTAGTACATCATGATCCCCAATTAATCGAAAGATCAACGGTTGACCTCAGAAACAATTCTGAAACCCTTCAGCAGCTAATGAATCGTGCCCCATTCCCTTCACCATCTTATACCCACTTGGTTCAGGACATGGTCTATGTGTGTCAGTCCCCACTAGGCTGACTACGTCACACCTAGCCCAAGTAACGTTTTCTCGTCCTAGGGATTCTAATTACTCTCATGTATTTAAGAGATTCATACTCTGAACATGTCATGCTCTGGCCAGAGGCTTCGAGTAACAATCCGATGATAGGCCTCGGGTATACATCTCCTCGCAAGGAGTGGTGAATCCTTTGTAGGCTGTTCAAACATCTTCGGGCACTTCGACTTATACCCAATCATCCTGGGTCCACACCTCCTTGAAGATGCTTGCTTAAGATGTCAAAGTATAAGTCTCCATGACCAAGATGACTTGAACACCGCAAGTCAAAGGAACATCGCACTTAAGCTGCAGTAAGAACTTCACTGACATATCTATATGTAGACTACCATATGAAGTTTTACAGTCAGTCACTCCAATGAACTAGTTCCCTTAACTAGCATTCATGTTTATCTCCGGACATCTCAATGTCACCAGCCTGTGAGAATCAGCTGATTAGAGAATAACCCATGCTAGTCTCAACAGAATTGATAGTGTCCGTATTTATCAATTCATCGACTAGGGACAATTTCAATACTTCACAATTGCACATGTAGAGATAATCACTAGTTGTGAATTCATCACAAATTCTCTCATGCTGTGAATTGTATTGCGGACATTCAGTAAATGAGTTTAAGATCTCAATCAAATACACAAACATGTATACTCAAATAGTGAATATTCATTTATTAAAATAAATGATTACAATCATAAGGCGATTGCCTTAGGACACTTCTCTCATATCACTAACAGCTATCACTTTTCTTCATAGCTCATATGTATTCTTGTATTCTCCTACATTTGACACAATATATGAGGGTAATAAATTTAATACAATTCTAGTTACCTCCTTATCTGCCTCCGCTTTCTCCGTTTGATCCTTGGTCCAATACCGAGGTCGATGGCGTTTTCCCTTCTTGTCTGTTGGAGCTTCAAATGGAACTTCCAATGCGGTCCAATAATCCCAATCCATTTGGAACCACGTCTCCAATCGCTTTCTTCAATAATCGAAGTCATCTCGATTGTATGGAGGTGGAATCCGAGTATTCCATCCTAGCGGACCTTCCGAATCCATCTTCCTCCAGCACCTTTTGCTCTCCCGGCGGTTAGTCCGTAGACGAGCGACCCCGGCTCTGATACCGCTTGTTAGGATCGTGGCGTTAAGCTAAAGGGGGGGGTGAATAGCTTTTTCTCGATTTTCTACATACAATGTTTGTGTGCGCAAGCGGAAATACTAATAACAAAAACTAAATAATCGCTAACACCAAACCTTTACGTAGTTCGAAGATAAAGCTCCTACTCTACGACTGTCCATAAGGTGGATGATCCCGATCCGTTGGTGGATGACTTCCCGGAAGACCTCCGGCTAGCTCGTGTAGCTCCTTGTGGGTGGAGAAACCTCGTCACAACCCGGACAACTCTTCTGAGCACAAAGACCACTAATTGGCCTTTAACCAAAGCCAATTTCGTTAAAAACTCTCAGCCAAAATCGAGCTCCCTTAAATAGAGCTCAAGGCTAAAATGACTGTTACCAGTCGACTGGTCCAAGGCCAGTCGACTGGTCCCACTTAGATTCGACCGTTGCAAACCCAACGTTTGAATTTCCAGCAACCACCAGTCGACTGATCCCCCATCAGTCGACTGATCTTTCTGTGGTATATATCAGTCGACTAATCCAGCATCAGTCGACTGATTCATTTCCAATCCTAAGGTTTCCCTCCCCGAGTACAATTCTCTCAGCACTCAAACCCTAGGATTTCCTAAGTATAATTCTCTCAGTACTCGAACTCTCACGACTCAGCTGACTCTTCATCCAGCAGTCTCGATCTGTTGCCTTCAAGCCCTCTTCGACTTTGGCTCTTGTCCCTCAGATGCGCACACAAGCTCACAGCTTGCCTCCATGCCATCCTTCACGCATGCCTCGAAGTCCGCTTCCCTCGGCTCATCGTTCCTGCTTTGTCCATGGTCCCTCGGATGCGCACACAAGCCCTCGGCTTGCCTCCATGCCATCCTTCACCGATCCCGAAGCCGTCCAGCTAAGTCCATGTGTATCCTGCAAGACCTGCACACTCAAATACACATATCAAACACAAGGGTAAACCTAACTTAAACCCTTTGCCCAAATATCAAAACACATGGTCACTCTGGACCATAGATTACCCCAACAAGCATGCAGTGTAAATTCATGTCTATTAATATTAACTAGACTTTAACTCATATATCTAGTGGACAGTCAGTATGCCTCCGGGGCAATGGTGCAGCGGTAGGGCGGCTAGTCGTTATCCCAGGCATCCGCGGTTCGATCTCTAGCTATGGCGTATTTGCAAGAATTTTTCCTCCAAATGGGGTGCGAACTCTGGTATGCTGGGCTTCTAGACCGCCCACCGCGAGCGCTTCCCGATTTACCCTGGCGGCCGGTGGAAAACTTCGGTGAGGTCGGGTCGGTCGCCCGAGGTTGGAAAAACCTTGTTAATCATTTTTTTAGTGGGCGGTCAGTATTACAGATACTCGGTGTTTTAATAAATACAAGATCTGTATCAAATACAGGTTCTGGGTCGTGTATGGCCAACCTTTTTTCCTTTGTCTCGGCTTATGGTTCCTTGTTTGAATGTCATAAGTTCAGCTTCAAGTAACTTAAGACAGTTTTTTAAAACAGAAACTTGGGTTTCTAAGAGTATATTTCTCTGACTACATGTGTTTAAGGGATTGTAATGGCATATGTTTGCTGAAGGCACATATTACATATTTGCCTTAGATAAAGTGTACATGTTGCTCTTTTAGGATAAAGGTAGCAAAGAAAATAGAGTACATTATCAATTCCTGTTTTAAGTTTCCAATCATGAGGACACCCTTTTACACTAAGTTCTCGAGTTTTCAGATCAGTAAGATTTTGTGGTGATAAAAAAAACATAAAATTAATATTGTCCAAGGAATGTATTTCTAATTCTTTTCATTCTTGTTGAAAAGGAGGAATAACTTCTTCAGTTATCCCAAGTGGGTTATTGAAAGAATTATTGAGGGTATAGTCTGTTGATGATGTTATTTCTTCCCTATCTTCCATAGATATAATGGGATATATGGATGAAGAATCAGAGGCATCTGCTTGGATGTCCACTAGGTCCAAGTTTATACATGATATTAAGGTGGATTCTCTGGTATATAAATTCTTTCTATTAGGACATGCTGAAGAAAGATGTTCTGGTTCATGGCAAGCGAAACAAGTAATTGTATTAGCATATGTTTTCTTTAATTTAAATTTTTGTATATGTTTTTCTTTATTTAGTAATGATGCTTTTGCTTTGCTTTTCCTTAAGTAGTAAGTGTTTTTTTGGGTCTAAATTTACGCTTGGTTTGAAATGAAACTTTTCTTGATGGTCTATTGAATCTTTTTCTATGTGCACGTTGTTGTACTTCGTATTGTTATGGAGTATATATATTGCTGCAAAAATCATGTTGATTTTTAGTTGTTTCTTAATTTGAATATAAATATATTTTTCTTTAAGTTTAGTGATTATGTATTGTATTCTAACTCCTATATTGTCATATTGTGGTGTGATATTTGATTCTATTCAGGATTTGTGAATTTCTTTTCCTAGTTCTCCGGGAAGCTTACTAAATAGTCTTTCTCCTAATTCTGGATTGTAATAATTTTTCGAAATGGCTGTAAGTGCTAAAAAGTCATTGCAAAATGATTTAATATAGTTCCAATTAAAGAGTTGTAATTGTTCTAAATCTCTTATATCTAAGTCAGTATTAGCATATCTTGCAGTAAGAAGTCTTGTATAACAGAAATTAGGATATTATTTCCTTAGGAGACTATTCTATTTACTTTTTAAGGAAATTTTCTTTTATAGGATTCCCACGCTGCCTAGCTGCACCTCTCAGTAGTTTTCTCCAATACATATCATTGCATCCCCTATATCAACATCTAATTCATGTTTAGCTTGATAATCTCTTTTGACAGAGACTATCCATTATTTTAAATATCATATAACTGAGGATCACATTCAGTTATATTTAAAAGTACTGCATTGGTTCCAAAAAAAGTTATTTTTTGATGGTCTTCTTTTTCCTATAGTCTGAAGTAAGGGATTGTTATTAGTATAAGGAGTTATTTCTATTCTGGAAGGATGTTCTTGTCCATAATTCATTGTTCTCATTAAACTTTCTGAATATTAGACTTCAAGGTAGGATTTTGATGTCGCAGTAGTTTCTGCTGGATTCATAAGATTATCTTCTTCTAAATTTTGTTATAGTTCTTTTTCTTTTTGTTTGACTATTATATTCCTATTGTCATCAAAATATAATTCCCAGTCCTGATCTAGGTGTTGTTGATTTCTCTCAAAGTTTCCTAGTTTCGTTAAGTCTTCTAATATATGCATGTATTCATTTAATCATCATAGAAGTTTTCCTATCTATTCATAAAGTTTATGTCATTTAGTTGTTGTCCTACTATTTGTCCGACTAACTTAGTATGTTTTCTAGTCAGAAGTTTGAGTACAACAACTGGATTTTCTTCAATGTTCAACATGACTACATCCTCCTCTTCTATGTCTTCTTCTTGTGTAGTGGATGGTTTATAATTATTGAATCTGATCATAAGGCTCCCATACCTATCTTTATACATTATAGTGTTTGTTGGTTGTATGGTCTATTGTGTACTATCTAAATTAATGGTCCATTCAAGTCCTGCTAGAGTTTTTGAAGAAAAATCTCTGAGTTTTAGGAAATAAATTCCACTTGAAGTTAAAGCTTCAATTATATCATGTATTTGTACTTTAAAGCTATTTTGTATGTGATTCATTGTTTTTCTTAAAAATATGATGTCAATTTGTATATTGTCTTTATGAAAATTTCCATATCATTTTCCTTGTATCAATATTTTAATGTATTTTACAAAGTCTTTGATTGTCATATTAAAATTAGGATAAAAATAGATAATTCCTATATTGTTGTTCATGTCTACTTCTATAAGTCCTATGATTGCTTTTCTTTTTGTCAGAGATCTTGAATCATATAGGATAAGGAGGATTTTGCCTTCTACTCTTTTTCTGATTGAACCTTTGAGGCAAAAAATTACTAATCCTAAATGTATATAATTGTGTCTACGATTAAGTAATACTCTTGTTGACTCTTCTGTCATTAGATTCAATTTTTCTTCTCCTCCATTAGGAAGATGAAGTGTTTGTGTTCTATGATGTCGGAAAATAGATGTTGTCAGGGACATAGTCCTTAGTTGTAAAGCCTTTTGGGATTTAGAGTGTTTAATTGTTCATTAGAGAATAAAGTTAGATTTCTTTCAATGTCTATAAAATCTTCTAGTCTATGAGTGGAAATACTATTTCTTCGTGGTACTATTGCATCTAGCCAAGATGTACCATTTATTTCTATTCTTCTACCTGTTGTCCGGGAAGGACCAGTGAAAGTATCTGTTTGGGTCCTTGTCAAATTCATGATTTGTCTTAACTATCAGTCAGAAAAGAGTAAGTTATTTTAGGTTTTCTTCTAGAGATGACTTGTCTGTGGAGAGTTTACTTAAATCTTTAGTTAGGTTGTCTATACTTTCTTTTCACTCTATGGTTTGGTTCATTTTTATTTGAGTTTCTAGGGTAAGTAATTTATTTTCAAGTAGTGTTAATCTATGGTGAAGAGATGTTAATAATGCTATAATAGTATTATTTTGTTGAGTTTAGATTTGATCACTTTTTCTAGTAATCTTCTTTAGTTTTGGAATATTGTTGTGTAGCTTAGTGTTTTTTCGTAATAGGTATTTTCAAATTGTAGTTTGGTCATTTATATTTAATTTCTTCAAGTTATATGCCAGGGAGGGTTTTAGGTTCTTGTTATACTTGTTCTTTATTTGTATTTAATAGATTTTTTATTTGGATTAACAAATCTTTTGCCTGTAGTTTAAAATTTCTAGGTTTGTTTTTACTTGTCCTTTTTATTAGGAAGACTTATTAGATTAAGTTGACCAAATCTTTTATTTAAGGTGTCTTGTGAATCTTTAAAAAAATTTAAATTTCTGTGAAATTCTAAAAGTATTTGGTTTTGTTATGTCAGGTTATGAGTGATTGAGTTCAATGTTTGATAAGTATATTCTTGATGTTGTTCTACTTTTTTACAAATACTGATTAATAGATCATGTCAGTGATCATCTGGTCAGCAAGAGGGGGGTGAATTGTCTCTGAAAAAATAAACCTATCTTTTGTCTTGCTTAAACAAAGATGGAAGTTAGTTAACACAAATAAATAATATAAGGAAAAATAGATTAATAACATAAATAGCAAAAGGTAGAGGCATAAACAATTACTTGATTTGCAACCAGGAAGGTTACTAATCCATGGCAAAAATAAAGTTCGATTCTCTTGAATCACTCCTTGGGATGGAGAAGTCTCTTACACACTTTGAACTCAAGAAGAAACAAGGAAAACTAAAAGCAATTCGTGCACCATGCGATTGATGTTTATAACTGACCTCTAGGAGGCTATTATAATCCCGGTCAAGTTTATCCGAATGATGACGTGGCTCTATTCAGGCGCCCGAGAGCTTAGGGGCACCTGACACGTGGCTTAGGGGTTATTTACTTCATAATGTTCGCAAACGGCTAGTTGCGGATGAAATATAGCTTCTTAGGAGCCTGTATGCACTGGGGCGCCCAAGTACAGGGGTGCCCTCATTCATGGGTGCCTGAGTGACTTTGGTCAGCTTTGTACTGACCAATCTTCAGCGGGTCTTCTTGGGTGATTTCGAACCTTCCAAAATTGGGCTTACCCAAACCCTCCTCCGGCCTTCTCCTCGAGCGTGCTTTCGCCCGGCTTCTCGTCCCTTGGACGTCGTGCGTGTCCTTCTCGCTCTACCAGCGTACTCTTCCGCAGACCTCCACGTCCCTTAGATACACCGAGCCCGTCAGTTCCCTTCCCGTGCCATCCTTCTCGACCGCTGCGTCTTCCGCTCGACTTCCTGCGCTCCTAAGCTCCTGCACACTTAGACACAGGGATCAAACACAACATAACCTAACTTGACTTTATTGACCACATCAAAACTTATTTGGGGTACTTACAGATCGGAAATTGTATTTAGTTGAGGAGTTTCTGAGTGTAAGCGATGTTTGTGAGTTTTTATCCTTAAATAACAATAATGCTTTACTTGGTCCTCCGTTATTATCTTCCTAGTTGGATAAAGAGCAAGATCCAAATAATCAAGTTTTTCTATTACCGGAGTAGTCATGTGAGTACATGTTGGTCCATGGTCTTGGGGCTCTAATACTAAAGTTTTTTTTAAACATAGCTAGGGGAGAGTGCTTGCTACAGTTTTGTGAAGAAATATAGGTGATTAGAGATCTAGGTGAATAGAGAAGAGATAACTATATTCTATCGCAAAAAGTTGTGTGGAACTAAGTCCCGGTACCTTCAGGTCTTATAACGGCTTTTAGTAGTTTGCTACCTTACTTGCCAGCATAGGTCTTATTAGTCTGCTTCTTGATAGTTATTGTTCATTGTGGATGATTACTTAGATAAGGACTGAGGTAGTTAGGAGAAAAGAGTAAGTCAGAGCATCTTTCTCTTCACCCAAAAAAAGGAAATTACTTAGTACTAGACATAACTTATAGAGTTTTATGCATTTAAACAGATGTACATGACTCTAGAAAAGAGATCACAGAAATGAAAAGTACAGACTAAACTAAGAGATTACAAAGTAGGAAATTACAAGCTTAGGAAATTAAAAACTTACAGAAGACTTTGCACACTTATCACACCTTGCACACACTTAAGCAATCACTTTTCGATTCTACATTTTACAAGAAGATCAAAGGGTCTTATATAGGCATAGGGAATGTTGTCGAAGCCGTCCTGTATTATGTTACTTTGAGAACTCCGACTCATTCTTATCTTGGATGAGTCATAAAGAGAAACCCATTGAATAAAGTTGTCCTTGCTGAGTCATAAAATAAAAACCATTGAATAAAGTTATCCTTGTTGAATCATAAAGTGAAAGCCACTGAATAAAATTGTCCTTGCAAAGAGTCAGTTATTTGCCCATATTTTATAAAGTAGAGAGCACTTAGAAAAAGTGAAGTCACGGGTTTTTAGGCTTCCATCATGTTTTCTAAGTTTTGTTCAGCAACCGAGTCTACTGAAAGAGCTCTTGAGTTGTTTGCTCTTGGCCTGGCTAATTTTGGACTGGGTTGTACACTAGATCTAGGTGTAGATAAATATGTCTAATTTCTAATTTTATTTTGTAGCCAGACTTCACTCTTTTTCTGATAATGTTGGTAAAACCTTATATGTTGAGTTGTAAAATAAAATGGGAAGAAAACTGATCTCATGGCCTTAGGCCAATAAATCTTTTCAATATAAGTTTCTCCTACAAGAAGTAAGTCATGAGGATCGTCGTATCTGTCTCATAATCATTGCTCTCCTTGTATAGAAGCATGCCATGTTTCAACTGATCTATTGGGTTTGTATCAGCTACCCATTCTAGATCTGGATCAGAAGGAAAATCTTCAATAGTATGATGCAACCAAATAATATCAGCAGTGTCAAGTTTGATAAGATGACGAGCTGGTTCAATTTTCAAATTGATCCATTCAGGAGGTGTACTTTCAAAGTTAGCAATAACAAATGCTCCTAAGGGTTCAGAATCCAGAATGTGTTTGATAATTGCACCAAATTTTGTAGGAAATTTTTTAATAGAGTCAAATATATTTGACCTATAATTTATGCGGGAGTCCAAAATCCATTAGGATGAAAGGAGTAATGAGTTTTCCTCTAAACTCATGTTGTTCGAATTGTTTATAGTCTATATTGGCCATTCTAAAGGAATAGAGTAATTGACAACGACGCCCAAAATGCTGAGAGTCCTTGCAGGTTTGGTATTTGTTTTTACATTGCATTTTATAATTAAATTCAGCTTTATATATTATAGAAATACCTGGTGGAGGATTGGTACGAATGAGTTGAAGAAATTCTTCTAATTCAAAAATTGTCTGTAGTGTTGAGTGTTCTGTCAGGCTCTTGACATAAGTTCGTAAGTCTTCGGGGAGTGTGAGTTGATGCCATATATGAATTCTCTCACTTTGTCTACTCTTAGGAGGACTTTCTGTTTTGACTTTTAGGAAGCTAAAGTAGTATAGCCTGTCTGATCAAATGTTAAAGTTGAAGATCCGATTGCTTCAACATAAGAGGTTTTTTGTTGGTGGTGTTCTCCAGCTTTAAGTAATATACTAATAAAAAATTATGACCAACTTTTTCCCTTATTGTAGTAAAAGCTTCATCAAGAGAATAAAATCCTTTGTAGGAGGGGTTTGAATAATTTACCGTAGCTGTCTTAACTTCTTCCTAGTCATGGTATACCCCAGCCTGTGTTCCAGAGAATACAACATAACAAGATAATTTCTTGCCTTCAGGTTTTTGTACTATAGTCAAGAAGTAATTTGTTAAAGCATTGATAATGACTATTTTGTAGTTAATTTGCTATTTTTGGAACTATAAGAATATTCCAAATATGGTTAAGTAAGCATTGTTGGAGAATATCCATATGTATTCTTGCTTCAAAGTGAAATTATTTTTCATATCTAGTGAACTGTTGAAGTTCTTGTTGTCCGAACGTCATAGTTTTCACTGAAAATGTTCACACTTTCCGTAGCCTATCTATCTGCAGCAAGTAAATGTTAATGTAGAACTCTAGATAAAGTGTTTGTTAGGGAATTATTTACTCCTTTAATGTGTTCTAATTTTTAATCCTTTGTTAATAATAGTATCGGTGAATTTAATCCACCTTTTAGTACTGAGGCTTTTTCTTAGTCCTTTTGTTTGTTGACTATACTTGACAATAACCTCACAATCTGTTCTAATAGTTATTTTTTTCTTGTTGCAAATAAAAAGCATAAATGCATCTAAATAATATATTACTATTAGAATTTCAAAATCTAATGAAGTCAAATGTCTCTTTTCTTTATATTTTCCTGAGACATATCTACGGAGTGCTTATGAGGTTTTGCGTTCATATTTTATGGATTTTCCAAACAAAACTCCTCCCCATCCTATTTCGTGGTCATCTGTTTTAATTTTTAAGTAATCTGTATCGAGTGGTAGTGTTAATATAGGGATATTTTTTACCATTGCTTTAATTTGTCTTACCAAATCTATATCTTGTTGATTGAAATATTTTTGTCCAGTAGTTGATGTTTTATTATGTAAGGGACCACTGATTTTTCCTAATATTTTTTAAATAAGACCTAGCATAATTAAGGAGTCCTAAGAATGATCTAAGAATTTTAATATCTTCCATTTTATCTTGAAATGCAAGTATTTTTGTTGTAATATGTAGTTGTAGTGAGACTGTTCCTTATCCTATTTTTGGGCCAAGAAATTCTATGTGCCTAGTGGCTAACTTCATTTTCTTTCATGATATTATTCGGTCATGTTTTTCAAATATATTGAAAATCATATATAAATGGGCATAGTATTCTTCTTTTTCTTGGAAAATACTAAGACACCATCAATATAAACAACAGTAAACATAGAGATAGGTCGAAATATATCATCTATTTTTCTTTGAAAAACTTATGGTGGCATTTTAAGTCCAAAGGGCATATTAGCCATTCAAAATGACCTTCAAGATAAGAAAAGACAATCCATTCTACTGATTCTGGGTGTATTCTTACTTGCCAAGAATCCGATTTCATTTTAAATTTTGAGTACCATTTGAATTTTATATTTTATTAAGTAGTTGGTCTTTCTTTGATATTTTACACCCATCTTCTTGACTTTTGTAGTTACAGAAATTTTTATTTGGAGTACAAGAACAAGTTGATTGAGATGGAACAGTGGAGTATATATATATATGAGATGGAACAGTGGAGTATATATATATTTTGCACAATCCAAAGTTATAATTGGCTTATGTCGATGTAGATTGTTTGTTTTATTTCGAGTCTTTGAACAGCATTTTACCAACTCATTTTTTGTTTGACACCCTAGTTCATATTTATTTCTGAGTTCTTCAGTTTGCTTACAGCAAAATTTGAAGAAGATTTTTGCAGAACTAGATTCATAGCAATTGACAGGTTTGCACAGATACGAATGTGAGATTGATGCGGCCAGCTCGGAGTTACAAGTGAAGCTAACCGAAGCTGCAAGAGGAGGTGCAAGAGGGAGATGTCCGACCCGACTGAGCATGGTTCGGGCCAAGTCGGTCTGCTTTCTTAGCGTGTTGGTCTGTCTGATCCAGCTAGACACCTGCAGTGTCGAAATGACTAGCGACTTTAAATTGGCTCTATGATATGAACCAACTGCTTGCTTAATTTTTTTTAAAAATAAAGTATTAAAACAATAATACAATTTTTTAAAATGAAAATGTATATATTATAATTCTTTAGTTTTGTTTTAAAAAATCAATGCTTAATTCATAACTGGTATTTGTAATTCAGACTAAGAATTTGACATTTCTATCGAGTTCAATTGAGTGATAAGATATTGAGATAGCATCGACATCAATGGGTTTATAGTTAGATGAGGCGAATCAATTAGAGTGAAAGATGGGATAAGTAGTGGGAGATCAAAGAAAATTTTAGTTGATGCTATAAACAATAATTGCTAATTGATTTGAATATTACAAATGAAGTAGCCTTGATAGAACTCAATGGAGAAGGTATAGGCCGATGTAAAAAAAACAGTGTGTTAGGATAAAATATTTTTCTTGATTTATCTGTCTATATTTTGTTATGGAGCTGATGATACTATACCGCTTGGGATAGGGCATTATTTTTGCTCCAATGGAGAAGATGCATGAACCATAATTGTCAATTGCACAAACTAAGGGGACGCTTGGTATATATTCGGCAATGGGAATGAGAATGATAATGGATTTTGATTGAGGAGTTTATGAGTTTAATGATAACCTAGTGGGGGTTGGGTTATAAATCAAGAGTATCATATCCTTATTTTGATTCCGATTCCCGTATACCAAGTATCATAAATGGGAATGAAATTTCATTCTCATTCTAAACCCGCTTACCAAATGTCCCCTTAGATGTGTTGGGTTTTCAGCTAGGAACCTCCAAACACTACTGCCATGAGATTGTTATAAGTTGTAACCGTAGTGTTAGTTTTCGATTGTTATATTGCTTGGTGTTTAATCTAAAAGTATCTCTTATATATCACTTTGAGACTTTCGGACATTGTTGTCTGCATTTGTATCATCTTCTTGAGGAACCCAGTAATCTAGTTATCTCGTCACTGCACATTTTCTTTTCTCTATTGGTTGAAATTCTTTGTCTAATTTAAGTGGTCTACAAATAAACATATCTCTCAGTTGATTCTTTGTAGGTTCAATATGCAAGATTGTTTTACATTTAGTTCAGAGCTAGGAGACTTGTTTTTAAGGATTGATCCTGTCAACCTGTTTTATGCAGAGTTTGGAAGAAACTTGGGAGATTAAACTTCAATTACAATGCAAGTTGTATAGACAAATTAAGGATATGAAGATAAAATAAGTTGAATCAAGTTTTGTGGTGTTCATTTGATAATGTCATCGAGCTAAGCTAAGCCAAATTTAGCCTAAAATGAACAAAGCCGTTGAAATGATAGTTCAAACTTAACTTGATTTCTTTTTTATGAGTTTGAGCCTGGTTCAAGTTTCGTTTGAATTTGGTTTGATTAAATGTTATCGAATTCTCAATTCAAATTTATTTAATTGTTTGAAACTTTTAGATTTTAAGCTTGTTTAATTGGTTATTGAATTTGATAATACAAATTTATTTGTTCATTTTAAAAATTATTTGTTTATTTATTTATTTTTGATAAATATGGTTCACGAATATTATTCCTGAACATTATTCACAATATGATCGAACTATATTGTTGCAACACCAACTTCCTTTGAAACAGTTGATTTGTTTAGTTTAACTAATTGGTCAAGCTTATTCATTTAATTGATCCTGTATGTATTGAACGAACATAACCAAACTTTTATTAAATCAAACATCAAACTTGTTCACGAACATACAATTCATTTAGCACCCTAGTTTGGTGCAGATCTAAGTTTATGAGGAAGTTGTTACTACAATAACATATGTGTTCAAACTTATTTATTTAATTTTACTAGTTATTCAAATTTATTCATTTAATTGATTTACATGTATTGAACAAACTTAAACAGACTCTGACTAAGTCAAATACAACCATGCACTAGTTTGGTGCCGATCTAAGTGTTGAAGACACAAAACCAACTGTTTCAGAGGAAGTTGTTGCTGCAACAATATATATGTGTTCAAACTTATTTATGTAACGTAACTAACTAGTTCAAGTTTATTCATTTAATTTATCTTATATGTATTAAATGAACATAAACAAACTCTGACTTAGTCAAACACCAAACTTATTCACGAGCATGCAATTCATTTACCACCCTAGTTTGATGCCAATCTAAGTACCGAAGAGACAAAACCAACTGTTTCAGAGGAAGTTGCTGCTGCAACAATATAGTTCCATCATTTATCCTATATGGTTTGTGGTTTTGAGCTGTGCTTATTGTACAAAATGCAGCTACTATTTCCCCAGCTCTGGTGAAGCAATTGCATGAAGAAACAGGTGCAGGTATGAAGCTCTTGCAGAATCAGGGAGTTGCATCGTTAAATCCCGAGAATTCTTTCAGAAGAAAGGTTTCGCTAGCACAGATAAAAAGGGCAGTAGAGCAACTGCAGAAGGTAGGATTGGGTCATCCATCCATGAAAGTTCATAGAGGTGAACTGTGAAACCGATTTTGTTTCTCGTGGTGAAATATTCAAGGAAGAGGAATTCATATTGAAGAATTTGTATTGCTGGAGCAACCTTATATAAAGAATGACACGACGGTAGTGAAGGATCTATTTAAGCAGGCCATGGCTATCATTGGACAGAATATCAAGGTAAAAGGGCTTGTTCGTTTCAATCTTTTGCAGCTGAGGTTGCTGCACAAACTGCACCTAAAACCATCACCTGCAACTGCAAAAGATCAACCGGAAAATCCCTGTCAAAAAATACTGTGGGAATGAGAATTTCAAGGGATTAATGGCGGATGACCTTGCTATGCAAGTGGCAGCCTGCCCTCGGGTTGACTTAAAGATCGGGTGAGTTGCTGCTCTCGTAAAGAACATCAAAGATTGAGGTTTGGTTGAGGGGTCAAGATACGAATCTAATAAAGTGATGTTTCAAATTATAGCCACACACTGTACTTTTTTTATCCATCAGCCAGCCAGCCAGCCACTAATAGAAGAATGGTACCGGGTAAGAAAATTACGACCCCCCATTCTGTGCTTGAAAGAAATTACAAGTTAGATTATGAATCAAAACTTTATTAGGGCTTAATTTCACTGACACGCACAAGGCTAAACAGATCTTCAAGAGAAAATCATAAACTTAAAAAATCAACACGACTCAGAAATCTAAATGTTTAAAAACATCAAGCAGCAGCAAATTGTTGAAGGAAAACTAACAAAACCATAACCATAATGGATAAAAGAAATTAAGCAACTATTGTTGCTTGATTTCTGCTTTCTTCTTCAGCCAAAGCCTGTCAAGAGCACCATCAGCATCACCCTGCACAAAGTGGAAGAAAATTCAAGAATAAGGAATAAATTTGGAACACAGCCAAATACACAGTAAGCAATCAACAGGGGGTAAAAAAGGCAAAGAAAAATATAGCATATATCCATTTATTTGAATCAAAAAAGAAGATTAAAAAGCAGTGAAAAACTTTGATCAGGTCAATTCAATAAAAATAATAATAATAAAGCAAAACCAAATACTGATATTATAATCAGACAGCAAATCTTAATATCACCTTGACAGATCAATCAGTATGGAATAATGCTCATTGAGAATGAACTAAATACCTATTATTAGTTGTGGTATAAAATAAAATCGAGCAAAAGACCATTTAATGTATTGAAGCACATTGCTGATTCCACTTCTTGTCTAGTGCCACTGCAGAATGCACATAAGCCACTGCATGCTTATTATATAAGTCAAATGACTAATGGGAGAACCTAATGATTAAAGGGAGAAACAACCAACAGGTTTAAGTACAAAGACCAACAGAGTTGCAAATGACACCACTATGCATCCATTTCTACCAAAGATCCAACTGTGCCACAACAACAGAGCTAAACCAGCTGATGGATATAACCAAAACCATAGGGCAAGACTACCATAGGACCCACCACCACAGAGAGGCCAACTCAATTGAAAGCATACTGTCGAAACCACCACACCCAATGTCCACAGCACAGATCACTAAGAGGCTAAGCTAAATGGAATTGTTCTATTAACATGTAACATGTAAAAACATACATCATATAAAAGTGAACCACCAAATCAATTGTCCTACCAGCACATAGATCATTTTATCACTATACGAAAATGAGACCTAAATAAGGTACCTTGCCTTCCCTTTATCCTACACTACAATTAACTCAGCTCGCGATAATGAGGCCAGCAACAGCTAAATATTACAAATGTTTTAAGAGAAAGCTACCAAGGTATATTGTCTATAATAGGCAGATTGCAAGTATATATTTAAAATGTCAAGTCAAAGTTGTAAAAGGCAGATTGTCTAGGAAGAAAATATCCCCACATCAATTGGTTAATTGTTGCTCATTGGATGCTCAAAAGCTTCAGGTTGGATATGCTTGGTTAACATATGACATGATAATTGTGATTAGATTTTGTACTTGCAAAAAATCATTATGGGCATTGAAACATTGATTTAGAATTGGGGTATAGTGGCACTTTTATTTTAAGTCCAAAGGGAATCAACTATACGAACTTGATTGATCTGAACACTTAACATCACAAATAGAGTTCAAGCTTGCCACTTTTCCCTGCATTAATAATGCATTGAAACAAGGTATCACGGCAACCAATCCAGGACAGTCTGCATGTCATTCGAAATTGAAAAGAAAACTTTTGTTCGCAAAAAAGATAACTTTATAACATGCAGAGGGAACAATACTTTGAGGGTGGGACTAGGGGAAATTATCAGGTCATTTTACACTATAATGGAATAAATCCAGGTTAAGACCTGATTAATATGGAACTAAACAGACTACACTATACAAACAAGTAAATTGATCAACAGAGGGCGAATACATATAAAATTGGAACAAACCTGAGCACGAATAAAGCCAGAAAGAGCAAAAGTGGTATACTGGCCGGTGTACACTCCATTATCATCCAAGTGTCCAATATTGATTTGGACGGATGCGTGATCCTTAGCAGTGATTAGTCTATTCGTAGCAGAACTAGGGGGGAAAACGAAAGTTGGAAGAAAAAAAAACATCACAATAATCAATACAATCGATAAGTATATCCAGGATACAGAAGTTCTAATTAACTATAAGATAATCACCATTTTCTAGGGATGTATAGATCCATCATTTCACCCGCTTCGTTCTGCATCTTGAAGTGAGATCTCTTCACTAGATTCAAAAATATGTGACCAAATCACCTGATAACACGATAAAAAACAATTAGGTAAATATATTTCCGAAAAGTCATGCACTTTATCGAACTCGGGTGCATGTTAAAATGGAAAAGGATCATTCCACGAATGAATGAACATCAATTTTGATGCAGAAACAGGAAAAAAATCAAAATACCCAGAGAACGAGGATCGCCGACTCCTAAATGAACCCCAAAAAAAAACCAAAGGGGAAAAGCACTGCGATCGGTGCTTCGGATTCGTACCTTACGACGACAGACGCAGGCAACTGGGGAAAGCGGCGCGAGGAAGAGAATAACGGATTAGGGCTTCTATATAAACAATGCATTTAACCCTAGACTGGTGAACTTTGACCGGCCCGGCGACCAACCATAGTGGGCCGGTCAATTAGATACAATGCTGATCTGTTCAAAGGCCCAGATATAAATTCGTTTTTATAAATATCAATTCGGTTATGTCCAGATCAAAGTGCAAATATAATTGTTTATTATAATTCGTGTATTTAACCTCATTATTTTTGTCACTAATTTATTTTAATATTTTTTTATTTCAAAAATTCGCTCTTATAAGTGATTATAAATCATTTCTGAAAGTTTAATACATCTAGATGCAATATTCTAAAAATTTTATAATAATACTTAGATTATTTCCTTTAGGGAAATGATACGCTGAATGAAATCGCCTCAGCAAAATTCACAGTGAAACATGTGGCAGATAGCGTGGACAATCCCACGTCAGCAACCACTCAGCGCAAAAATACCAAGCTCAACTAAGTCCGGATCCTCTGCGCCGGATCCTCCCTGTGCCCGTGTGCCGACTCGCCGGCGAGTCGTCCGATCGACGATCGGACACCGTCAATAATTTTTGATCGTCGTTCCCAATAAGATGATATCCTCGGAGCACGGTGAACCCGTCGAAATCGTCGCATCTGTGATGGTATCGTATTCACCGTCGAATCCGACGAGATGTCTGATGCGACGATTTCGACGGGTTCACCGTGCTCCGAGGATATCATTTTATTGGGAACGACGATCAAAAATTATTGACGGTGTCCGATCGTCGATCGGACGACTCGCCGGCGATCGCCGGCGAGTCGGCACACGGGCACAGGGAGGAGTCCGGCGCAGAGGATCCGAACTGAGCTCAACTCCTTCGCGACCAAACCCTAAATGTGACAGTTCGGATCCTCTGTCCCGAGCCCCCCTCTATCCCTCTATCCCAAACACAAAACGACAAAAAAAAATGTGCCGCTCGCGTGACTTCGCCCCCTCTCCCGATCAAACAGAACCATGTCCCGCTCACCCACAAAAAACCCTCTGCCCTAAATCTCGTGTGCTTCGCCCTTCTCCTTCTCGATCGCGTGCCAAGATCAGCCCCGGCAAGCTGTAACAGTGACGACGAAGCTGTCGTTGACCTCAAAAGACGAAGTTGTCCTCCTCTTGCCCTAAGACGAAGTTGTACTCCTCGTTCGCCCTTCTTCATCCTCTCCTCGCAGTGATGACGAAGCTGCCCTCCTCGTTCGCCCTTCGCCCTCTCCTCACAAAAGCAGTGACGAAGAGGTTGTCGTCGACCTCCTCCTCTTGCCCTTCTTCATCCTCTCCTCGCAGTGATGACGAAGTTGTCCTCCTCGTTCGCCCTTTGCCCTCTCCTCGCAAAAGCAGTGAAGACGAAGCTGTCCTCGACCTCCTCCTCTTGCCCTTCGCCCCCTCCTCATAGTGACGACGAAGCTGTCCTCCTTGCAGCGATGACGAAGATCAAGCTCTGCCATCTCCATCGTGGTCCTCCGCCGTCAGCCGTCGACGCCCTCCTCTTTGAGGTTTATTTTGCTATGACTAATTTCTAATTGAACATATGAATTGCTAATTCTAATTGAACATATGAATTGCTAATTTTTATTTGAACTTATGAATTTCTTTGAGGTTTATTTTACTACTACTAATTTCTAATTTATTTCGCCCTTCGCCCTCTCTTTTTTTTTGAGACTCAGTGTGTTTGTGTTTGTGTTGATGAAAAAATAGATATTTTGGCATTATAAGCACAAAGGTGATGAAATTGGAGAAGAATTTTTTGGATGTTTAAACTATTATTACTGGAGTAATTATTAGATTAATCAGTTATTAATGCAAGACTTTATCGTTGTGGTCATCGTTGCTAGCTAGCTAATGAATTGGGGTACGTGCTTCAAAGTCGTGTTAAGTTTATGATTAGTGGAAGGGTTGCAGTGGAAAATAAAAAGATTCTCAAACTTTTATCTAATGTTTATGAAGCTGTGTAGGGACTTGGAAGAGGACACAGAGTTCATAGAACTCAGTATTTTTCTTGATTGATTCTGATTATGATGTGGTGTTATTACTTATTGCAAACTATTTTTCTTTAGTCTAATTTTGTCTAATTTTATTATTTTTATTATTAGATTGATATTGAATGACATCTTCAAGTAACAACATCATCGATCATACCAAATTTGAAACCCTACAATGTAGGGAATGCGGACTAAGAGCATTGGTGATAATCTCTAAATCAATCAAGAACCCAGGAACACTATATTATGAATGCAAGTAACATAGATGTTTAAAGTGGGTGAGAACTGATACTGGACTAAATGAAGACACCAGTAATATACATTTTAGAATGTTGCCAAGAGTGGAGCCAAAGATAGGAAGTGAACACATTGCTTATCCAAGACATGATATGAGAAATTAGAATGTACCGCTCATGGTCTGGATATTAGTGATAGTGAACTTCATTCTTTTGGCTGTATATTTATTTTGTTTGTTAGTTGGTATGGTTAAGTAGTGCTAGTCTTGTAATGGGATAAATAATTATAATTATAGATGATGTTGACATTTTGACTCTTGATGTTGGATGTAAATCTTCGACTCGCGATGGATGTAAATTTTCGATTCTTGATGCTATTGAGTGTGGATTGTAATTTATATCTTCTTGTGTATGATTTATAAAAAGTTGCGCATGTTTTGTTTGGAACTCAAAAACTTTCATTAGCCAAAAAGTTATGTACTTCTATATGAAATTGTATATCTAACGGTAGAAATTTTTTATTAAGAGATTGCTAAATTGATTGACATTAAATATCAACTAATAGAAATTTTTGCTGAGAAGGTATTGCCAACCACTATCAATCACCGGAGAAAGATATCAGCAATAGCTCAAAGACACCACATATGGTATTTTCACAACTCAAAGTTGCATCATCGATCGAAATGAACAAAGGGTTTGTACACCTCACAAAAAAATGAAACTGAATGAAAATTGACTAAGAGTGGACAATGGGGGGTTGAACTTCTAATATAACCATATATATAATGTATTATGTTTAAGGAAGAACAACTAGATGTTGCTATGAGGTGGTGTATGGAGATTCCAGAAGGTGCTGCCATAACACACTCCAGGCATGAAAACACTCCAGGCATGAAAATTAATACGAAATTGACAGCCACCGCACAATTTGAAAAGGAGCTGAAACATCCAAGCATGAAAACTAATACGAAATTGGCACAACAAACATAAACATCCTGAAACAGACCCAACAAATTCAGTCCCCTCAATTCAAAACACCCAAGTAGGAACAAAAACTTTGCAACCCCCATAGAACAATAACAAGAACAAAAGTTCCTATCAGCAGCCATAATTCATCAGCACACTTGAGATGTCATGATGTAGTAGTGTCACTCAAAGTTCAACAGAAACTTGGATCAACAGCCATAATTCATCAGAAACTGATGTCACAAACTGATGTTTCAAAGTTCAACAGAAACTTGGATCAACAGCCATAATTCATCAGAAACTTGGATCAACAGCCATAATCCATTCAAGGTATTTTGATCCTGAAGAAAAAAAAACAACCAAGAAATGTATATTCATAATACTATGCGGCAAACAGAATGCAGTAAGAACATGGAAATTGGACAACAAAACTGTTAAAGATCATTTTACACATATAAATATTAAAACAAACTGTTAAAGATGATAAGCAACCTACATATTGAAACAGAATACCCCTATGTAGCAAGAAAATGGAAATTGGGATCATCGAACAGAATACCCCTATGCAGAATACCTAATCAGAATACCTGCTTCTTACTGCGACGGAGGTGCGGAAACAATGAACTTCTTGCTACGGCGAAGGGCAAGAGGAGGAGGTCAACGACAGCTTCGTCTTCACTACTTTTGTGAGGAGAGGGTGAAGAAGGGCGAACGAGAAGGACAGTTTTGTCTTAGGGCAAGAGGAGGAGGAGGTCCACGACAGCTTAGTCGTCACTGCTTGAGGTCGACGACAGCTTCGTTGTCACTGTTACAGCTCCACGGCTGACGGCGAAGGACCATGATGGAGATGGCAGAGCTCGATCTTTGTCATCGCTGCGAGGAGGACAACTTCGTCGTCACTGTGAGGAGAGGGCGAAGGGCAAGAGGAGGAGGTCGAGGACAACTTTGTCTTCACTGCTTTTGCGAGGAGAGGGAAAAGGGCGAACGAGGAGGACAGCTTCGTCATCACTGCGAGAGGATGAAGAAGGGCAAGAGGAGGAGGTCGACGACAACCTCGTCGTCACTGCTTTTGCGAGGAGAGGGCGCAGGGCGAACGAGGAGGACAGCTTCGTCGTCACTGCGAGGAGAGGATGAAGAAGGGCGAATGAGGAGTACAACTTCGTCTTAGGACAAGAGGAGGACAGCTTCGTCTTTTGGGGCTTAGGGCAGAAGAGGATGACAGCTTCCTCTTTTGAGGTCAACGACAGCTTCGTCGTCACTATTACTGCTCGCCGGGGCTGATCTTGGCACGCAATCGAGCACGCGATCGAGAAGGAGAAGGGCGAAGCACACGGGATTTAGGCAGAGGGTTTTTTGTGGGCGAGCGGGACGCGGTTCGGTTTGATCGGGAGAGAGGGCGAAGTCACGCGAGCGGCACATTGTTTTTTTTTTTTTTTTGTTGTTTTGTGTTTGGGACAGAGGGGGGCTTGGGACAGAGGATCCGAACTGTAAACACGAGCACCTCGCGAGCTCCTCTCCTCCGCCAAAAAACCCGCGAGCTTCGCTCCTCCATCTTCCTCTGCCTCGGCCCTCCTCGCGAGCTCCTCTCCTCCATCGAAAAAGCTGCGAGCTCCTCTACCTTCGCGCCGGCCCTCCTCGCGAGCTCCTTTCCTCCGCCGAAAAAGAGGCGCATGCTCCTCCGCCTCCGTGTCGGCCTCCTTGCGACTAAAAAGGCTGCGAGATCCTCCACCCCTCCGCGTCGACCCTCCTCGCGAGCTCCTCTCCTCCGTCGAAAAAGCCGCGAGCTCCTCCGCCTCTGCATTGGCCCTCCTCGCGACTGAAAAAGCCGCGAGCTCCACAGCCGTGTCGACCCTCCTCACATCTCCTCTCCTTCATCCACAGCCGCGAGCTCCTCATCTGCCATACAAACCAGCTGAGTGAGATTTAGGGTCGCATCTACTCCACAGCGAGATCAGAGGTCTCTTTGAGGTGTATTTGCCATGCCGAATTTGACTAGAATTGACCCCTGTTCCCTTCATTTGAAGAAGCATGTGATGATTGGAAGCAGAGTTCTTCCTGTTTCTTTCATTTGAAGGAACATGTGATGATTGGAAGTAGAGTTCTTCTTGTTTAGATTGAGTCGGGTGGAAAATGATTCTTCATAAAAAGAAAGTTTTTGTGGATTTTTGTAGTTCTTAGTGTTTTTGAATTGCATTTTGGTATTAATATTTACTTATTTCACTGTTTTCCTCTGAAAGTTTGGAGAAATGCCACGATCATATCGCAAAACCTAGTCTTGGCTTTTAGATTGTCTTATGCTCTTCACATATCTAAATGCAAATAACTTCATATGCTAAAGGATAGTTACAGATTACCTAGTCTCTCTCCCTAGATGCCAATGATTGACTAGTGACAACAAAAGTTGCTAAACCATATTGATCTACGAGTAATGACCAATCCACTATGAACACATTTTTGGACAAATTAAGGTATTGCTTTTAGTTAGATTGAAATGGTTTTAGTGATAGAAAGAAAACTTGTATTGGTTCACTTGAACTTTCTTTCCATTACTTGCACAATTAGCCTATGCCTTCAGGGGACATATCATATCATAGATGCAATGTTGTCTCCTCTCCAAACTTCCTAGGGTTGCCTTGGCTGCTTTATAGAACACTTGGTGCATCTTTCATTTTGTTCGAGGACCCGGAAGCTATTATTTTTGTTCTATAAGTTTTTACGAACAGAATGCTTGTTAAAATTAACTAAGAAGGTGGTGTGTTGAAGCTCCTTTTTATTTTGCTTTAGCTTAGAACATAGCTCCTTATTGGTATTGCTTGCTTAAAGTGTGGTATTGCTATTTATATTTTCACGGTAATGATACTCTTAGCGAAATGTAGGAAAAACATTACAGGAAAAAAGGAAAGATAATTCATGACAGACGGCTCGTCATCATCTTTCACTCGAAGATGCATGAATGACGAGCAATGTGGTGCTCCCCATATATTGTTATTGTGGGTTAAGAGTTAATCTATGGATATCATGGAAAGAAACCAATCCAGGAAGGCGATTTTTTTCCTATCCAAAATTTAGAGTAAGTTTTCGATACAATAACATAGGTAATAGTAAATGTTGTGAATTTTTTTAATTATTGGCTTTTCATTAAGTTCATTTCAAATTTAGGGAAAATGGATGTGGCTTTTTCTTATGACATAACCCAGAATTATCAGAGAGAACGAAGGAAATTATTAATAATTTGAAGAGGGAGAACAAAAAATTAGAATTGGAGATTAGTAAATTGAAGGTATCTACTGGTTACAAGGGTACAGTTGAATGCAATGATCTATTGAGTGATGTTGACAACAATCCTGATACTATGAAGTTGGGTGCTGAAATTTATTCACTGAATAAGAAGTTTAGAATTGTTATCTTTGTAGTTGTATTTACTGTTAGGAGCTTACCGTTAAGCTAGAGGGGGGTGAATAGCTTACTTTCTCGATCTTGTCTTCCTACAAGTTGTTAGTGCGCAAGCGGAAACACAATGAAAATGAAAATAAAACTAACAACTAATAGAACACACCGATTTACGTGGTTCGGAGATGAAACTCCTACTCCACGACTGTCTGTAAGGTGGACGATCCCGATCCTTCGATGGATGATTCTCCAGAGCACCTCCGGCTAGCTCTTGTTGCTCCTTGTGGGTGGAGAAACCTCACCACAAACCTTGGACAATCCCTGAGCACTGTAGGCTACTAACCAGCTTTAACCAAGCAAGTTTCGCCAAGAAGAAACAACCTTAAACGAGCTCCCTTAAATAGAGCTCGAGGCTGAAATGACCGTTACCAGTCGACTGGTCCAGCACCAATCAACTGGTCCATCCTGAATTCTAATATCACCACCTGACCTTTTGAATTCTGGCCACTACCAGTCGACTAATCCTGGATCAGTCGATTGGTCCATCCCTAAGTCTAGAGTTATCCTTCCCGAATACATTTCTCTCCGCACTCGAACCCTCACGACTTAGTGTTGGAGCAATCGGCCCTAGGATGGTCCGGAGTGACCATGGGTTTTGATGTTTGGGCAAAGGGTTTAAGTTAGGTTTACCCTGTGTATTTGATATGTGTATGTTGAGTGTGCAGGATTATACAGGTACACATATGGACTTGACTGGACGACCTCAGTACGGTGAAGGATAGCATGGAGGCCAGCTGGAGGCTGGCGTGCGCATCCGAGGGACCATGGAGTGCAGAGACGATGAGCTGAGGGGCGCGGACTTCGAGGCGTACGTGAAGGGTGGCATGGAGGCAAGCTGGAGGCTTGCGTGCGCATCCGAGGGACGAGGGCCAAAGATGAAGAGGGCGCGAAGGCAACAGTCGAGGCTGCGGAGGAGGAGTCAGTCGAGTCGTAAGGGTACGAGTGCTGTGTGAATGTACTCGGGAAGTCCTAGGGGTCGAGTGTTGAGTGGAATGTACTCGGGGAGGCAAAACCCTAGGCTGGAAAGCAGGGCAGTCGACTGCCAGGTTGGGCAGTCGACTGCGTGGACTCACAGATGGTTTTTCCTTCAGATCAGTCGACTGCCACTGGAGCAGTCGACTGGTGCAGTCGACTGCCCCTAGGGGCAGTCGACTGGTGATGTCTGGAAACAGCTAAGAATTCGAACGTTGGGGTGTAACGGTCGGATTTTAGTGATACCAGTCGACTGCCCCTGGAGCAGTCGACTGGTGGCGTGATTTCCAGCCCGAGTCTATTTAAAGGGGGACTCGATCGGGCTGGGGTTTCTTGACGAAACTTGCTTGGATAGGGCAAGTTAGTAGTCTTGTGTGCTCAGTAGCTTGCAAAGGGTTGTGGAGAGGTTTCTCCACCCACAAGGAGCGACACGTTTCTAGCCGGCGGTTATCCGGGGAGTGATCCGCCAAAGGATTGTTGGATTAGTCACCCGGCCGGGGTGGATACCAACTAAATACGGTTTGTTAGCGTTGTTCCTTTGTTTTTATTGTTTATTATTATTGTTTCCGCTGCGCATACTAACAACGTAGGAAGAACAAGCCGAGATTTGCTATTCACACCCCCCCTCTAGCGTACGACATCGATCCTAACAATTGGTATCAGTGCAAAGGACCGCTCGTGATTGGACTAACCGCCAAGAAGAGCAAAAGCTAGAGGGAAGAACATGGAAGATAAGTTGGGGGAAGACATCAACGCACCACCATCCTACAATCATGAAGGATTCGGCCATTGGAAGTCAAGGATGGAAAATTGGCTAGGAATGGATTGGGATTGTAGGATGACCATTGAAGACCCCTTTGAAATTCCGAGAGACAAGCACGGGAAGAGGCTTCGCCCAAGATACTGGACAAATGAACAACAAGAGCAATCTAGGGCAAATGAAAAGGTAATCAATATTTTAGTTAATATTTTGCCTACTAATGTTTTGAGTCGTGCAGGAGAATATCAAAATGCATATGAATTGTGGAGCAAATTGCAAGAAATTCATAAGAACCCTACACAAGATCAATTAGTGGAAGAGGCCGAGGAAGTAAACTCAATAGCCCAAGAAGAGGAGAAAAAGGAAGAAGAATCATCTACCTCCTCAAGTGAAATGGAAGAAGAGAGTGAGAGGTCATCCACCTCATCTAGAGAAGAAAAAGGAGAAGTATCAACGTCAAGTATTGAGGGGGAGGAGAGACCCTCAATCATACAAGAACAAGAAGAGGCCTCTACCTCCACCAAAGCCAAGAGAAAAGATCACATTATATGCTTTGGTTGCAATTAAAAGGGGCACTACAAGGATAAGTGCCCAAAAGGTAAAAAGGGGGTACTCTCTAAACCCGGGTCCATTCGATTAAAATCTAACATGAATTGTAGGAATGGAGGAGCCCAAGAGAGAAAAATGAAGATTAGATGCTTCACATGTGGTGAGCTAGGGCACTACCACACCAAGTGCCCAAAGAAAGGTGAAATAAAGAAAATGGAGCATCTAAGAAGATGGGAAAAAGAAGAAAGAAAGAAGAGAAGAAGTCCACATCAAAGAGGGACTACAAGGGTAAGGGAGGTAATTCCTAAACCTAGATTAAATTGCCATTCATATTTAAGTTCCTCCATGAATGCTAAGAATCATGCCAATTACCCATCCATGAATATTAGAAATAATGCAAATCATTCATCCATGCATGCTAGATTTCATGAAAATTGTCTTTTTGTGCATAACCATGGTTTTAAATATCATGATAGGAATAAGGATAACAAGGTAGATCATCACTCTAGAAAAATCATGCATTATGATAGGCCTAAGACCTATGTATCCAAGGCTAAAGGCATTAACCCCAAGGAAGGGAAACAAATGCCTAAGAAAATGGGTAGGCCTAGAAATGTCCAAGGTGGACATATGGACACCAAGTTCAAGGACTTAGAGAGGGAAAATCAAGCCTTGAGGGCAAGGCTTGATACTTTAGAAAAGACCTTAGAAAGATTCAAGATTGGATCTAAAGGTCTAGACATGGTGTTGAGTAGTTTGAAACCCAACTATGATAGATTGGGATTGGGCTACCGATCTAAGACTTCCAAGGCCAACAAAAAGAAATATGCTGGGAAGACATATGATCATGGCAAGAAGGGGAAGTCTAAGGATGGCAAGGGAATGTCATCCAAGGGTAGAAAGGGTGACTTAACCAAGGACAAGGTGTCCAAGGTTAAAAGGCCAATTTTGTAGGCCAAGAGTCATCGGTGGCACACTGGTGTGGCCTAGTATGGATTGAGCCACCTAGGGAGGTGGCTAAGGCTAAGAGCTCAAGGGGGAGCTCTAGGAGCCTTTGGGGTCCATGGTAAATGGATCTCAAAAGTTTCTCCCTTAGGAAATTAGATGAAATATGCCAAAAGGGGTTGGAAGTCTTGGGTAAGTCCTAATCCTAGATTTTGGCACATCAAAAGGAGAATTTAGGGAGAAAAGGTGAAAAAGGAGCTATATTTCACAAACTTGAGGTTTAATGGTGGAATACCATGTATTTCAGTGGTAGAAAAGAATTATGATCAAGGAGAAGTGAATGCATTGAAGAGAAGTGAGAATTAGAACTTCTAGGATGAGTTTATTTGATACACTTTGGAAGAAGTAGAGTTTTGTGTCAATCTTGGGATCCGGAGTACATTTATTTGGAAACGTATTTTTCCCAAGTAGATGTTGGCTTCACAAATCTCCCTACAAAATTTCAGATTTTTTGGAGATTTGTAGAATTTCTACGACATTTCTGAAATTCACCAAAGAGGGCTGAAATTCAGCCACCAGTCGACTGTCTCAGATACCAGTCGACTGGTGGCAGGCGACTGGGGGTCGACTGGGAGGTCGACCGGGATCTCTGTACGCAAGAAAAACTGAAGGGCAGTCGACTGGGACCATCCCAGTCGACTGGGATGGCGATTTCCTATATAAAGGGGCAGTCGACTGGTCCGTAGGCTGAAATGGAAAATGAGAATGTTGGCTAATCAGAAATTGTAAATTTGATTATGGGATATGATTTAGGACTAAAATTCTTGGTTTTGATTTCATATTCTTTGAATAAAATGTTATCCCATGATTTGATGAGAATTTATTGGATTTTATGGAAATCAAGAAGGATTGATAAGGTTCCCTAGGTATCTAAGATTTAGAGGTTAAACAGGGAACATTGAGGACAATTCCATGTGTCGAATTATGATGGGTAGATTTGACAAACACATGGAATTAGAAACGAATTTGAAAGTTAATGCAAAATCCTTAAGGAACTTAGATGTGTACCAAAAGTCAAGCACACTTGATATTTCCATGATATCATATTTTTCTAGGATAGGATATATCCTAGCAAGTGTGCTTGCAAATTTTAGAATTTTTAGACTTTTGTTGAGTTCTTTTTGGCACTAAGGGGAAGGTTGCTTGAGAGCAAGCCTTAATGGTGTCCAAAAGGGGAAGAACTCGAATGTTGGGTTGGGGATAACTCAACATGGTGTTTAGGAGGTTAAGTTGGGTAGAACTTGACCTGGGAAAAATGAAAATTGGGAGAAGGCATGGGTAAAGGGGGAGGTTGCCTCCTAGTTGTCTTGATTTTCATTTTGAAATTTTTGAGTTTTGTGCCAAACTTGGGAATGGTGATAGATACATGGGTAGATGTATTTTTCCCAAGTAGGTATAGGTTCCACAAAGTTGTCCACGAAGTTTGGAAATTTTTGGAAATTTGTGGAATTTCTAGCGCGTTTCTGAAATTCGGACAGAAAACTGATTATCAGAGTATCAGTCGACTGCCCTGGGGCAGTCGACTGGTCAAGGCCAATTTTTATATCAGCAACTGGTTTGGAGTCTAAATTATGCAAAACAAGTGTATAGGGGCTAGTACACACTGTTTATGGTCATTAGGGATTAAAAGAACTAATTATTGGGTAATTATTGGGGTCTTTTTGATGTATGGCAAAGGGGGAGAGAAGTTTGTGTTTAAGTTGGGAAACCAAATTTACCTTTGCTAGAAACCCTAGGTTTAGGGGGAGTTGAGATTAAGAGGGAGCATTGTTGCTCCATTATTGGCGTAAGGGGAACCTTAGACAGGTTCTTAAAAAGCCTTTGTAAGTCCAATGTAGGGGGAGCTTGGGAGAAGCTTTAAAAAGCCCGGTTTGTGTGGAAAAATCCTAACTCGGAGGGTTAGGTGTAAGATGCCTTGGGATAGGATCCATTTTTGCATTGCATATGCATTTATTTTAGCATGGTATTTGCTATTACTACTATCTTGCTTTCCCTAACTTAAACGAATTGCCAAACATCAAAAAGGGGGAGATTGTTGGAGCAATCGGCCCTAGGATGGTCCGGAGTGACCATGGGTTTTGATGTTTGGGCAAAGGGTTTAAGTTAGGTTTACCCTGTGTATTTGATATGTGTATGTTGAGTGTGCAGGATTATACAGGCACACATATGGACTTGACTGGACGACCTCAGTACGGTGAAGGATAGCATGGAGGCCAGCTGGAGGCTGGCGTGCGCATCCGAGGGACCATGGAGTGCAGAGACGATGAGCTGAGGGGCGCGGACTTCGAGGCGTACGTGAAGGGTGACATGGAGGCAAGCTGGAGGCTTGCGTGCGTATTCGAGGGACGAGGGCCAAAGATGAAGAGGGCGCGAAGGCAACAGTCGAGGCTGCAGAGGAGGAGTCAGTCGAGTCATAAGGGTACGAGTGCTGTGTGAATGTACTCGGGAAGTCCTAGGGGTCGAGTGCTGAGTGGAATGTACTCGGGGAGGCAAAACCCTAGGCTGGAAAGCAGGGCAGTCGACTGCCAGGTTGGGCAGTCGCCTGCGTGGACTCACAGAAGGTTTTTCCTTCAGATCAGTCGACTGCCACTGGGGCAGTCGACTGGTGCAGTCTGGAAACAGCTAAGAATTCGAACGTTGGAGTGTAACGGTCGGATTTTAGTGGTACCAGTCGACTGCCCCTGGAGCAGTCGACTGGTGGCGTGATTTCCAGCCCGAGTCTATTTAAAGGGGGACTCGATCGGGCTGGGGTTTCTTGACGAAACTTGCTTGGATAGGGCAAGTTAGTAGTCTTGTGTGCTCAGTAGCTTGCAAAGGGTTGTGGAGAGGTTTCTCCACCCACAAGGAGCGACACGTTTCTAGCCGGAGGTTATCCGGGGAGTGATCCGCCGAAGGATTGTTGGATTAGTCACCCGGCCGGGGTGGATACCAACTAAATACGGTTTGTTAGCGTTGTTCCTTTGTTTTTATTGTTTATTATTATTGTTTCCGCTGCGCATACTAACAACGTAGGAAGAACAAGCCGAGATTTGCTATTCACCCCCCCCCCTCTAGCGTACGACATCGATCCTAACATTTATAACCCCGGACAAACTTATCCATTTGCTGATGTGGCAGTACTGGGGAGCCCGAGTGCTCTAGGGCGCCTGACACGTGGCCTGAGAGTTATCCATAGTGTAACGATCGCAATTGAGTAGCTTTGTTAATAAAACATCCTCTCGGGCGCTTGTATGCACAAGGGCACCCAAGTGCTTGGGCGCCTAGTTCTCGAGCGCCCGAGACTAGTTTAGGTCAGCAGATGTTGATCAGTCTCCAGCGTGATTTCTGGTCTTCTTGGGTAATTTCTAGCCAATCGGAGTTAGGCTCACCTAAACCCAACTCCGGTCTTTCGCCCCTTAAGCGTCCTTCCTTCCGGATTCTCGTCCCTCGAATGTCGTGCACGTCCTTCTCACTCCACCAGTGTACTCGTCCGCAACTTCTTTGTCCCTCGGATGCATCGAGTCCGTTGACTCACTTTCCCATGCAATCCTTCTCATCCACTGCGTCTTACACTCGACTTCCTCCTCTCCTAAGTTACTGCACACTTAGACAGAGGGATTAAAAATACCATGACCTAACTTAAATAGGTTGACCACATTAAAATCAACTTAGGGTACTTGCACATTTTACTCTGAAAACACATCCTATCAATGAAAGTTAACAAAGAGTAGTTCTCTGAATAAAGATAATAAACGTAGCAAAATCAAAGATAAATAGGGTGTGATAAAGTATATCATGTTCATGAAATACAAGTAGATATACACTAAACAATACATAAAACCATATATAATCTACGCACATCACACCCGTAGACGTAAACCTTTGCTTGTCTTTAAACAAAAATCCGCAATCTAAACTCATGTGTTAGTATAGTGCATCATCATCCTTAGTGAATTAATCAAACTCTATTAAATAGTTTCAGTGATAAGCATGATACCAAATTAATCTGAGTGTGGCCTAGGTAGTAGTCCTCCATGCTCAGTGCTATAAGTGGTCATAGTCTTTCAAGTTTCAATCTCTATTTCTAGTCAAGTCGTCATCTAATTGTGTTTCCTATGCTCCCGGCGATAGGCAATTACTTGCCTTATGCTCGGTTCATCCCTCTCAAACCACCCAAGGTCTCAAAGGCATGTTCAGAATCAAGAGACACTTAGTATTTATTTCTCCAGTAACCTAACTTGGTCTCAAAAGGGTAAGTTGCTAGTTTCCACTCACGATACTATTTTTTATATTCCTTATTCAATTTTTTTTTGTTTTATTTTTTTTTATTTACCAGTATAACACAAACACATATGAATATATATAAATACAAATTACAAATGTAGGGATATTAATTTTTCCAAGTAAGTTAGCATCACCTGAACCTCATCCAGTAACCAAGATGTAGCTTAAGAGATCACCAAGAGAACACAAGTACTAACAAATTCCATAAATCACAACTATTTATTGAGTTATCTACTATTCAAACTAGGCAAAGTGAAGGGAGATTCTAAACTAGGTCATCACTCAAATATTTCAATAAAACAATGCTCATTTCATGCTACTAAAGATAAAGAAAAACTATCTACCAAACATACATGCACTAAAATTAAATAACATGAATCAAGAACAAGCGTGCTAGTATTTTTTCTAGAAAACAAGCCAACATAAATGTGATAATTGATGCAGCTAGAGAATTTTATTTTGAAAGAAAAACATGATAAAAACTAGCTTACAACCCAATGCATATATGCACCCCCAAACTTAAGCATTTCATTCCTCCAATGAAAACAAAATACTAATATAGAGGAGGTTCAAAAGTGAAGGGCATTACCAAGTGGTATATGTTAAATATCTGATCATTCTAAGTCACCCTTTTATGTTATATCCACACGCCTCCTTGACTTGAAATCCTATAAAAGGCAAATAGACAAGAAAAGTTAAGTAGAGAGATTGAGTTATGAAACTAGATAGAAACTAAAAACTAAAATAAAATAAAGAAGGACTTGAGTTGCCTCCCGAGAAGCTTTTGTTTTAGGTCATTAGTTCGACCACCTTGGTGAATTTATCGAAATCTCTATCTAGCCGGAGTGAGATACTTTCGGGCTTTCATTCCAATTTCCCAAGGACGGGAGAGAGCTTTTAACAAAGGATGAAGCAAAACTCTCCCCTTTCTTGTCTCTTTTGTTAGATCGTGTTCGGCAAGCTAGAGGGGGTGAATAGTATTTTTCGGTTCGTTCTTCCTATTACGTTAGCAAGCACAAGCGAAAATCTAAATACAAATAAAAACAATGCTAACGCAAACCTACTTACGTGGTTCGGAGATAAAGCTCCTACTCCACGGCTGCCCGTAAGGTGGATGATCCCTTGATCTTTCGGTGGATCACTACCCGGATGCCCTCCGGCTAGCTCGTGTAGCTCCTTGTGGGTGGAGAAACCTCGCCACAAACCCGGACACACTTCTGAGCACCAAAGACTACTAATGAGCTCTAACCAAGCTCATTTCTTCAGAAGTTCTTAGCCAAACTCGAGCCCCTTTAAATAGGTCTCAAGGCTGAAACTCCTGCTACCAGTCGACTGCTCCCAGGGCAGTCGACTGCTCCCATTGAAAATCGACCGTTGTAAGCCCAACGTTCGAATTTCCAACCACCTACCAGTCGACTGCTCCTAGGGCAGTCGACTGATGTTTCTGTGGTGTTTATCAGTCGACTGTCCACCTAGGTTTTCTTTCCCGAGTACAATTCCCTCAGCACTCGACCTCTAGGATTTCACCGAGTACATTCCCTCAGCACTCGTACCCGCACGACTCAGCTAACTCCTCACCAGCAGCTCGACTGTTGCCTTTGCACCCTCTTCATCTTTGGCTCCCGTCCCTCAGATGCACACGCAAGCCCTCAGCTTGCCTCCATGTCATCCTTCACGCATGCCTCGAAGTCTACACCCCTCAGCTCATTGTCCCTGCTATCCATGGTGCCTCGGGTGCACACAAGCCCATGGCTTGCCTCCATGCCACCCTTCACCGTACCTGAAGCTGTCCAGCTAAGTCAATATATGAAACCTGCAAACATGCACACTCACATACATATATTAGAACACAAGGGTAAACCTAACTTAAACCCTTTGCCCAAATATCAAAACACATGGTCACTCCAGATCATAGATTACCCCAACATCTTTGAAAGTTCTTTCAGGTGGTCGGAGATGATACAAACGAAGGATCCAATCTTTAGCCCTACAAAAATCTACACACCCCATGGAAAAGCATATCTCCCACACACATGTAAGATAAGAAAGAACTAGAGCCATATTAAAACTAACTGAGCATGTATCAAATATTGAATCACATCCAACAAAATCAATTATTCGTACCTTTATGAAATTTTTCAAAAGATCAGCAAAAATACTATCCTTTCATTATTGAGAATTACTTGAAAGTTCTAAATACATGGATGTGACTTTCTCATGGTCTTATAGTGGCTTTAGCTCTGATTCAGGTGGTGGTGCCTCTGAAAATCATGATTCCCAAGGCTTTGCTTCCACGATACAAGTCCCTACACATGTATCAACCATATCAACTTCATCATAAATGGTGAAGAGTCCACCTACATCAATATCATCAACACAACTATCGACACAAATATCTGCCCTATCTAAAATTTCATAAACAAACAAACATGTGTAGGATCAGTGTCGGCTGATAGGGGGGTGAATATCAACTCGAACGTTTTGTCAAAATTTTGTCGTTTGTTCGTCTTTCTATCAGTGTAAGTACGCAATGGAAAAATAAAATAAAAGAAAGACAATAGAACACATGGGATTTACTTGGTTCCGAACCTCTAGGGTCAGTACATCCAAGGCCTAAGCACTCAACATGAGTCCACTAGTGGTCTCCTTTTCGGACTTTCCGGAGGAGGAGAAACCCGTCATATAGTTTGAATTGCAAATAGAGAAATAATAATAAAAGCAAGTACAACTTCGTAAATTAAACGCAAACTAACAGAAAATTGAAGATTCGACCAATCTGAAAGTCCGAAGTGCAACGCACTTCCTCCTGGAGACTCCTTGGTCGCAGAACATCGACTTGAGTGTGTTTGCTTCACACAGACTACTTTTACGAATGTAGAAATTGATGTTCTGAGATGAGGGATTGAACCCCTTTATATACTGCATTCTCGGGGGCCTGAGGGCTCTTGGGCGCCAGCCACAAGTGGTCAATGTTCATCCAAACCACCCAAATCGCAGCAGGGATAACACCAGCCCTTCCCAGGTGCTTGGGAAGCCTCAGGTGCCTGGCTTACCATGCGCCTGGGAGGGGCTGCCCCCAACTGGGGCCCCCAACACTTCTTGGGTGCCTGGTCAAGTCAAGCGCCTAGGAAAGTTCTTCCCAGGTTCATTTCTCCTGCGTTTGCTTTCCTATCATGCCTTCAACTCTAGGTACCTGCAAGACAGCAAACACAAGATAAAAACACAAATAATATTAGCCCTAATTTATTGGTTCTGACTTTGGATTTCACCCGAAACCCTAGGTCGAATTGATGCCTAATGATCCCTTTCCCGGGGAACGTGTCCTCACCTATGTTGATGCAGTCTAGCCCGATTGTTGTTTTGATGTTGACAATGATTTAAGTTTGGTTGAATGAATTTGGATGAAGTCCAGGTGGATTTGCAATGAATTTGGATGAAATCCTGGTTAGTGAAGCCAGGTCCTAGCTTAGGAAGCTAGGTTGGATGAAAGTCTGGTGAGTGAAACCAGGCCCTAGCTTGGGAAGCTAGGTTGGATGAAAGCCTGTCTTGGGAAGTTAGGTCCTAGCTTGGGAAGCTAGGTTGACTGAAATCCTGGCTTGGGAAGCCAGGTCCTAGCTTGGGAAGCTAGGTTGGATGAAACCCTGGCTTGGGAAGTCAGGTCCTAGCTTAGGAAGCTAGGTTGGATGAAACCCTGGCTTGGGAAGTCAGGTCCTAGCTTGGGAAGCTAGGTTGGATGAAATCCTGGTGAGTGAAGTCAGGTCCTAGTTTGGGAAGCTAGGTTGGATGAAATCCTGATGAGTGAAGCCAGGTCCTAGCTTGGGAAGTGTAACGTCCCAAAATTTCCATTTTAAGTCCTTAAAGTCCTTAGAACTATTTAAAAATGTTTTAGAAATATTCTAGATATTTTTAGGAATTTTTAGAATATTTTTATGGAATTTTTCGAGTCCGTTTAGTATTTTTAAAAAAGGAAAAACTTTAAAGGGCAGCAGGGGGGTTCGAACCCGCGACCACAAGAGGAGCAAACCCTTAAGGGCGCGCGAGTGACCGGCTGGGCTAGGGTATCAAGCACAACAAAAGGTGGAGAGAAATAATTTTATAGAGTAGTTACGTTTTTTCATGAAGAGGTATTTAAACCCCGCTTAAGTCGCGTGAAACCCTTGGAGGAGAATTTTCGGCTGCGTGCGAGAAGGGGGCGAGGGAGGGGCGGCGAAAACAAAAGGGAACCTAGGTTTTCTTTCCTCCTCTTCTCTCCTAAGGGGCGCCGGCCAAGGAAAAGCAAGGAGTGCGGAGCGTTTCGTTCGTCTCGACGAGAAGAACACGTAGGCACGGACGGTTCGTAGAGATCTCAAGTTTCACCCGAGCCCTAGTCGTCTAATTTCGGTTGTAAGTCCAAGAAATAAAGGTAAGTACTGCTCACCTGCAGTAAGAGGCAGTTTTCCGCAAGAATTTTCCCTTAAAAGTTTCAAAGGAGATATTTACTTTTAGTTTAAGATTTTGCATGTGATCTTAGTTCATTATATGCTTATATATATATTTGATAGAGTACCCTATGTGAGTTTAGGGTCTAAGAAATCTATAAGAAAAGAAAAGAAAGATAAAGAAAAAGAAAAGAGAAGGCCAAGGCCTTACGAAATCCCCAAAAGTCAAGACTTAGGGATTTGGGCACACAAGGTGTTCGATAAAATGCCAAGGCATTTAAAGATAAGAAAGAAAAGAGAGAAAAGCTATTTTATTTTCTAAGGCCAGTACCCGGCGTCCAAGGGCGTCGTTAATGAAATCCAGGTGTCCAATTCCAAGGTCTTGGCCCTGGTAGACCAAGGTCTGCTCTATTAGGATTGGCGGCTCGCTACCCCAACCTTTTAGGGAACGCGCATAAGATGGTACTTACGTCTTAAGTGGATCCAAGTGAGTTATTATTTTCAAGTATATGCTTTAGCAAAGTTTTTCTAAAGTTTAAGGAAATTTTCTAAAAGTTAAAGAAAGATTTAAAGTTAAAGAATTGCTAAAGTTTCAAGTTAAGCCAAGAAAAAGTGAGTTAAGACTTATTAATGCTTGAGTATGCATGTTTTGAGTTATACATGTTTTAGTGTTTCTTTTAAGCATAAAAGTATCTCATGTGATTTCACATTGTTTAAAAAGCATGCTTGCACATTTCGAGATTTTGTGAGCTAGATAGTACTTGCTAAGCTTTATGCTTATTAGTTGCATTTCCTCTTACTGCAGATAAAGGTAAAGGCAAGCAATTCTGAAGGAAGGCGACGAGGCGGTGCTGAGTGATGTGTGTGTGGTGGCTGACCTTGGAGAGGTCCTTGGGACGAGACAGTTTAGCTTATTTGAAATGCAATGTTTAAGGTTTTCAAATTTCAAGTTATTGTGTTATGGAGTTTATTAAACATTTATGCTTCGGATAGTTTTACATGCTCAATTTTGTAGAATGAAGATTCCATGTCATTTCAATTAGTATGCATACTTTTGTGAATGCACTAGATGAGCAAGGGCATGAGTAGTTTAGCATGTGGATACATTGAATTTTAGACTTATTCTTGAGCTTATTATTCCCTTTTGGACTAGGTCCTAATTGTGCTTAAAATGCTTGTAAATTCGATAGAAAAGTAAGATTTACATTCTATGAAGTTATAGAAATGTTATAGAATCTTATAAGTGGAGTTTGGATAGGGATGTTGTTAGTCTCCTTTTGAATTAAGTTTTATTGCTTTAAATATGCTTAGAAATGTTGCATTCATATTCCATAATGCTTTAGTAATGTTATAGAACCTTGTGTGATGAGTTTAATGGTTAGAATTGCTAGTAATGTGTCATTGTATCATGCATGACTATTAAAGTTAGAATCTCATTCTTAGATAGATTTGAATACAAAAAAAAGAAAGTTCCGCATTTTTAGTCGTGCATTAGAGTCAGATAGTAGACAAGTAACGGTCCGTCTAAGGTAGAGAAGGCGGGTCGCTACAGGAAGCTAGGTTGAAGTCCCGGTGAGTGAAACTTGTTGATGTAGTCTGGCCTGATTGTTGTTTTGGTGTTGACAACGATTTAAGTTTGGTTGAATGAATTTGGATTAAGTCTAGGTGGATTTAAGTTTGGTTGAATGAATTTGGATTAAGTCCAGGTGGATTTAAGTTTGGTTGAATGAATTTGGATTAAGTCCAAGTGGATCTGGGAGATCGCACGCTGGCATGGGAAAAGACCTAGTGGGACTAGGCACACCTAGTGGGACTAGGTGAAGTTCAGGTGGATCTGGGAGATTGCACGCTGGCATGGGAAAAGACCTAGTGGGACTAGGCAGACCTAGTGAGACTAGGTGAAATCCTGGTGAGTGAAGCCAGGCCCTAGCTTGGGAAGCTAGGTTGGATGAAAGCCTGGCTTGGGAAGCCAGGTCCTAGCTTGGGAAGCTAGGTTGACTGAAATCCTGGCTTGGGAAGCCAGGTTCTAGCTTGGGAAGCTAGGTTGGATGAAGCCCTGGCTTGGGAAGTCAGGTCCTAGTTGGTAAGCTAGGTTGGATGAAACCCTGGCTTGGGAAGTCAGGTCCTAGCTTGGAAAGCTTGGTTGGATGAAATCCTGGTGAGTGAAGCCAGGTCCTAGCTTGGAAAGCTAGGTTGAAGTTCCGGTGAGTGTAACTGGGCATGGAGTCTTGGTCCGGGGGACTGAGCACGAGTCAGAGAAGGCTGGGAGCCTATTCTCTTGACTTAGAGTGGATTTGGCCTTGCCTGGATCGGTCTGGTGACCGATCAGAGACGTTGGCATGGAGTTCCTTCATGGATCAGACTGGTGACCGATCCAGTGATGTCTTATCGGTTTGGTGACCGATCAGGGAGCATACAGAGACTTTGGAAACCTTTCTGTTTGGCTCCTGATCGGTCTGGTGACCGATCAGGGAGACTATTCATATCATTCTGGTAAACGATCAATTGTCGCGAGCTTCTCACTATAACCGATCAGGCTGGAGCCTGATCGGTCAGGAGGTGCCTTGATCGGTCCTCGGACCGATCAGGCCACAACCTGATCGGTCTAGTGACCGATCAGTGAGGTTTGGTTGCGAAAGCTGAAGGTTCTGACCTCACCTGGATCGGACTAGTGACCGATCCCCAGTATTTGATCGGTCAGGGTGACCGATCATAGATGAGGTCGCGATTTATCATTTCTCACTTGGGACTGATCAGGCTGGAGCTTGATCGGACTGGACCTGTCCTGATCGGTCTGGTGACCAATCATGAGTCACTCTGATTGGTCCGGTGACCGATCAGAAGCTGAACTTTAATTCAAATACGCTGTCAGAAGTTTCTGATCGCGTCTATTTTCTTGTCTAATACATTGATACACTGCTGATTTCTTTGTGATTTCATTTGTTAATCCTCTGTTAAGTGTGCAGATGACAGGGATGGATTCAAACACTCAAGGAGGGTCAATGGGAGTCTTTCTTTTGGTCAGGTTTGGCAGTTTTCCATCGCAGGTTACAATGGACGACTGCAACCGCTGGAAGCTGACTGGGGCTGACTAAGGCTCGACTGAGGGGAGCTCAGAGAGTCCAAGAGAGGTCAGGGTAGCTGGGCAGTTGCAGATGAGCAGTTGGGAGCTGCATAGGAGCGTCTGTGACCTGGCGTTGGGCAGCTGGGTTAGGTGTTGGCTGGCGATGAAGAGAAAGGAAGTTCTACACATTGCAGTAACACTTGATCATCCTTTGGCAGTCTTCTCAAGCAACACTTGAGCATCATTTGGAGACTGCAAACTTGAGCGCTTGGAAGAGGAAAAGAGCTCGGCGAGTCCATCAGCAACCAGACACGAAGAGCTGGGAGTTCTTGCGTGAGGTTTGTGCTGAGTGGAGCTCTGTGTAGAGTTCTTGTGGTCCTTCTATCCACGTGTTCGGTAATCCTTCTTGTTTCTTTGTGCTTAATTTCATTACTCTGTTGAAACACTGTGGAGAGGTTACTCCACCGAGAAGGAGGATTTGATATCCAGATTCCCGGGGCTTGATCTGCCGACGATCTAGGGATCGCCCACCTCACATGCACGCCAAGGAGTAGGGGCAAGTTATCGCCGAACCTTTGTGTTAGCGTTGGTTTGTTTTCTTTCATTGTTTGTTTTCTTTCTGTGTTTTGTGTTTCCGCTGCTAATCTGATCACAGGAAGAAGAAGAAGTTCTAAGCGCAAGATTGTAGTGTTTGGCTATATTCACCCCCCCCCCCCTCTCTAGCCATCCAAGCATCAACAAGTGGTATCAGAGCTTGGGGCTCTGGTCATGGCTTAACATCCGAGAGCTTACAGCAAGATGGCTATGGGAGGAGAAGGCTTTAGTACAAACAGACCTCCATTCCTCGACGGCATTGATTTTCCATATTAGAGGTCAAGGATGGAGTTCTTCTTCTCAAAACCAACATCAGCACATGGTTCACTGTGAAGGAGGGGTTCTCTCCTCCAAAAGATGCTGAGGGAAAAGAGTTGGATTTTTCAAAATGGTCGGCAGAGCAAATCCGGAAGGGTGAGGATGATGCAAAAGTTATGGTCACCTTACAATGTGGGATGACCAAGGAAGAGTTGATCAAGGTTGGCCCCTTCACCTCTGCTAAGGACCTATGGAGTAAACTCATTGAGCTCTATGAGGGAACTCAAGATGCAAGGACTGCCAAGAAGGACCTCCTTGTCAGCCAACTCCAAAAATTGACAATGAGAGAAAATGAAACTGTAAGTATGCTTCATTGTCGGTTCAAGGAGATCTACAATGGCCTTCACTCCATTAGCGAGATGGTAGAAAACCGAGACCTTGTGAGGTATGTGCTCAAAGCTTTCCCTAGGAATGTCTTGTGGTCATCCATGGTGGATGCCTACAAGATTTCCAAGGATTTATCTTTTGTTAAGTTAGAAGATCTATTTTGTAAAATGGAACTACATGAGATCTCTAACAAAAGTCCAAAGGAGAAAGGGTTTGCTGTAGTGGCAGGTGACAACAAGAAGAACAAGGAGAAGAAGAAGAAAGAAAAGAAGGATGAGAACACTCACTGTCACGTGGCATTCAAGGCACTAGAGGACTCGAGAGAAGAAAGTGATAACGAACCAAGGAGCTCCTCAACCGCGCCTTCATCATCTTCGGATGATGAAGAGGTAATCTCTCCCGAGTTAGATAAGTGCTATAGAACTATTGCATGTCTAACTAGGTTGCTTAGAAAATCCAAGAACAAAGTTAAATCATTAAGATTAGGAGTAGAGGAATTGAAAATCTCTAAGGATGAGGTAGTTGATGACTGGCATGTTAAAAATCTTGAGGATAAAAATAAGGGGTTGAAGGGTGAAATTGAAAATCTCAAGAATATTCTTGAAAAATTTTCAACAAGCTCCAAAACCCTAGATATGATCTTAAACTCACAAAAGGCGGCTTATAACAAGGTTGGTTTGGGTTACCAATCTAAAAAACCTAGTTTCATGTCATTGATGTCAAGAACACAATTTAGATCATGAAATAATTCTAGGGTTCAAAAGGTTAGAAAGAAAATGACTAAGGCATGGGTACCAAAGTCATTTATTGTAGATGTTTTAGGTCCCAAAATATGGGTACCCAAAACTTCTATATTTAGAATTGTATAAGCTTTGATTGAGGGGGAGCATCTATCAACATGGATGGTTGATATTTGGTGCTCCCAACACATTGCCATTCCTAGTTAGGGATGAGCCTAATATTTTCCAAATTTTATGGATATTCTCTCTTGAATGTAGGTGATTAGATTTAAACGAATGGAAAACTTGGATTTCCTACACAATGTAGATTCATTTGTATTTGTGAGCAGCAAGAAAATTGTTATCCATGCACAAGGTTACACTAGTTCCAAAATGGACCAACAAGTAGCTAAACCAACAAGTGGTATCTTGAAAAGAAAATTTATCACATGAATGGTTTAGGTTGACACATAACTTGTTTTCACCATGGATTGCTTATGATAGTTAGTCTTATGGTTGCAATTTATGGTTCACTACAGTTATGTTTGAAATACCTAATTAAACAACTCAAGCTTAAGGTGGTTTGTTTGATGAACATCATTGAGTATGCCATGATTTTACTGTATGTGTTATTAACAATCTATGGCATGCAAATTTTGGTTAAGAACAAGATGAATACATAGCTTGTGTTAATTATTATAAAAATCTCACAAGGACTCAATGCTTAAGATCTATGACTTAGTGATTTCTTTGTATCAATCCAAATCAAGATTCTAGGATTTCGAATACATATATACGAATTCCCAACATCTAGCTCAAGTTTACCATGTCTTTTTAATCATGTTGTAAATCTTGTTGTTATAGGCTTTACTCTCAAGTTTTTGAAATTGTGATCATGTTTTGATACTAATTTGATACAAGCATGTTTTAGAAAGTTGACCATGTTTTTAATACTAATACTGATTTGAGGGTTTAGGGTATTTGACTCTAATTGTATTAGGGTTTAGGAGTGGTTAAAAGTTGACCCAAACTTGTTGCTAAAATCTATCAGAATTTTTGAATTCAGGGTTCTAAAATTGTGAACTGGGAAAACCTTCTGAATCAAACCTGATCAGTCCACTGACCGATCAGGACTCACTCTGATCAGTCTGGTGACTGATCAGATCAGGGAAATCCCTGATTGGGTCAAAACTCCCCAGTCCGATTCCATTTCATCAAATTGTATCAGATTACTTGATCATACTGATATAAAAAAATCTGATACAAACCAATTATAATTGGAACATCCTCACCATACTTGGAACAAATTTAATACTGATTCGATACAAACCCGTGTTGAAAATTTTGAAATTTATATGAACAGGTTGTTTGAATCATGTTTCTTGTTCCTTGATCTCTTGATGAGGAATAATTTTCAATCAAGAAACCCAAACCATGATTCAGAAATTTTTCTGAAATATCGAATGTCGATAAAGTCTACACCCCTGTTATTGAATTGTTAATGCAGTCTGATCTTGACCGAGTCAGAATTACAAAAATTTTCTGAATACTGATCGTTCATAGATAAATCAGAAATTTTTCTATATCAATCATCAGTCTGATGAAGCTGCATTATTTGTCATATGAGACATATACATGTTGACTATGATATTTTTCTGTATATGTTTTCATGGGAAATCCATAATTATCTTTGATCATTTTGGGTTTGGAGAGAGACCCTCGCTTAAGGGGGAGGGATATTTAAACTTAATAACCATACCTTTTCGATGTTTGACAAAGGTGGAGAGAATGGTTGATTAAGTTTAGGGTTGTGATATTATAGGGGGAGGATCATGATTCCCTTATGATAAATGAATTGACTTCAATTGATCTAATACCTAAACTTAAATCTAATTGTCAAACAACAAAAAGGGGGAGATTGTTGATGCAGCTTGGCCCGATTGTTGTTTTGGTGTTGACAACGATTTATGTTTGGTTGAATGAATTTGGATTAAGTCCAGGTGGATTTAAGTTTGGTTGAATGAATTTGGATTAAGTCCAGGTGGATTTAAGTTTGGTTGAATGAATTTGGATTAAGTCCAGGTGGATTTAAGTTTGGTTGAATGAATTTGGATTAAGTCCAGGTGGATCTGGGAGTTCGCACGCTGGCATGGGAAAAGACCTAGTGGGACTAGGCACACCTAGTGGGACTAGGTGAAGTCCAGGTGGATCTGGGAGATTGCACGCTGGCATGGGAAAAGACCTAGTGGGACTAGGTGAAATCCTGGTGAGTGAAGCCAGGTCCTAGCTTGGGAAGCTAGGTTGGATGAAATCCTGTCTTGGGAAGCCAGGTCCTAGCTTGGGAAGCTAGGGTGACTGAAATACTGTCTTGGGAAGCCAGGTCCTAGCTTGGGAAGCTAGGTTGGATGAAACCCTGGCTTGGGAAGTCAGGTCCTAGCTTGGGAAGTAGGTTGGATGAAACCCTGGCTTGGGAAGTCAGGTCCTAGCTTGGGAAGCTAGGTTGGATGAAATCCTGGTGAGTGAAGCCAGGTCCTAGCTTGGGAAGCTAGGTTGGATGAAACTCTGGCTTGGGAAGTCAGGTCCTAGCTTGGGAAGCTAGGTTGGATGAAATCCTGGTGAGTGAAGCCTGGTCCTAGCTTAGGAAGCTAGGTTAAAATCCCGGTGAGTGAAACTGTGCACGGAGTCTTGGTCCGGGGGACTGAGCACAAGTCAGAGAAGGTTGGGTGCCTATTCTTTAGAGTGGATTTGGCCTTGCCTGGATCGGTCTGGTGACCGATAAGAGAAGTTGGCACGGAGTTCCTTCGTGGATCGGTCTGGTGACTGATCCAGTGATGTCTGATCGGTCTGGTGACCGATCAGGGAGCATACAGAGACTTTGGAAACCTTTCTGTTTGGCTCCTGGTCGGTCTGGTGACCGATCAGGGAGACTATTCAGATCGTTCTGGTGAACGATCAATTGTCGTGAGCTTCTCACTATAACCGATCAGGCTGGAGCCTGATCGGTCAGGAGGTGCCCTGATCAGTCCCCGGACCGATCAGGCCACAACCTGATCGGTCTGGTGACCAATCAGTGAGGTTTGGTTGTGAAAGCTGAAGGTTCTGACCTCACCTAGATCAGTCTGGTGACCGATCCCCAGTATTTGATCGGTCAGGGTGACCGATCATAGATGAGGTCGCGATTTCTCATTTCTCACTGGGGACTGATCAGGCTGGAGCCTGATCGGACTGGACCTGTTCTGATAGGTCTGGTGACCGATCAGGAGTCACTCTGATCAGTCCGGTGACCAATCAAAAGCTAAATTTTAATTCAAATACGCTGTCAGAAGTTTCTGATCGCATCTGTTTTGTTGTCTGATACATTGATACACTGCTGATTTCTTTGTGATTTCATTTGCTAAACCTCTGTTAAGTGTGCAGATGACAGGGATGGATTCAAACACTCAAGGAGGGTCAATGGGAGTCTTTCTTTTGGTCAGGTTTGGTAGTTTTCCATTGCAGGTTACAATGGACGACTGCAACCGCTAGAAGCTGACCTAGGGCTGGCTGGGGCTCGGCTGAGGGGAGTTTAGAGAGTCTAGGAGAGGTCAAGGTAGCTGGGCAGTTGCAGATGAGCAGCTGGGAGCTGCATAGGAGCGTCTGTGACTTGGCGTTGGGCAGCTGGGTTAGGTGTTGGCTGGCGATGAAGAGAAAGGAAGTTCTACACATTGCAGTAACACTTGATCATCCTTTGGCAGTCTTCTCAAGCAACACTTGAGCATCATTTAGAGACTGCAAACTTGAGCGCTTGGAAGAGTAAAAGAGCTCGGCAAGTCCATCAGCAAGCAGACACAAAGAGCTGGGAGTTCTTGCGTGAGGTTTGTGCTGAGTGGAGCTCTGTGTAGAGTTCTTGTGGTCCTTCTGTCCAAGTGTTCGGTAATCCTTCTTATTTCTTTGTGCTTAATTTCATTACTCTGTTGAAACACTGTGGAGAGGTTACTCCACTGGAGTCATGCTGGAGGCTTGCGTGCATCCGAGGGACGGGAGCCGAAGATGAAGAGGGTGTGAAGGCAACAGTCGAGGCTGCTATGGAGGAGTCAGTCGAGTCGTGAGGGTACGAGTGATGTGTGATTGTACTCGGGAAATCCTAGGGTTCGAGTGCAGAGTGGAATGTACTCGAGAAGGGTAACCTTAGGTATGTGAGTAGACCAGTCGACTGGCCTGAGGGAAGTCGACTGATGAAACTCACAGAAGGGTCTCGGCCTGGGACCAGTCGACTGCCCTGGGAGCAGTTGACTGGTAGGTGGCTGGTGAGTTGGCTGAGAATTCGAACGTTGGGGTGCAACGGTCGAATTTCAGTGGCACCAGTCGACTGCCCCCACTGCCCTGGGGGCAGTCAACTGGTGGCGAGGGTTTTCAGCCCGAATTCTATTTAAAGTGAACTCGGTTTGGGCTGAGACTCTTGACGAAACTCGCTTGGGTAAAGTGAGTTAGTAGTCTTTTGTGCCCAGATCTTGTCAAAGTGATTGTGGTGAGGTTTCTCCACCCACAAGGAGCTACAAGGGCTAGCCGGAGGTTATCCGAGGATTGATCCACCGACGAATTCTTGGATTAGTCACTCGTCCGGGGTGGATACCAAACAAACCTATTTTGTTAGCATTGTTTTTATTGTCCTTTGCATATTATTATTTCCGCTGTGCTAACAACCTTGTAGAGACGTAAACGAAAGTGTTATTCACCCCCCTCCTCTAGCACACTATTCGATCTATCATCAGTGATGTCCTTCTCTAAGTGATTCAATGTTTGACAATATACTTAAGTCAGTGATACATTAAACAAGGGAAGGGTAGTCAAGAAAACTGGACCAAAGTAAACCAAAGTCCTAGTTATCCTAGGCACGAAGTCCTGGTTCGAAGAATTGGGCACTAAGTCCTGATCATGGATTGGGCACTAAGTCATGACCAAGGGTTGGGCACGAAGACCTGGTTCGAGGAATTGGGCACTAAGTCCTGACTGAGGGTTGGGCACCGAAGACCTGGTTCAAGGAATTGGGCATGAATCCTGGCTAAGGGTTGGGCACCCAAGACCTGGTTCGAGGAATTGGGCACGAAGTCCTGGCCGAGGGTTGGGCACTGAAGTCCTTGATCTAGGGTTTGGATACGAAGTCTTGGTCTGAGGGATTGTGCAACTTAGCTGAGCGATGACTAAGGACTAGAGACGGGTCGAGGGTCAAACGTCTTGAGATCCGAGAGTATCGAAGGCTAAGCAAAAGTCCATCCAAATGGACTGGGTGGCAGCTGTCTCCTGAGAGGAGAAGGTTGAAGGCGCGTTCCCGGGGGTGGAAACTTAGGCGTCGGTTCGACCTAGGGTTCACGGAAATTTGAAGTCAGAACCATTTCATTAAGGCTAAGATTGTATATGTGTTTCCCTTGTATTTATGTATCTTGCAGGTACCTAAAAGTGAAGACAAAGCAAACAAACAAACACACAACGCGGCTGGAAAATAGGCTCTAGGGCACCCTAATGGAACCAGGCGCCTCATTGAAGGAGGCGCCTATGTTCAATGAGGCTCCCTGTATGTCTAGGGTGCCCTGGTTGAAAGCTTTATCAGCTGCTACGAGTTCAGCGCGAGGATGGAGTTTGACCAAGCCAACTGAGGCGCCTCATTGATCACAGGCGCCCAATGAAGCCTATAAAAGGGGCTTCGACCGCTCAGCTCATTACACAACTTCTACGATCATTATGAGCATTCCGAGCTAAAGAAAAGTGCTAGAGACGAAGCCCTACGACCAAGGAGGCTACGCGGCACTTCGGAGGTCTAGATCGGCCAAGCGTTCGACTTTTATATTTTGGTTTGATTTACTTTTCTGCAATTACTTTCAGTATATTTTTTATTGTAAATCGTACACTGTAAGACGGGTTTCTCCGCCTTCGGAAAGTTCGGAAAGGAGACCATTAGTGGACGGGTGTTCCCGTGCTTAGGCCTTGGATGTACTGACCCCGGGGGGTTAGGAACCAAGTAAATCCCGTGTGTACAAGTCTCGTTGTTTTCTTCGTTCTTTCTATTTTCCGCTGCACTAACTCTGAGTCTAGAACGAAGATCTGAAAGATGATTTTTTCTACGAAGTTTCCGCGAGATTTTTACGGTCGATATTCACCCCCCCCTCTATCGACGACACCGATCTAACAAATGCTCCTCATATTGTTGAGATAATCACGCATTTTGGGTTAGAAAAACTAGTGTATTGTTAGCATTTTGTCAACGTTGACCTTTGCAAGGAGTTTTATGCAAATCTCACGCCTAGTAATACCAATGACGGGACATATAAGTCCATGGTCCAAGGAGTCACCATCCCCTTTTCACGTGCAGTTTTAGGATCATTTTTAGAGTGTAGGGCTTCCAATAATACATTCACATGCATTCCAAATGTTATAGAGTCTTTCACCTTCCCTAATGTTACTATTGATCAAATCCATCGCCACTACTTTGACAGACCTCGATCTCCTCTAGAGTGTATCTTTGAAGCAAAGCGCATGAGTCCTGCTAGTAATGTATTGTATAAAGTCGTCCTAGATTGTATTCTTCCCATTGTCACCAATGGTACGTTAGATACGCGGATTAGTAAAAGAGATCTGCTACTCAACAAGCTCTACACCATCAAGATGAACGATGGGGAAATAGCAGCACAGCTCCACGCAAGAATCTAGGAGCTGATGAACGAGCTACATACAATAGGTTATAAGGTGGAAAATTGTGGCCTAATAAGGTATACTCTGAACTCGTTCCCAAGGAACTCACTGTAGGCATCTATGGTAGATGCCTACAAGGTTTCTAGGAACCTTTCTGAAATTAAGCTCGATGAATTGTTTTTAGAATTAGAATTACATGAGCAAACTAATACTGCACTAGTTGAGAAATGTATAGCTTTTGTTGCAGGTAAAACTCCAGGAAAATCATAAAAGAAGAAGCAACAACCAATACCCGAGTCCGACTCAGATTCGGAGTCTGACGACGATGGAGTAGATCATCTAAAATTGGTCCGGATGGCTCGTAACTACTACAAGGTGTTGAAGAATCAAACGAGCAAAAAGAAGATGACTCAAAAGAAGGATGATTGGGTTGAAACCTCAACAAGCCAGAAGAATAAAAGCAATGTAACTTGCTACGAGTGCAACAAGAAGGGTCATTGATAATTACCATTTTTTTTGATAAATTTAGGCTCTCAAATCCATGTTTGTATTCACTATTATATGCTTAAGTTTGCATTTACTTAAGGTTTCATGAATTATCTCTATTTTAGCTTTCGATTCAAATCTTTGTATATTTTAGATATTTTGGCACTAAAATTTGTATATCATTTTGTAGGCTTCAAATGACCATGGACCTAGATCAGATTGGACCAAACTTGAGCCAGAATTGGATCCGGATCAAGGTGATCAAGCATCGATTAATATGAGTTGTCCAATCAAGAAACAGCTAGATCTGAGCCATCCATCAGCTTCTTGTCAATCCAAGCATAAGATAGACTTAATCAAGGCCACAGATCAAGATCTAAATGTTTAGGCTAAATTAGAGATCATCCAGCCGTTGGATCAAGCTCAAGAGGGTCTAAGCCATCCATCCAAGAGACAGAGAGATCTGAGCCATCCGTTGCAAAGCTGGAAGATCCAAGATACTGAGAGGCAGATCCTAACCACATATCGAGATCTGGAGAGTTTTGTTCAGATCTGAAGAGATCCGACCATTGGATGAGATCGGAACAATCACAGCCGTCCAATTTCAAATGGTTTTAATTAAAATGGGAATTCCCTCTTCCAGCTCCTGGTTGTCGTGAGGTCATCGCCAGTAGCAGAGTTTCGCCAGTTTGTAGGACCGGTGCCGTCGATAGAGGGGGGGTGAATATCGATCGTTGAAAACTTTTGTGAAACCTTCGTAAAACTTTCGATCTACTCAGAGCGTTAGTGCAGCGAAAAATAAAACAGAAAAAGAAATAACAATACAAGGACACAGCGGGATTTTTACTTGGTTCCCGACCCCCAGGGTCAGTACATCCAAGGCCTATGCACGGGAACGCCCGTCCACTATTGGTCTCCTTCCCGGACTTTCCGGATGTGGAGAAACCCGACTAACAGTGCAAGATTAAAATCAAAAGATAAATAAATTAAATGCGGAACAGTAAAATCAAACCGAACAAACAAGATCTGAAACTCAGCCGATCTGGACCTCCGAAGTGCCGCGCACTTCCTCCTGGAGCCTCCCGGTCGTAGAGCCTCGTCTTTAGCGCGTTGTCGTCGGTCAGAGTGATCAAAATGGAACTTGGCAGTTGTTGTTGAAGCAGAGGGGTCGAAGCCCCTTTTATAGGCTTCCTACGGTCGCCCTGGACGTTGGGGGCGCCCCGATAAACTCGGTCAAACCTTATCCCTGCGCCGACCTCGCCGCAACTGATAAAACCTTTGACCAGGGCGCTCCGGACCTCCCGGGCGCCCTCATAAAGGCTTATCTGTGTTTCGGACTCGAAACCGCCAAAACAGCTTTGAACCCGGGCGCCCAGGACGCTCCGGGCGCCCCACTTGGAGCCTATTCTGCTTTCTTCACTAAACTGCATGTTTTCCCTTTGGCTGGGGGCGCCCCCACTGATGGGGGCGCCCTGGATGCATGGGGGCGCCCCCAACACTGGGGGCGCCCTGGTTCAGGGCTTCCAGCCTGCTTCGCTTGCTTTGTCTTCCATTCTTGGTACCTGCAAGATACAAAACCACAAAGCACATATACACATAATATTAGGCTTAAGGATTTGGTTCGGACTTTGGATTTCCACGAAACCCTAGGTCGGACCGGCACAAGTTCCCATCCCCGAGAACTCGCCTTTCACCTACTCCTTTCAAGAGACGATTGCCACCCAGTCCTTCGGATGGACTTTTGCTTAGCTTCCGATTCTTCCGGACCTCGAGACGCTCAAACCCTGACCCGTCTCTACTCCTGTCCTTAGTCATCGCTCAACTAAGTTGCCCAGTCCCTTGGGCCAAGACTTCATTCCCTAGCAGTCCTTCGCCAGGTGCCTAGCAGCCCTTCGCTAGGTCTTCGTTACCAAGCGGTCCTTCGCCTGGTGCCTAGCAATCCTTCGCCAAGTCTTCGGTACCAAGCAGTCCTTCGCTTGGTGCCTAGCAGTCCTTCGCTAGATCTTAGAATCCTAGCAGCCCTTCGCTAGGTGCCCAGCAGCCCGTCGCCAGGTCTTAGGGTTTCGATGCCTAGCAGCCCTTCGCTAGGTGCCCAGCAACCCTTCGCCAGGTCTTAGGGTTTCGATACCTAGCAGCCCTTCGCTAGGTGCCTAGCAGCCCTTCGCTAGGTCTTAGGGTTTCGATACCTAGCAGCCCTTCGCTAGGTCTTAGGGTTTCGATACCTAGATTAACTAAGACTTTTCTTCAACTTAGGTTACTTCTCCTTTGCTCCCCTTTGTCTGTTCAATGTATCACTGACTTAAGTATATTGTCAAACATTAAAACATTTAAAGGAGAACATCATTGATGCAACTTGCACCAACAATCTCCCCCTTTTTGATGTTTGACAATAACTTAAGTTAGATTGGTTTAAAGGGGCTAACTTACTGTCCTTGGGATAAAAAATGAAAAAATAATATAAGTTTTGAAACTACATTTTTTATTTTTGGGAGAAAATTTTTCTAACTTCTAACTTAAGCACACCTCTCCCCCTTTGTCATACATCAAAAAAGAATACTTGCACCAACAATGAAGATCTTTTGGTTCTATTCGAAAATACTTAGTGCAAAAAAAATTTGAAAGCATTGTACTTTGAATGGTATATTGCAAATTTTGACAAATGTATATTTTTAAAAATGCGATGTGCTTTAAAAAGTACAAGTACTTTGAAAATTATTATGAGCTTTTTAAAAAAACTGCAAGTACTTTTGAAAGATTTGAAGAATATAAGTACTTTTGGAAAATGCATAACTTTTTGAAAGAATGTTATTTTGAAAAATATAAATATTATGCATATTTGCAAGTACTAACTATTTTTAAAAAAGCTGAGTCTTTGAAAAATATAAGTAATTTTTGAAAAGTACTATGCATTTTGAAAATATACTATTTTACTTGACTTGGTTTCTTTTCCAGTCTGACACAATCCTAGGAAATCTTGTTAACTCCAAGAGCATTTTCCTAAGTGTCCTGGAAAAAAACTCAAGTAAATATAAAAATAATTTCCTAAGTCACATAATTTCTGAAATATAGAATAACAGGCTGTAAGTAATAGTAGATTTGAGGTCATAATACTGGATTTGGTTTATCTTCCAGTCTGACACAATCATAGGAAACCTTGTTGACCACAAGGACATTTTCCTAAGTGTCCTGGAAGATTTTCCAAACTCAAGATATTATTTCAAATTGATCAAAACCAGATGAATTTTTGAAAATAATAGTATTCTTTTATTAAAAAAAATTGATAGTATTTTGAAAGAATACTTATGTTTTCAACAGGATTTGAAAATACCGCGCATGAAAACATTTGAAATATTCAATAATTCTTTTAATTTGACCTCCCCCTAAACTTGACCCAGTCCTGGGAAGCTTGTTGACCACAAGTACTCTTCCTCTGAGTCTTAAGGTTTGATTCAAGTTAAAGGAATTATCTGATAATTTCAAAACAATTAATTACACAAAACCTTTTTCAGAAGTTTGATTCAGACTCCCCCTAAATCTGACACATCCTAGGAGTCCTTGTAGATTATGAAGTGGACCTTCCTCTGTGTCATTAGGGTTTATCAAAATCGAACAAGACAAAGCACACTCTTGGAATGTATTTTGAAATTTTGAAATTAAGGTAATTTATCCGATATAGTTTTCGAAAAAACATAAGTAATAGTGTTTAAAGCTCAGTTTGCGAAAACCATTTTAAAAGACAGTGGTTTTTCAAGAATAATTTTTGAAAAAGAATCAACCACTCCCCCTGTACCCAACATCGTTTGATTCTATCTAAGTGCCTTAAGGAACTTTAGTGTTGTCCTAAGAGGCTTGTGTCTAATTGAGTGATTCAAATAATTTTCGAAAAGATACACTTTTGAAAAATGTATAATATGTATAATCAATCAGTCAAACATGAATTCCATAAAAACATTATTATGTTGAACCACTATTTTGAAAATATATTTTTAGGAAAATATTCTAACAATTTTGAAAAATAATTTTGACAAATATTTTTCAATTCATTAGTCCTTAACATCTCACCCATTTTAGATGTATCAATACAGCAAGCATGGTTGCCTTATAGGTATATTGTGAGATGCTTGAATCATTTTTCTTAATTTATTATTAACTCTAAGATTTAATTGAAGCTTGTGTTATATTTGAATTTGACAAGAAGTAACTTGAATTTGAATTTCAAAAATTGGCTTCCAGGTTTTGGCGAGGCACTAGGCCTTCTTTGGCCGTAGCCTTATTGGATCATCAACCCTTTCCTTGACAAAGCCTTTTAATGAAATTTCATTTTCAAAATTACTTTTTGAAAAATTCTGGTCTAGCTAGTTTAGGTCTTGGATCGATAGCTTCGGCTAGTTTCACCAGTCTAAAGAGACCAAGTATACTTGATCTTATTAGAATTGGCTTCCCTAACGTACTATCATCTCACCGCCACCCAATACCAGGTTGATCAAGTTTCAATTATTCTTTTTCCTATAGTCGTTCTAATATATGCATAAAAATTAAACATGAATGACATGTCATATATTTAAAAGAAATAGCAAATGCATGACATTGCAATTATGCATGATTCAAACAATTTAAATCATTTTATTCGAGTTACTAAAAATGTATCAAATTCCCAATTTGATACATGTCGTGTGAACCCGCGAATATGCCAACCCACTTTGACATATTTAATTTTATTGAATTAATTGTTGTGGTTTGAGTAAGGTTTTAGATTAGTTCGAATTTAAGTTATTTAAAATTTAGTTGGATTCAAGTTAATTAAGAATTAATTGAAGTTTAAATTAATTTGAAATTATTAATTTGAAATTGATTGATTTGATTTAATTAAGATTGAATTAATTAAAGCTGAACTTATTTGAAGTAAATGGAATTAGTTAGGTTTATTTGAATTAAAATGAATTTGTTTGAAGATTTAATTGATTTTAATTGAGATTTAATTAAGGTTTAATTTGTATTTAATTGAATTTATTTTGAATTTAATTAAGATTTAATTTGTATTTAATTTGAATTTAATTGAGATTTAATTTGAATAGTTAAGATTTAATTTGAATTTAATTTAATTTGAATTTAATTTGAATTTAATTTACTTTAATTTGAATTTAATTAAGATTTAATTTGTATTTAATTGAATTTATTTTGAATTTAATTAAGATTTAATTTGTATTTAATTGAATTTATTTTGAATTTAATTAAGAATTAATTTGTATTTAATTTGAATTTAATTAATATTTAATTTGAATTTAAATTAATTTGAATAGTTAAGATTTAATTTGAATTTAATTTGAATTTAATTTAATTTGAATTTAATTTGAATTTAGTTTAATTTGAATTTAATTTGAATTTAATTTAATTTAATTTGAATTTAATTTAATTTGAATAGTCAAGATTTAATTTGAATTTAATTTGAATTTAATTTAATTTGAATTTAATTAAGATTTAATTTGAATTTAATTTACTTTAATTTGAATTTAATTTAATTTGAATTTAATTGAATTAAATTTGATTTGAATTTAATTTAAGTTTTAATTAGTTTGAATTGATAAGGTTATAATGATTAATTAATAGTTGTGGATTTAAATTCATTATTTTCATTATTTCAAAAATTTCTTTTTCATTTTTATCTACCTTTTCAAATTTTTCTAACAATTTCGGATTTATTTGAACCTTTGTAATTTTTGTTGACTATGACCCTAATCTTAGATAGTTCCATATCCTCCTTATCCTCAAAATTATATCTTTTAGTATCCTCAAAATAGGAGGAGTAATTTAGGCCACTAGTTAAGGTTTTGTAATAGTTTTCAAGATTATCTATGATTAGGTTTTTATCTAGGAGAATTTTATCTTGAATATTATCATCAGAATTATCCTCAGATACATCTTCAATATTTTCAAGAAATTCAAAATTAATCTCTAGATTATCCTTAAGATTTTCAGAATTAGTTTTTGAATTATCCTTAAGATTTTCAGAATTAATTTCTGGATTATCTTTAGAATTTTTAAATTCGAATTTAGAGTTATACAACGGATTTTCAAATTTGGATTCATAATTATCTAAAGGATTTTCAAATTTAGGATTATCCTTAAGATTTTTGAATCCAGATCTATCTGAATTAAAATTATCAGATTTATCTGAATTAAAATTATCAGATTTATTAAAATTATCAGAATTATCTGAATTAAAATTATCAGAATTATTTGAATTAAAATTATCAGAATTATCTGAATTAAAATTATCAGATTTATTAAAATTATCAGAATTATCTGAATTAAAATTATGACAATTTATTTTAGTAATTGCTAAATTAATGTTCTGAATTAAATAATTAATTTCTGAAATTTTAGTCATGTTTGTATTTTCTAATTTTTCATGCAAAATATTAATTTTACTATGCAGTAAATCTAATTTATCAGAAAAATTAACTGAATTATCTAAAGACAGTGCTGGAATTTGTAAAACTTTTGGAACATAAATCTTACGTACCTTCGTCGGACACTTGTTTCTGTAGTGTCCGTATTTTCCGCACTTGAAGCATTGTACGTGATCTTTGTTTTTCCGGACTCCTAGCGCTGGTGCCCCCTTTGCCACCAGTGGTGAAGATCGAATCTTACGAGTAGGGCACTGATTTTTATAGTGCCCTCTCTCCCTGCACTTAAAACACGTAATTTGAAATTTAAAAACAGACATTTTAATTAAAATATACCTGATTCACCCCTGGGCTCCCCCTCAACTCCTGACGTCGTTGCTCCGTCGGCGGTTAGTCCGGTGAAGAGCGGCTTAGCTCTGATACCAATTGTAGGACCGGTGCCGTCGATAGAGTGGGGGTGAATATCGATCGTTGAAAACATTCATGAAACCTTCGTAAAACTTTCGATCTACTCAGAGCATTAGTGCAGCGGAAAATAAAACAGAAAAAGAAATAACAATACAAGGACACAGCGGGATTTTTACTTGGTTCCCGACCCCCCAGGGTCAGTACATCCAAGGCCTATGCACAGGAACGCCCGTCCACTATTGGTCTCCTTCCCGGACTTTCCGGAGGTGGAGAAACCCGACTTACAGTGCAAGATTACAATCGAAAGATAAATAAATTAAATGCGGAACAGTAAAATCAAACCGAACAAACAAGATCTGAAACTCGGCCGATCTGGACCTCCGAAGTGCCGCGCACTTCCTCCTGGAGCCTCCCGGTCGTAGAGCCTCGTCTTTAGCGTGTTGTCGTCGGTCAGAGTGATCAAAATGGCACTTGGCAGTTGTTGTTGAAGCAGAGGGGTCAAAGCCCCTTTCATAGGCTTCCTACGGGCGCCCTGGACGCTGGGGATGCCCCGATAAACCCAGTCAAACCTTATCCCTGTGCCGACCTCGCCGCAGCTGATAAAACCTTTGACTAGGGCACCCCGGACCTCCCGGGCACCCTCATAAAGGCTTATCTATGTTTCGGACTCAAAACCGCCAAAACAGCTTTGAACTCGGGCGCCCCGGACGCTCCGGGCGCCCCGCTTGGAGCCTATTCTGCTTTCTTCACTAAACTGCACTTTTTCCCTTTGGCTGGGGGCGCCCCCACTGATGGGGGCACCCTGGATGCATGGGGTCGCCCCCAACACTACGGGCGCCCTACTTCAGGGCTTCCAGCCTGCTTCGCTTGCTTTGTCTTCCAATCTTGGTACCTGCAAGATACAAATCCACAAAGCACATATACACATAATATTAGGCTTAAGGATTTGGTTCGGACTTTGGATTTCCATGAAACCCTAGGTCGAACCGGCACATGTTCCCATCCCCGAGAACTCGCCTTTCACCTACTCCTTTCAGGAGACGATTGCCACCCAGTCCTTCGGGTGGACTTTTACTTAGCTTCCGATTCTTCCAGACCTCGAGACGCTCAAACCCTGACCCGTCTCTACTCTTGTCCTTAGTCATCGCTCAGCTAAGTTGCCCAGTCCCTTGGGCCAAGACTTCATTCCCTAGCAGTCCTTCACCAGGTGCCTAGTAGCCCTTCGCTAGGTTTTCGTTACCAAGCGGTCCTTCGCCTGGTGCCTAGCAATCCTTCGCCAGGTCTTCGGTACCAAGCAGTCCTTCGCTTGGTGCCAAGCAGTCCTTCACTAGGTCTTAGACTCCTAGCAGCCCTTCGCTAGGTGCCCAGCAGACCTTCGCCAGGTCTTAGGGTTTCGATACCTAGCAGCCCTTCGCTAGGTGCCTAGCAGCCCTTCGCTAGGTCTTAGGGTTTTGATACCTAGTAGCCCTTCGCTAGGTGCCTAGCAGCCCTTCGCTAGGTCTTAGGGTTTCGATACCTAGCAGCCCTTCGCTAGGTGCCTAGCAGCCCTTCGCTAGGTCTTAGGGTTTCGATACCTAGATTAACTAGGACTTTTCTTCAACTTAGGTTACTTTTCCTTTGCTCCCCTTTGTCTGTTCAATGTATCACTTACTTAAGTATATTGTCAACATTAAAGCATTTAAAGGAGAACATCATTGATGCAACTTGCACCAACACAGTTTTCTTCTGTTCTTCAGTTTCTGCATCGATTTCTTATCTTTTTCTTTTCCAATCGCGCGACCAACATCAACATCTAGTTCTTGACAAGATTTTGGATCATCCAGGTATATTTTCCGATTAATTTTGTTAATCGATTGTGTTATAGGAAGTTACGGAGAGGGTTTCGCCGGAGCTTGTTTTCACCGATCAATCCACTGTCGATCGTTGGATTCCGTCGTCCGGAGTTGTCGAAGTTACGGAGAGGGGTTCTCGAAGCTGCTCCAATAGTTTCTGAGGTCGATCGTCATCCAGTCAATTGATGAGAAGGAGATCCCGGAGTGAATTCAGTTTCTGACCGTTCACTGCGATCGGACAGACACGCCTCTGATCGGTCCCCAGTCCGATCAGAGGAAGTCCAGATCGGTCCAGCGACCGATCAGGAAGATCCAAATGCACCAATCCATTACAACTTGATCCGGGAGATAGATCCTTCATTGGTTCTTGAGCTAGGGGGTTCATAGCTCATCCTTTGTGTTACAGCAAAGGGAAGTCTTGTGATAAACTGATTTGATGTTTAATTAGGATAATATTTTGGTTCCAAGCATTTATGTCTTCAAGTTGTTTAGTTTGTTCTCAACTATACTCCAATTCAAGTTCTTAAGAATGTTTTGTTCTAATTTCCTTTGTCTTGCAATTAGTTTCTTTGCAATTAATTCTCTGTAATTTATTACCTGCAATTAGTTCTTTAAGTTTCAATTCAAGAGTTTAAATTTAAGTGTTCAATTGTCAATTAGGTTAAGTTTAGTTTCCGCACATCCTTAATTCATTACATGCCTTAGCTAAGTTCAGTCTATTTCCTTTCAAGTTGTTATTTCACCTCTTATCGCAAAAACCCCCATTTTATCTAGAAAACCCAAAACATCAAACGACAAATAACCTGCAAGCTCGAGTTAAACATTCATTCAACTAGTCCTTGGAAAAATACGACCTGAGGCCCCTCTACTACATTTTAACTTTGTTAGCCAAGGGTTTTCAGTTTATAAATATCTAAATTTGAGGCTTACTCGTGACACTAGTATTGGGCACCATCAAATTTTTGGTGTCGTTGCCGGGGAATCACTAGTTGAGTTTGTTTAAATTGAGCTTGTGTTTAATATTTATATTCTTTGATTCTATTTTCATGTGCTTTATCTTTTTGTATACGGTTGCTGCCATTTTGTTTGTTTTGTGACAGGATTGCAGGTGGAGACTGTTGATGCAGTCTGACCCTGATTGTTGTTTAGGTGTTGACACCGATTTAAGTTTAGGTTAATAAGATGAGTCTGGTTTAAGTCCTGGTCAGGGACTGGGCACAACTCCTAGTGAGTGAAGCCGGGTTACGTAAACCCCGGTGAGTGAAGCCGGGTCCTGGTGATTGAAGTCAGGTGATGGAAACCCCGGTGAGTGATGCCGGGTAACTGGAAACCCCGGTGAGTGAAGCCGGGCGATGGAAACCCTAGTGAGTGAAGCCGAGTCCTGGTGAGTGAAGCCGGGTGACCGAAACCCTGGTGAGTGAAGCTAGGTCCTAGCGAGTGATGCTAGGTTGAATGAAATCCCGGTGAGTGAAGCGGGGTCCTGGTGAGTGAAGTCGGGTGACCGAAATCCTAGTGAGTGAAGCTAGGTTAAATAAAGTCCTAGTGAGTGAAGTTGGGCACGTAGTCTTGGTCCGAGGGACCAGGATGAGTCAGAGAAGGCTAGGGAGCTGTTCTCTTGACTTAGAGTTGAATTGGGAGTCGCTGGATCGGTCTGGTGACCGATCAGGGAGTTGGCACGAACTCCCTGTTGTGGATCGGTCTGGTGTCCCATCCAGAGAAGTCTGATCATTCTGGTGAATGATCAGAGGGAGAGCCAAATGCTTCTGTTCGGCTCTTGATCGTTCTGGTGAACGATCAGGGAGAGAAGAGAATGCTTATACTGGGTTTCTGATTGTTCTGGTGAACGATCAGGGAGAGATCAATAGGTTTCGTGAGAAACCTTGATCGGTTCAGCTGACCAATCAAATTGTCGTAGATTCCACATCCTGAGCGATCAGGATGGCTCCTGATCGGTCAGGGAGTGGCCTGATCGGTCACCAGACCGATCAGTACAGAACCTGATCTGTCAGGTGACCGATCAGAGATTTGTAGCTGGTCGAAGCTGGAGGAATCCCAGCAAATTGAGGATCGGTCTGGTGACCTATCCCTGAGCTGTGATCGGTCAGTGTGACCGATCACAAATTAGTCCACAATTCCAGTTTCTCGCTGTGGACCGATCAGGCTGGAGCCTGATCGTTTAGGGCTTACCCTGATCGGTCTGGTGACCGATCAGGGTCTTCTCTGATCGGTCTGTGGACCGATCAATAGCTGAACTTTAATTCAAATACGTTGTCAGACATCTGATCGCGTTCTGATTTCCTTCTGAACACTACTGATATCTACTCTGATCTTCTGATAATTGATTCTCTGTTGATTTGTTGTGCTAAACAACTGCTAAGTGTGTAGGTAACTCAGGATTACTCAAGGAGAGTCAACCGGAGGCTTTTGCTACGGCAGGTTTGGATGTTTTCCTTTCGCAGGATACAACGTCTTCTGTCTTCTGGCGAACAGTTGGGAAGCTGACCTGGGGCTCGACTGGAGGGAGTCCAGAAGAGGTCAGGAGTAGCTGGGATGTTGTAGATGAGCAGCTGGTGAGCTGCAGAGGAGCGTCTGGTGACCTGGCGAAGGGCAGCAAGTTAAGTGTTGGCTGGCGAAGAAGAGAAGGGATCTTTTTCTTTGGCAACAACTCAGAATCTCTCTTGCGAATAACTCTGATCACTTGTGCATCACTTGAGCCACCTTCAATTTTCTGAGAAACGCTAAGCATCTTGAGAGCTTTGAGCCAGTGGAGAAGTTTGTGATCAGCAGGCAAACACCGCGAGAAGGAAGAGCTGAGTGAAGGCTCTTGCCAGGATCTTGCTGTGGTGTGAGTTGTGCTTTGTAAACTGTCTCCTTCGTGTGCTCTGTAAGCTTTCTTTGTCTTTGTGCTATATTTCCATCATTCTCTTGAGACTATCTGTGTGGAGAGGTTTCTCCACCGAGAAGGAGGTATTTGATATCTGGATTTTTCGGGGCTTGATCTGCCAACAATCAAGGGATCGCCTAGCTCACAAACACGCCAAGGAGTAGGGGAAAGTTATCCCCGAACCTTGTACATCCTCGTGTTAGAGTTTGTGATTTGCGTTTTTAGTTTTCTCTTAGTTTCAGCATTTCTTCATTTCTTTGTATTTTGCTTCCGCTGCTGTTGCTAACCCTTAAGTGCAGAAATGTCAAAAAGAGTACAAATTTCTGTGTCTGGCTACATTCACCCCCCCCCCCCTCTAGCCATCCAAGCACCAACAGAGACCTTGTGGATATTCAAATGTTTTCAAAGGAACAATTAGAGATCAAAAGTTCATTGTTGGAGATAAACTTTTTGGTGAAGCAAATGGAATTCCAACAAAGACCCAACATTTATTCACATCTTGCAATTCGGGTTGGGGGAATCATTTTAATTCACAACAGCCCCCACAACAAGGACAACCTCCATTTCAAAGTTTTCAGCAGTCCTATTCAAATTTCCAGCAACCAAATTATCAATTTCAGCCAAGTCAGCCTTTCCAACAATTTCAGTAGCCTAATCAGAGTTTCCAGCAGCATTCTCAAGCATTTCAGCAGCCCTATTCGAATTTTCAGCAAAACCAACCTTTCAATCAGCCACAACAACAATTTCAGCCACAATTCCAAAATTTTCAGCAAAGTTTTCAACCATTCAATCAGAATTTTCAACCTCCACAGTTTCAGCCCTCACCACAACATTTTCAACCTCAAACTCAGAGTTTTCAGAGCTACAATTCTCAACAATTCCAACCAAGTTTCCAGCCCACTTTCCTGTAATTTTCACAGCCAAATCAACAAGTTAATCAACCCCAACCACCGTATTTTCAGAATTCACAACCTAATCATAATTTTGAGCAACCTAATGCTTCTTTTCAAGGCCAACAAGAGTTCCATGCTCATCAAGGAGACTTTGAGGATTCTAGTGAGCTTGAGGATCAACAACAAAAGCTTGGGGAGATTATGAAACAAATCATACAACAACGAAGTTTACAACAACAAGAGTATGATTCTATGCTTCAAAACATTAAGAGACACATGGGAAAATTGGTTAGTGAAATGAATCAAATGCAAACCCAAAGATCAAGTCAATCACCTTTTCAAGCTACTCCAAATCTCAAGGGGCATGATTGTGAATTAACTTTGAGGAATGAGGAAGTTGTTTCCAAGTTTAAACACTCCAAGTGCTAATTTTTTTGAAAAATTTCCAGCAGCCTATTTTCCATCTCAGATCAGTCCCAAATTGGATTCTACATCAGTTGGTTGTGACCCCTAGTGCAAGCCTAAGCCCTTCTTCAATTGATCTTGCAATTTAGTGGAAGAGGAAGAAGAAATCAGCAAAATCAGGTCACCTATAGCAGCTATTCCTCTTGAAATTCCTGTTCAAAATTCATTTCCAAAATTTTCAGCTCAAGTGGAGGAACCAAAAGTCTCTTTACCATTCTCACAGCACCCCAGAGAGGATCCTCCTAGCATTAGCATAGATATTTCAGATGAGGTTGTTGAGGAAGATTTAATTGCTGAAGAAGTTTCACTTGATATAGTGGGAGGAGATTTTAGCTCAGAGGAGGCTGAGGAGACATTTGCTGTAGAGGAGACTGATTTGGAGGGTATTTCAGATTCACTTGCAGTTACAGATGATTATATAGATGTACGGGATTGCACTGAGCCCCAGGGATCACCAATTTTGATTGACATGTTAGAAAATTCAGAAGATAGGTGTGAGAGTGTAGAGGATTGCACTGAGCCCCAGGGACCACCCATACCTACTGAGCAGTCATTATCTATGGAGGCAGTGGAGGAGATTGATAGTAAAGCTTGTGCCAGCCTTGAAGTTGATTCTGAAGCTCTATAGGACCCTTCTAGTCTTTTATTTTGTGATCCTTCTCATCTTTTATTTTGTGATGATATAGTGGTTGATGATCCTAATTTTTCTCATATGGTTGTTGCAAATATTGTTGATGAAGCATGTGTTGCAGATGATTCTACAGGTGTAGGGGTTTGCACTGAGCCCCAGGGACCACCAACAGTGATTGATACATTAGAAGATTCAAAGGACAAGCCAGGAAGTGTAGGGGCTTGCATGGTGGAAGCGAGAACCCAAGAATCACCCTTCTTAGTTGATTGTCCACCAGAACCTGAGATTGAAGTAGAGCTTGTACATGACCAGGAGGAGACCATAGTTACATCTACTCTTGTAGAACCTCCAGGTATTTTTCAGCATGATAAGGTAAGTATTTCTCCCAAGGTTGATCTTGTTGGTTGTGAAGCAATTATTGATACATCTTATGTAGAGATTGATTGTGAAAAAATCATGGATGTACCTAGGGTTGAATTTGTTGAATGTGATACATTTCTTGATGCATCTTATATAGAGACTGAGGCTGATTGTTTAGAAAAATTCATGGAGGTACCTAGTGCTGATTTTGTTGAATGTGATGAATTTCTTGATACATCTTGTGTAGAAGCTAATTGTGAAAAAATTTTAGAAGTGCCTAAAATTGATGTTGTTTGTTGTGATGGAATTCTTGATACATCTTATGTAGAGGTTAATTGTGAAAATCCCATAGAGGTACATAGCATTGATTTTATTGGTTGTGACAAATTTCTTGATATACCCTTTGTGGAAACTGTTTGTGAAAAATTAATAGAGGTACCTAGGATTGATTTTATTGGATGTGATGCATTTCTAGATACATTTTATGTAGAGGTTGTTTGTATTTCATGTCTTTCTTACCCTGCATGCGTGCGGGAGGTAGTTTCTTTTCATGATTTTGCAGGATCCCGTAGGCTTCTAAAATGGGTACTCAAACTTAATAGCCTACAACCTCCCGGAAGGTCTTCTAAAGAGCATGCAGTGGGAGGGGTCGAATTTACTTTGACTTGTCACTATTTACCCCAAGAATGGATTCTGAACCTTAATCGTCTCCGACTACCAGAATTTACTTATGCTAAGTTGATGAGGGAGAAATCTGTGCAATATGAGATTGATCACATGAGGGTAGTTCTCCCAAGATGGATGCTCCGTGCTCTTTACCCAATTTGGAAGGGGAGTTATTTCTTCTTACACTCTTATTTCATTGTATATACCATTTACATATTTTCAAGCAGTAAATTTTCTTTTAAAAATGAGTGTTTGCTAATAAATGCTTGGGTAGTGTAGAATGAATAAAGATCCATTGTAGATACCATTTTATCCTTTTGGCACTTTATTTTTTTTTTTTTGCATGACTTGGAATAGATGTATCCATATAGATTTTCTTATATCATTTTAGAGTCCTTTGAAAGCAAATTAAATTTAGTTGTTAATACTTAGGATTTGAGCCAATGGATGAAAATTCTTGGATGCTTGAGTACTACTTAGATATGGACTCTAGATTGATGACTTGAGATGAATTCTTTTTACCTAGTGAGGAATTGGCCAAATTTTTGTGATACACACATGTGATTGTACTCTAGAACTTGCTTAGGTTCTTTCAAAACTATGTTTCTATGATTGTACCACATTTATAGAGGTGAATCACATTGTTTCCTTTTTCATATCGATTTTGGCAACATTCCTTGTTTATCTACTTTGTATTCCATTTTCTTTCCCCTAATCTTCATGTTCATCATATTCTCCATGGACTTGGTTACTTTGAGTGTTTCTTGTTGTTACTTTGCCCGAGACGGACAAAAGTTTAAGTGTGGGGGAGGATGCAAGCATTCTATCAAATATTGAGGACAATCAAGCATTGACAATTTACAAGGAAAGTGTGCTAATGTGAATTGAGTTTTGTATCAAGAGTGAGTTGCAAAAGTTGGTTAGTGAAGACTACATGTGGAACATCTAAATTCCTAGTTATAATTTGAGGTTTCAAGTTCTTTGAGGCATACTCCGGAAAAAAATTTTAGTGACCTTAGGAAGTTCTAAATGCCAACTCCTCTCACATTGAAGTTGAGAATTGAAGTTTTTGGCAACATGAAAAATCTGGAATAGAAATGAAAATGGGATTTCAAATTGTATAAAGTAGAGCTCAGTAATTTTAGTGAAGAGTTTGAAGCATTGGTTAAAATTCTGAAATCTCTCTGTCAAGCTCTATTTCTAAGTTAAACTAACAGTTTGAGCCCCAATTACTTTTCAGATTCTGAATTAATGCAGAGCTGAAACAATTAGGAGCTGATTTGAATTGCTACAAATTGCTGGAGATGAGGAAGATCATCTAAAATCTGTAAGAATTCGAGAGCTGGGCACAAAATGGCAGAGAAAAACAGAAATAAAAGAAAAGAAAGAGCAGCTGAAAAAGAAAGAAAAGAAAAAGAAAAAATATATATGAAGTGGAAGTCAAGTGCTGGGTTAGATTTCTGATTTGAAGTTGAGAACAAGAAGCTAGTTGAAGGCAAGAGTGAGTTATTGTTTGAATGATTGGAATCTCAGCAGAAGCATTTCAGAAATCTGCTGAATTCAGATCAGTTTCAGTTCTGTTCAGAGCCAGATCGGTTCCCAATCCGATCAGGGAAGCCTCTAATCGGTCACCATGATCGATCAGATGGAATCCAGTCCATTCAGAAGTAGTTGGGAATGATCAGGAGCAGCTCAGACCGATCTCCAGTCCGATCAACAAGAGCCTGATCAATCCCTTAACCGATCAGAAAGCATTGGCACAGACACAAACCCTTGGCACATTGAATTCAGTGAATTTTCTCAGTCCTTGCCCACCACAACTCTGAATTATGCAGGATAACCCATCAAAAGAGGGCAAAGTGTATTAGGATACATTTTTGAGTGTCCAAGTCTTCCACTTTCTCTACTTTTTCCATATTTCCTTATCATGCCATAGTATTTTCCATATTTTCTCATCATATCCTATTTCTTTACTTTCTTTATCATAAGTATCAAACTTCATCAAACTCCTATTTCATTTCTATCATTTCATATATCTTCCTTGATATATTCTAATAAGCTTTTGTAGGTGTGGATCCAAATCAAGAATGATGCTGGAGAGTAGATAATAAGCAAGCTTATGGTAGTGCAAGAACCATGTTGTATTTGAGTGAGCTCCACTTCATCAAAAATGTAGAACTTAGGAAGAGAGCCACTAAATATTCCCTTGAGAGGTTTTTTGAGTTAATTCATCTCAATGAATCAAGAAGGATGAAGTATGCTAAGTTGTTGATTTAAGGACAAGTTTCTAGTCCATTGAGTTTAGATTTGTGAGAATTGACAACCCTACGTAATTTCCTTTCAATTGCTTCTAACTATGATTGAGACTAATCTAGGAGGATACATCCTTAGTTTACTAGTTAGCTTGTGCGAGACGTCCAAGAGTAAGTGTGGGGGAGTTTATAATTACCATTTTGTTGATAAATTTAGGCTCTCAAATCCATGTTATGATTCACTATTATATGCTTAAGTTTGCATTTACTTAAGGTTTCATGAATTATCTCTATTTTAGCTTTCGATTCAAATCTTTGTATATTTGAGATATTTTGGTACTAAAATTTGTATATCATTTTGTAGGCTTCAAATGACCATGGACCTAGATCAGATTGGACCAAACTTGAGCCAGAATTGGATCCGGATCAAGGTGATCAAGCATCGGATTAATATGAGTCGCCCGATCAAGAAACGGCTAGATCTGAGCCATCCATCAGCTTCTTGTCAATCCAAGCTTAAGATAGACTTAATCAAGGCCACAGATCAAGATCTGAAAGTTTGGGCTAAATCAGAGATCATCCAGCCGTTGGATCAAGCTCAATAGGGTCTAAGCAGTCCATCCAAGAGACAGAGAGATCTGAGCCATCCATTACAAATCAGGAAGATCCAAGATACTGAGAGGCAGATCCTGACCACAGATCGAGATCTGGAGAGTTTGGTTCAGATCTGAAGAGATTCGACCGTTGGATGAGATCGGAACAATCACAGTCGTCCAATTTCAAATGGTTTTAATTAAAATGGGAATTCCCTCTTCCAGTTCCTGGTCGTCGCGAGGTCATCGCCAGTAGCAGAATATCGCCAGTTTTCTTCTGTTTCTTCTGTTTCTGCATCGATTTCTTATCTTTTTCTTTTCCAATCACGCGACCAACATCAACATCTAGTTCTTGACAAGATTTTGGATCATCCAGGTATATTTTTCGATTAATTTTGTTGATCAATTGTGTTATAGGAAGTTACGGAGAGGGTTTCGCCGAAGCTTGTTTTCACCGATCGATCCACTGTCGATCGCTGGATTCCGTCGTCCGGAGCTGTCAAAGTTACAGAGAGGGGTTCTCGAAGCTGCTCTGATAGTTTCTGAGGTCGATCATCATCCAGTCAATCGATGAGGAGGAGATCACAGAGTGAATTCAGTTTCTGACCGTTCACTGCGATCGGACAAACACGCCTCTGATCGGTCCCCAGTCTGATCAGAGGAAGTCCAGATCGGTCCAGCGACCGATCAGGATGATCCAAATGCACCAATCCATTGCAACTTGATCCGGGAGATAGATCCTTCATTGGTTCTTGAGCTAGGGGGTTCATAGCTCATCCTTTGTGTGGCGGCAAAGGGAAGTCTTGTGATAAACTGATTTGTTGTTTAATTAGGATAATACTTTGGTTCCAAGCATTTATGTCTTCAAGTTGTTTAGTTTGTTCTCAACTATACTCCAATTCAAGTTCTTAAGAATGTTTTGTTCTAATTTTCTTTGTCTTGCAATTAGTTTCTTTGCAATTAATTCTTTGCAATTTATTACCTGCAATTAGTTCTTTAAGTTTCAATTCAAGAGTTTAAATTTAAGTGTTCAATTGTCAATTAGGTTAAGTTTAGTTTCCGCACATCCTTAATTCATTACATGCCTTAACTAAGTTCAGTATATTTCGTTTCAAGTTGTTATTTCACCTCTTATCGCAAAATCCCCCATTTTATCTAGAAAACCCAGAACATCAAACGACAAATAACCTACAAGCTCGAGTTAAACATTCATTCAACTAGTCCTTGGAAAAATACGACCTGAGGCCCCTCTACTACATTTTAACTTTGTTAGCCAAGGGTTTTCAGTTTATAAATATCTAAATTTGAGGCTCACTCTTGACACTAGTATTGGGCACTTCAGATCAGAGTGTCCCAACCTGAAGGAAAATAAGAAAGCTCGGAGGATGAAGAAGAGGCCCCGTACTCTAACCTCCTCGCATTGACCACCTCGGAAGACCTCGACTCCAGAACAGAATCAAAACTTGATGAAGACGTCAGCACTAGAAAGCTGTCGATCTCGGAGGATAGACGGATTACGGTAAGAGGCTATCCTGAATCAGAGCTCTATGATCTTGTTTCATATTTGTCTCGCAAGTTAGCAAAAGCCAACGTTCGGGTTGAAACTCTCCGACAGGAAGTCAAACACCTAAAAGAGGAAGTCAACTCGAGTTCCTTAACCGAGTCAGTTCAAGAAGGAACCTCGACTCAAGTTCAAAAGCTTGAGGAAGAGAATTTCTCCTTGAAAACTCAAGTCAAGGAACTCAGAGTCGCATTAGAATGATTCACTTCGGGTTCCAAGAATCTTGACATGATTCTTGGAAAACAGAAGTCAGTTCTAAATCGATCCGGGCTTGGCTATCGAACCAACTCGCGACAATGATCTTACTATTCTGTATTGAACCAAATTAGAGCCCGAGTCCAAGCATGGGTCCCTAAGCTGAGTTTGAACAAACAAGCTAGAACAAACCAATATTGGATCCCCAAGGACAAGATTCACATCTTGCCTAACCCATATCGAGGCTTCAGTCCAGGGGGAGCTAATATAAAAACTATTTTCATACTTAGATAATTTTTTTCCTGCTTGATGCTTGTTTATTTCTTTTTTGCAATATTATTCTGCTTAGACTTAGGAATGGTTAGTTAAGGACAAGACTTACTTAAAACTTGAACAACCTAGTATTAGGAGGAGGTGAGATGATAGTACGTTAGGGAAGCCTGTCTAAGGAGTCAAGTAGGGTAAGGCGTACCCTATTTGGTCTATTTAGTCTAGTGAAACTAGCCGAAGCTACCTCTCCAAATCCTAAGCTAGTTAGACTAGAGTTTCTCAAAAAGTAATTTGAAAATGATCTTTCTTTAAAATTCTTTGTCTAGGAGGTTGTTGATCTAATAAGCCTACGGCCAAAGAAGACCTTTGTGCCTCGCCAAGACCTGGAAGTCGATTATCGAAACTCACTTTTAAATTAATATTTGATAAACTCAAATCTAACATAAATTTTAATTAAATCTTAGATTTAACATTAAATCAAAGATAAAAATAATACATCTCACAAAACAAATAAGGAAACCTGTTTTGTCACTTAGAATTGGGTGAGATGTCTAGGACCTAATAATGTAGTCCAACCCAACCAACCAAATTAATTCTACACTTAACATTTACAAAATTAATTCTACACTTAACATTTTCAAAATTAATTCTACACTTAACATTTTCCAAATTAATTTTACACTTAACATTTTCCAAATTAATTCTACACTTAACATTTTCAAAATTAATTCTACACTTAATATTTTCAAAATTAATTCTACACTTAACATTTTCAAAATAATTCTACACTTAATATTTTCAAAATTAATTCTACACTTAACATTTTCAAAATTAAAATTAATTCTACACTTAACATTTTCAAAATTAATTCGACACTTAACATTTTCAAAATTAATTCGACAGTTAACATTTTCAAAAGTAATTCTATACTTAACATTCTCAAAATTAATTCTACACTTAACATTTTCAAAATCAATTCTACACTTAATATTTTTTTCCAAAATTAAAATTTCACCTAATATTTTTCAAATTCAATTTCAAAATTAATTCAAACTCAATTTTGTAACTAATACTGAAAACATGTCTCACAAAAGAAATTCATAAGATCAACATGCTTGACAACCTTAGATGTGGGTGAGACAGATTAGGCAGTAAAATTTAATTAATCTATCCTTACTTCTACATAAATGGATCTAAATCAAACATACTTTATGTGTAGAAACATAATGATTTGGACCAGTGGATGTTGGATAGTGGATTGTCCGAAAATTCTCAGATCTAATTTTAGAAATATTCTAAAATTTATTCCGAATTTATGGATATTTTTATAGAATTTTCCATGGACAAGTAAGGCAAAAATGAATAAAAATAAAATGCAGAGAGCTTAAGTGGGGTTTGACCCCTAGACCTTTACAATAAGAAAAGAATAGGCTTACCAAGTGGGATGAGTTTGTTTTCATTGAAATAGACTAGAGGGAAAGATGGATAAAGTGAAGTTAGTTGAATTTTTCCCATAAATATAAAAGGAACTTAAGGGTTTTTTTAATTAAAACTTTTCCTCACGTTGTCGCTCCCGAACCCTCTCCCTCCCATGGTGATTCCTTCTTCCCTCTCCCGAGGCTTCTTCCTCCCTCACTCACGACAAATCAAGGAGGAGTCCAAGGCTTGTGTTAGGTGGATTCAAGAACGAGGCCACGCTAGGGGATCTTGTTCTTCGTTGGAACCTCTCCGAGACTTCAAGGACCTTCCCTCTCCCTAAACCCTACACCCTAGAGTTATAAGAACAAGCGCAGGATGTAAGTACCCCTCACCTGCAAGATAAGTAGCTTCATTCGTATGCCTAATCGTCTTAGTTTTATCTATTTGCAAGTTTATGCTCATATGTGTAGGTTAACTCCCTCTACAGACTTTAAGGGCACCACTAGATGGGCTGGACGTGTTTCCCCCTTTAGTTTGGGGTTTAGACGCACCGTCGAGTGCCTAGAAAGTGTCCTTAAATGAAAAGGGGGAGTTTTTAGGCACGCAAGGTGCTCGAGAAAATGTTAAGAAGCTCTAATATGAGTTTTAGCATGTTATGAAGTTAGCTACCCTTGCTTTATGTTTATGGACCCTAGTTCGTCCATTGGGTGGGCTCCTAGATCTCCCCTAGGCTCTAGATCGCCTAGTAGATGCAAGGTTAAAGAAAAGAATATTTATGAAAGTATTTTACTTTTTATGGCATGTGCTTGGACTCTAGTTCGTCCATGAGTGGGCTCCTAGTTGCCCCTAAGCTCCTAGTTGCCCCTAGGCTCCTAGTTTGCCTAGTAGTAGTACCCTAATGGGTTCGGGATTAGCTACCTCGGATCTATTTAGGGATGCGCGCATTAGCAGCACATTGCCGGGCGCACAGCAGCATGATTATTATTTTCACTTATTATATGTATAAGTTTCAAAAGTTCAGTAATAGCTATAAGTGAAAACAGTTTTAAGATCATGCTTAGTTCAGTCAGATTCTATGAATGCTATGTGAATTTAGTTATAAGAATATGATTTAGTTCATGTGCTTAGTATGATGAGTATGCCATGATATTTATTTAGATTATATATTTCAGCAAGAATGAATGACAAGCATGGAATGTTTTTCCTACATGTGTTTTTAAAAGCATGAGTTTCGAAATATGCATTGTTTTGTGAGTAGGATGGTACTTACTAAGCTTTATGCTTATAGTTTCATTTTTTCTTATACTGCAGATAAAGGCAAAGGAAAAATAGAGTAGCGGAAGCGGCAGGGATGATGGTGGAGTGTGTGATGGTGGAAAATTGGAATGAAAGAACCTTGGGAACTTGCATTAAGAGGACATGTTATTAAGAATGTTAAATGAATTAGTTCTTTGTCATGTTTAACATTTTCCGCATCTTAAGTACCCTTGTTATGTTATTAGCATTATGCTAGTATGAGTTGATATCGTGCCGTGATGCCATGCCTAGCTTTTACATGTGATATGTTGAGTGATACTTTTCAAATGCATGTTAACTAGTAGTAAAATGCATGGTCTAAGGTTATAGAATCATTTCTGATATTATAGCGCTAATATTGATGCATCTAGGCAGAAATAATGCTTAGTTTTAGTAGTAAGTTGATACAAAGTTTATGTTTCTAAATTTATACTTATAAGTAGTTGAAGTATGCCTTAATGTCATGAAAACATGTAGAATATGACCTAGAATCATTGTATACCTGTTAGTAGGCTCAAATATGAGTTTGTGGTGTTTTTGGTACAAAGTAGGTTGACCTTGCCACGTTTTTGGAATCTAAAACTTCATATTTTAGAGCTGCCAGTCGACTGCGACAGTTACCAATCGACTGGGACCAGCAGAAAAATGGCACAGAAAGTTTCGTCGGCTGCACCAGTCGACTAGCAAGATATCAGTCGCCTGGTGCCAATTTAAAATAGAATGTGATGTAGAACTGCTGGTTAGTGCTACAGTCATGCAACGTTGAGGTTGGGGGATCAAATCTTGGCCAAGCTAATAAAATTAAAGTTTTTGTTTTATTTTGGCTGGTTAGTACTTCCAACATGATTATTGATTTACCGTAGCATGCTTGAGTTATGAATTGTTAGTTCAGTACATAGCAAAATAAGAATTTTTAAATTCTCTCAGTTGGTTTAGCATCTGGAAAACAATGATCAGTAATCAGTTAGTCAGTTAGTAGCGATCCGCCTTAAAGCTTAGTACCAGAAGGCAGGTCGTTACAGAGTGCTATCAGAGCAAGTTCCATCTTTCCTCCACACACACATCCAGCATCATACCTGCAGCTTCCAAGTAAGAGTACCTCTCACATTACTTATGTTTTCTTGCTTTTTCATTCCCTACTTAACTGAAGCATGTTTATAACTCATGGCACTTTAATATAGTTATAGTAAATATGTATGTCCTCTGTTATGTAGATAATGGTTAAAGGACGCCCAGCTAGAAGGGCACCAGCTATGAAGCCTCAACAGGAGGCAACTGACACAGTGACTCCACCTAATCTCGAGGAGATAGTGGCTCAACTCCAGAGACAGATAGCTGAGCAGCAGCAGGAAATAGCCACTTTAAAGGCTAATCAGCAGGTCACACCTACTAGTACGCCAGGGCCAAATGTCGAAACCCCAATAGTGACAGAGGTTCCACCTAGAGCACCAATCCCACCAATAGCACCAGAAGCCCCAGCAGCAGGGGCTAGAAGAGAAGCATATCTGGTTCAGTGGCAGAAACTCAAACCAGAAACCTTTTCAGGCACTAGTGAACCGTGGGATGCACAAGCTTGGTTCAAACCCCTGGAGAGTACCATTGAGCTTCTGGACTGGCCAGAACATGAGAAAGTAAAGTGCGCCTCCTTCTGCCTAGCAGGAGATGCTAGAATGTGGTGGGAAAGGGTGAAGGCCAAGCGAGACATAAATCAGATGACGTGGACCAACTTCGAAGCTGAGTTCTTCGAAGAGTTCTTTCATATGCGGGTTACTAACTGGCATTATGATGAATTCACTGAATTTCGTCAAGGTAACCTATCAGTAGAGGAAGTCGTGAAGAGATTCAACAGACTGGCTCGCCTATGCCCTGAACTGGTCAGCACTGAACGAGAGCGAGTCAAGCTAATGCTCAAGATGCTAAGGCCAGAAATAGCATTGAATGTGGCCAACGGCGTTCATAGGCCGCAAACCTCAGAAGAACTAGTTAGCAGTGCTCTGATCACCAAGCACTACCTGAACAGCATGCAACCGCAGAAGTCAGTCATGACAGAAAGTAAAGGCCAAGGCAGTATAGGAACTCAGAAACCCCAGGGCTACAACTCTAGCTGGAAAGGAAAGAATCAAGGCAAAAGAAAGCAGTGGAACAATCCGAAAGGGGAGCCAACCAACAAGCAAGCCAAGTATCCCACTTATCCCACATGTGGGAGACAACACTTAGGGGTCTGCCGCAAGGGCACCCGTGGGTGTTATAACTGTGGTCAAGAGGGGCACATGGCCAAGAAGTGCCCCACCAAGAACAGTCTGCCTACCCCATAGCCTACTCAGTATGAAGGCAAACCTGCACAGCTGCATCAGATGCAGGCAGCACTGGATGGTCCCCATATCAGTTAGGGTAGATTAGAAGCTCCATCAGCCACTACCAATGCACGGATCTTCTCACTGACCAGAGAGGATGTAGCGAATGCCTCAACAATGGTGACAGGTTAGATATATATTTTACAGCAAAATGCAACTGTCTTATTCGATACTAGGGCAACACATTCCTTCATATCCAGGGCGTTCGCAGAGAAGTTAGCTATACCTCCAGATGTAGTCAGTAGCCAGTTCTTAACCACCCTACCTTCAGGTGAGATTATGGCGTCCACGCACTGGCTCCGTGCAGTGCCAGTCAGTATAGCAAGCAGAGAGCTTTATGGTGATCTGATAGTGCTGGATATGACTGATTATGATGTCAATTTTGGAATGGACTTCCTAATCAAGTACGGTGCCTCCATAGAATGCCGTAAAAGGAAAGTCATATTCCAACCTGAAGAAGGAGTGCAGTTGAATACATCGAAGAACCCATTAAGAGAAAGGACAAGAAATTTCTCTCAGCTCTAAAAGCACAGAAACTGCTGGATTCAGGATGTACCGGATTTCTTGCACATGTAGTCAATACCGAATAAGAGAAGAACCAAAAGCTCGAAGAGGTCCCAGTGGTATGTGACTACCCAGCAGTCTTCCCTGACGAGTTACCAGGCTTAGCGCCAGATAGGGAGATAGTGTTTGAGATAGATCTCATTCCAGGTACCAATCTCATTTTAAAAGCACCATACCGTATGGCTCTAGCAGAATTAAGAGAACTTCAGGAGCAACTACAGGAGCTGCTCGACAAGGGCTTCATACACCCTAGTCATTCACCTTGGGGAGCTCCCGTATTGTTCGTGAAGAAGAAAGACGGGTCTATGCGCTTGTGTATAGATTATCGGGCCTTGAATCAAGTCACCATCAAGAACAAGTATCCCTTGCCAAGAATTGACGACTTGTTCGATCAGCTAAAGGGAGCAGCAGTGTTCTCAAAAATAGACTTGAGATCGGGTTATCACCATGTGAAAGTTAAAGAAGGTGACATCCCCAAGACAGCTTTCAGAACAAGATATGGACACTATGAGTTTGTAGTTATGCCTTTTGGCGTAATGAACGCTCCAGCGACTTTCATGGACCTAATGAACAGAGTGTTCCGAGAATATTTAGATAAGTTTGTTATCGTCTTCATCGATGACATTCTGATATATTCCAAGATTCAGAAGGAACACGCAGAACACCTGAAAACAGTATTAGAAATTCTTCAGCGGAGCCAACTCTATGCGAAATTCTCCAAGTGTGAGTTTTGGCTCGATCAGGTGTCTTTTCTGGGTCACATCATCTCCAAGGATGGTGTGATGGTAGACCCCAGCAAAATAGAAGCAGTAAGTAACTGGGTTAGACCGAAGAATGCCAGTGAGATCCGAAGTTTTCTGGGTCTAGCCGGTTACTACAAGAAGTTTGTAGAGGATTTCTCCAGAATAGCCGTAACACCTAAACGTTTTCTAACTCAACTAGAAGAAACCAATTTATGGAATAGAAGACTAGGCCACACCCATACAAAGTTAATTTCAAAATTAAGTCAACTTGGACTAGTTAAAGGGATACCAAAAATTAAAAACTTTGAAAATATCATCTGTAATCCATGTCAGCAAGGTAAACAAACCAAGTCAACCCACAAATCAACCCAGTCAGACTTAATCCAAACCACACTTGAGCTCCTACACCTAGACCTATTTGATTCACATGGAGCCAAGTCGCTAAGCGGGAATCGGTACTGCTTAGTAATTATTGACAATTACTCTAGGTTTACCTGGGTTATATTCTTAAAAACCAAAGATGAAACATTTAACTCATTTAATAATTTGTGCAAAATGATAGAAAATCAAAATGACACAAAAATTAAAAGGCTTAAGAGTGGCCATGGGGGAGAATTTGAAAATCTGAGATTTGAGGAATTTTGTAAAATTAATGGGTACGTCCATGAATTTTCCTGCCCTAGAACTCCCCAACAAAATGGAATAGTTGAGAAGAATCCTTCAGGAAGCCGCTAGGACTATGCTCAACGAATACAACTTAACTAATCAATTTTGGGCAGAAGTAATAAACATAGCATGTTATAATCAAAATAGGGTCTTAATAAATAGAAGACACAACAAGACCACTTATGAAATTTATTATCACAGGCTACCAAATTTACATTATTTAAGGGTTTTTTGGTGTAAAGTACACATTTTAAATACCAAAGACTACCTAGGCAAATTGCAATCAAAATCAACCCCAGGTACTTTTCTAGGATATTCAACAACAAGTAGGGCATATAGGGTCTACAATAAACAAACCCTTAAAATTGAAGAAACCACAAACTTAATATTTGATGAAGAAATTGAAACAAAACCTACTGTCACACAAAACCTAAACAATTCAAATCATGATCAAGAAGAAATTGAACCATTAATTGAACCATTAAATGAACTATCAATTAAACCAACTACTGAGTCATCAAATGAACTAATAGCTAAACCAATCCTACCAGCTGGACTTGAGGTTGAACTTAGTTCTAGGAGAGCTAAGAAACCCAGAACCATCCAGCTGACCAAATCTTGGGTGATCCAACCTTAGGGGTCAAAACAAGGTCTTCCTACAGAAATCTTAGTCAAATTGCACTAATCTCAAAAATAGAGCCTAAGACTATGGAGGAAGCCCTACCTGACCCAGATTGGATCATTGCGATGCAAGAAGAACTAGTGCAATTTGAGAGAAACCAAGTCTGGGACTTGGTACCTAAACCAGAAGGTAAGTCAGTTATAGACACTAAGTGGGTATTGAGAAACAAGCTAAATGATCAAGGGGAGATTATGAGAAACAAAGCCCGCTTAGTAGATAAAGGGTTTAGTCAAGTTGAAGGGTTGGATTATGATGAAACTTATGCCCCCGTAGCCAGACTTGAATCAATTAGGTTGTTACTAGCTTTTGCAGCTTATAAAGGTTTTAAAATATACCAAATGGATGTCAAGTCTGCCTTCCTTAATGGGTTTATAAAAGAGGAAGTCTATGTAGGATATCCCCCAGGATTTGAGGACTTAGATAATCCCGAGTATGTGTTCAAACATAAGAAAGCCCTTTATGGGTTAAAACAAGCACCTAGGGCTTGGTACGAAAGACTATCAACCTACTTGATTTCTAAGGGATTTAACCAAGGCCAAATTGACTCAACCTTATTTGTTAAATGTCACACCCCGAGACCCAGGAGCCGCTGTTCCAATATAAAATCGGACAGCACCTCCCCTGTCCGGCGGACAATTTACACATACATACACACACGCAGATAATAAATTTAGCCTCAGGCCTCCAAAATAGATAAACACAGCATAAAAGCACCAGACAACTAGGTAAATCATACCTGACTACGGACCGGTCCGACTTACGACGAAACAACCAATACAAAACCCCCTTAGGGCACACGACACATATGACATATACACATCGCTAAAATAAATATGAAACAAAGGCCTTCCAAGTACAAACAAAAACCAAGTCGTCGCGATGGGTAGGGACTGGCTGTTGGGCTCTTCTGGCGACTCCAAGTATCTCAACCTGAAATAAAAACACATATGGCAACGGTGTGAGTCCATAACTCAGCGAATACCCAGCAGATATGCATAGTATGTTATAATAACAATAGGAGTCTACGCTGAGACAATCTCATATGAACAATAGGAAAGGGTATACTGAAGATACTGAATAAAGATACATACCAGAATCCATCTAACCTGAAAAGAGGGTAATAAATACCAATGGAATACCAATAGACATATAATCTCAGATAACAAGTCTCCAGAATATGCATGTCAAACAAGTGCAGAAATCAAGTGCAGCAAACAATGCACGATGCAAAATATGCACATGGTGCAATGACATGTGTCACCCCCTAGTCCCAATCAGGATCATCGTCCACGACGCCCGCGTGGGTAGAGCTGTGACAACCTGTACGAACCCTGCCATCACTGCTCCTAAGTGGCCGGGTGGGCAGGATGCTGGCGGAGACCACGCTCCTACCCCAAGCAATGGGGGAGTCAAGCTCCAAATAGTGGCTCAGTACGAGAAGGGATCCCTGGCTGCTACCACGCCCGCGCTCACCCTCCAAATAGTGGCCGAACGGAGCAATACAGGGTAAATGCGCACATCCTACGGTATCCACTAACCCATGAGTGGCCGTGTGCGCATATCATGTACCAGAAGACGATAGGCTCAACCACAAGGGAGTCACTGATCGCCGGCATGCAACAATGCAAGGATGGTGTATGATAGATACACATACCTCCCTCCCCAAGTCCTCAGTATACTAGGTCTCAGTCTGAAATCCAATAACAGGAAATATAAGTAACCTACAAGGTATACTGGCCGGAAACTACAAATCTCTCAAGGTCAAATGCAGGAGATACATCACGATCTCTAAGCATACATATAGATATGACAATACCTGAGACTGTAAGGAACTAACAGCATAATAACTCAGGGATAAACAACAAGTATCCAGAACAGCATAATAAACCAGGATAGCGTATAATCTTACTGCTATCTATAACAGTCTATGCATAACAATATGACAATATCAAAAGAGATAAGTCAAAGGGTACCCGCCTCAAAATAGGAGTCCGTATCAAATGAGAACCTCCGGCTAAGAAGTCCAACGCAAATCACTCAGTGTCCTGCATCCATAAATCATAATATAAGCCGTCAATACAAATGATGCTAACTAGACTAGACATCAAGTCATATCCGAATTAACCCAACCTGATCAAAGTGTGGTTTACTCCAATACTGAACCACACAATTAGGCTAACGCTAATTTAATTAGAATTAGCCTTGGTTAAGGATCAACCTTCGAGTTAATCCCAGATCCTTATCCTCACCCAATAGGATCCAAGTTCATAAAGGAAATTAACTTGACTCTAAGCTAACCCTTGATTCCACATCAATACTGAAATTAATTCCAATGAAGGACTATACATCCAAACTCAATCCTCAATCCAATGATCCACTCAAAAGACACATAAAGTAATCGAACAGAATATTAACCATAAGAAAGAGCATCCACCGATCTGAATAAGATTAACTCCACACTCTTGCTACTACATATTCAATGAAACATCCCCTAGCAAGACCTCTACATGTTCACGGCTAGAGCATTTCAAAACCAAGGCAAGAAAGCTAAAACTGAACCACAAAAAAAGAAGAAACCTCAACAACAACAGGGGAGGTATACCTCCACAAACAGATATCTAAATATATGGAACTCAAACTGAACAGATCTACTTCCATATCAAAAACCCCATCTGAGAACACAAGACCCAAATCCAAAACCCCTCACTGCCCAAAAGCACAATGCTCAGAAAAATCGAATCAATTACTAGCATCCAATCAGAAGTGTTATAGAACACCTTAATCTGAAATGATTCAAAATCTGATCCAAATAGAACAAGAAGAACTAATCTGATTAGAAAACAAACTACAACATCACTGACTTAACAGAACTATCCATAATTACTTCCACAATCAAAATAGCAAATTCACAGCTCCAAATCGAATTCCCTAACCCATCCAAGTAACTCACGGCAGGGGAACACAATAACATCTCCATCACGATCAGATTATCACACTAGAACCTAATTCATTGCCCTAAAAAAATCAAATGCGATCTCCCATCCATAGCTACAACTTTGCTTCCAAATTCCCATGCCAAAATTCAATCAAAAGCAACCATAAAAGGCTTAATCCCTTACCTGAGTTGGCAGAGGGAATCGATAATCGCTAGAAGGAGGAGGCGACGGTGCTCGTCACGAGGGAGAACTCAACTCCCTGCTCATGGCCGAAAAGAGTTGACACCTTGCTTGTTGTTGAAGAGAAGCTCGACGATGTGGAGATGAGAGACGGGACGAAAACACACCGAAGGATGGCACTCTTGCTCGCGGCCGGAGAGGGGTCAATGGTGTCGATGTGATCCCAAGGGAGAAGAGCATCGGAGAGGGAGGCACGGCAATGGATTCGAGCCAGGCCGAACGGCTGCGGCGTCGGGTTTAGAGCACGCGAAGGTGAGAAGAGAGGAGAGGTCGGGCTGGCGGTGGCTACGGCTAGGGCACGGGCTCGCGAAGGAGAGAAAAGAGAAGAGGTCGGCTGCGTGCATTGGTCGCGGGTGAAGGCAGAGAGGATGTTTTTAAGTCGATTAAGAATAGATTAGGGTTTTTAATCTATATATATATATATATATATATATATATAACATCTCCAATAATCGAAAACCCTAATTATATTCTATTATTTATACCATTGATCCTCATAAATTCCACCAAGGGTCCAGAAAAATTTCAAAAAAAAATTTCCGTCATACTCTACAAGGTTATTTCTTGATTTAAACTTTAGAATTACTTGCCGTATTTTACAGTTAAAACCTTAGAAAAAGACATTTTTATAGCCCAAATCTATATAGATGACATAATTTTTGGGTCGACTAATTCAAACTTCTTAAAAGATTTTGTTAAAATTATGGAGAGTGAGTTTGAAATGAGTTTGGTAGGTGAACTAAATTTTTTCTTAGGTCTACAAATAAAACAAACCAGGGATGGTAACTACGTTCATCAATCCAAATATGCAAGAGAATTAATTAAGAAATTCATAATGCAAAACTCAAAGAGTTTAGGTACTCCCATGGCCACAAATGTCAAAATAGACAATGACCCTAAAGGGAAATCAGTTGATTTAAAACTATATAGAAGCATGATAGGTAGTTTATTATACTTAACTGCGAGTAGACCCGACATCCTGTTCACCATAGGAATGTGCCCGAGATACCAAGCCTGTGCTAAGGAGTCTCACCTAGCTGCCCTAAAAAGAATCCTTAGGTACATAAAGGGTACCCTAAATGTAGGTATTTGGTATCCTAGAACCTCCAACTTTGAATTATTAGGGTACTCTGACTCAGACTATACCGGATGTAAACTAGATAGAAAAAGCACAAGTGGAAGTTGTCAACTACTAGGACACAGTCTAGTTAGCTGGTGCAATAGAAAGCAACATTGCGTTGCCTTATCCACAACTGAAGCAGAGTATGTTGCCCTAGGGGAGTGTGTAGCACAACTTTTATGAATGATGCACACACTTAAGGATTTCCAGCTAGACTATGCCCAAACTAAAGTATTCATTGACAACATAAGCTCGATTAATCTTATGAAAAACCCTATTCATGTAGAGACCCGCCTTCTCCTGCCTTAGACGGATCGTTACTTTTGTCTACTTCTCGACTTCTATGCACGACTAAAAATGCGGAAATCTTTTTTTTTTCTTTTTAATCTATTTAAGAATGATATTCTAACTTAAATAGTCATGCATGATACCATGTCACACTTTCTTTCTCAAAAACTTGTAAGAAAATAGTTATTGAAACTTGCCTCGCCCAACTCAGCTTACGGGTATCAGTCGACTGATACTGTACCAGTCGACTGATAAGTCTGAAACCTGTTTTTTTAGATTCGAAGCCTTGTTTCAAAACTCCACCAAACCTATACTTTCGAGCCATATAAAATCATGACACCATTTCTATACTCTATACCAGTTTTCTAAACAATTTAGCCCATCAAAACGAATCCATAAACTTGAAATTAGGACTTTTGCGGAATTTAGCAAGTTATGAAAAATCTACACAGATTTTAAGCTAGAGTTTGTACCAAACTTAACTTCTAACCATTGAAACTCATCACACGAAATTCTGAAACATCCCTAAGGCATTATCAAATGAGAAAGCAACTTTTCTAAACATACTTAAGCAATAAAACTTGATTCAAAGGGAAATTAATACTATCTTGGCACATGCATCTATTTCTCTAACAAAGTATCAATATTTCAAACTACTCACACTTCTACTCATCCAATGCAATCATAAGGATATGTATGCTAAATGAAATGACATGGAATCTTTACTCTAAGAAATTGAGCATGTAAAACTATCCAAAGCTTAAATGTTCGCTAAACTCCATAAAGCAAGAACTTGAAATTTGAATAAACTAAAACATTGTAATTCAAATAACTAAATTGTCTCGTCTCAAGGATCTCTCCAAAATCAGCCACCACACACACTTTACTCAGCACCGCCTCGTCGCCTTCCTTCAGAATTGCTTGCCTTTATCTTTATCTGCAGTAAGAGGAAATGCAACTAGTAAGTAAAAAGCTTAGTAAGTACTATCTAGCTCACAAAATCTCGAAATGTGCAAACATGCTTCTTGATCAATATAAAATTCATATGAGATACTTATATGCTTGAAAGAAAACTAAGAACATGTATAACTCAAAACATGCATACTCAAGCATTAATAAATCTCAATTTACTTTTCTTGGCTCAACTTGGAACTTTAGCTATTCTTGAACTTTTTTTGAAAACTCTTTAAACTTTAGAAACTTTACTAAAGCATATACTTGAAAATAATAATCACTTGGATCCACTGAAGACGTAAGTACCATCTCATGCGCGTTCCCTAAAAGGTTGGGGTAGCGAGCCACCAATCCTAATAGAGCAGACCTTGGTCTACCAGGGCCAAGACCTTGGAATTGGACACCTGGATTTCTTTAACGACGCCCTTGGACGCCGGGTACTGGCCTTAGAAAATAAAATAGCTTTTCTTTCTTTTCTTTCTTATCTGTAAATGCCTTGACATTTTCTCGAGCACCTTGCGTGCTAAAATCCCTAAGTCTTGACTTTTGGGGATTTCTTAAGGCCTTGGCCTTTTCTTTTCTTATCTTTATCTTCTCTTTTCTTTTCTCATAACTTTCTTAGCCCCTAATCTCACATAGGGTGCTTTATCAAACTTATACAAGCATATAATGAACTAAGATCACATGCAAAAACAAAAAAAAGGAAATATCTCTTTTAAAAACTTTTAAGGGAAATTCTTACGGAAAAAAACCGCCTCTTACTGCAGGTGAGCAGTACTTACTTTGGTTTCCTTGAACTTACAACCAAAATTGACGTCGAGGGCTCGGGAGAAGCTTGAAATCTCTACGAACCGTCCGCGCCTACGTGTTCTTCTCGTCGAGACGGACGAAACATTCCGTCTCCTTGGTTCCCTCTTGGCCGGCGCCCCCTTGGAAGAGGAGAGGAAGGCTTGGGAGGTGGCGTGCGTGCGTGAGGAAGAAGAGAGACGGCGCGCGTGGGGTTTGGGCGAGAGGGTTTGAGAGAAATAAAAACTTCTCCCTTTAATTTTCTATTTATACTATCTTTATGGAAAAAAAAACGTAACTACTTCATAAATTTATTTCTCTCCACCTTTTGTTGTGCTTGATACCCTAGCCCAGCCGGTCGCGCGCGCGTCTGGTCTCCTGGTGGTCGCGGGTTTGAACCTCCTGCTGCCCTTAAACGTTTTTCCGTTTTTTAAAAATACTAAACGGACTCGGAAAATTCCATAAAAATATTCTAAAAATTCCTAAAAATATCTAGAATATTTCTAAACCATTTTTAAATGGTTCTAAGGACTTTAAGAACTAAAAATAGGATTTTTGGGGCGTTACAATCCCCCATACCTTATAAAAAGTTTGTCCTCGAACTTAGAATAATTCTGGATATCTTTCTCTCATGCTGTCCTCACGTTCCCAAGTAGCCTCCTCATGCTTTTGATTCTGCCAGATGACCTTCACTAGTGGCACTTCTTTGTTTCTTAATCTTTTAACTGCTTTGTCCACTATCTGTGTCGGTCTGCTCTCATAGCTAAGATCTTCTTGGATCTGTACTGACTGAGGCTGAATCACTTGGCTAGGGTCGTGAATACACTTCTTTAGCATAGAGACATGAAAGGTATTGTGGATAGCTGACATATCCTCTGGCAAGTCCAGCTCATAGGCTACCTTCCCAACTCTCTTTATAATCTTGTAGGGTCCTATGTAGCGAGGACTCAGCTTGCCCTTTTTGCCAAATCTCATCACTCCCTTCATAGGAGCGGCCTTGAGAAATACTAAATCTCCAACTTGGAATTCAAGTGGCCTACGGCGTGTGTCAGCATAACTTTTCTGTCTACTCTGGGCAGTCTCAATCCTTTGGCGGATCATCTGGATAGCCTGAGTGGTCTCATCTATAAGCTCAGTCTGGCTGTCTAGTCCTGACTCCATCTCTTTCTTCTCACCAGCTTCTTGCCAACATATGGGTGATCTGCATTTTCTGCCATACAATGCCTCATAAGGCGCCATCCTGATGGTGGCCTGATAGCTATTGTTGTAGGCAAACTCAGCTAAGCACAGAAATTTGCACCAACTACCTTTAAAGTCCAACGCACAAGCCCTGAGCATGTCTTCTAAAATCTGATTTACTCTCTCTGTTTGTTCATCTGTCTGGGGATGGAAAGCTGTGCTGAACTGAAGTCTGGTGCCTAGGGCGTCCTGAACACACCTCCAAAAATGGGAGATGAACCGCCCATCTCTGTCAGACACGATCGACTTCGGAACTCCGTGAAGCCTGATCACTTCTTTCACGTAAGCTGTGCTAATTGCTCTACCGAATGCGATAACTTGATGGCTAGGAAGTGGGCAGACTTGGTCAATCTGTCCACTATCACCCATATTGCATCGTGTCCATGGGTGGTCCTTGGGAGACCTGTGATAAAATCCATGGATATCTCTTCCCACTTCCACTCTGGAATGGGAAGAGGCTGCAGAACTCCTCCTGGTCTCTGGTGCTCTGCTTTGACTCTCTGGCAGGTCAAGCAGGTACTGATATATCTGGCCACGTCTCGCTTGAGTCCAGACCACCAGAATCTTTGCTTTACATCTTGGTACATCTTAGTAGAACCAGGGTGCATAGAGTACGGGGTACTGTGGGCTTCTTCTAAAATATTCTTTCTTAGTTCCTCGTCATTGGGGACGCAAAGGCGGTCTCCAAGATAGAGGATGCCACTATCTGATACTCGAAACTCTGAATTTTCTGCCTCTTGGATCTCCTGCTTGATCTTCTGGATCTCTGGGTCTTGACTTTGCTTTCTTTGTATATCCACAAGTAGGGTTGACTCTAGAGTCAATGCAGAAAGTTGCCCAATTATTACCTCGACTTCAAAATCCTTTATTTCTTTCTGAAGTGGTAGGGACAGTGATGATAGGGACATCAGTGCTACGCAGGATTTCCTGCTCAGTGCATCTGCCACTTTATTAGCTTTACCTGGGTGGTAGAGGATTTCACAGTCATAATCTTTAACCAACTCTAGCCACCTGCGCTGCCTCATACTCAGATCCTTCTGAGTGAAGAAGTACTTCAAACTCTGATGGTCTGTGAAGATTCTGCACTGCACTCCATACAGGTAGTGTCTCCAGAGCTTCAGTGCAAAACCACAGCTGCTAGCTCAAGGTCGTGGGTAGGGTAATTCTTCTCGTAGTCCTTGAGCTGTCTGGAGGCATATGCTATTACTTTACCGTCTTGCATGAGGACAGCTCCAAGGCCCATCTTGGATGCATCACTGTAGATGTCAAAGGCCTTGTCACTCTCTGGAACAGTCAGGATGGGAGCACTAGTCAATCTTTTCTTCAGTTCTAGGAAACTGTGCTCGCATTTATCTGACCACTTAAACTTCTGGTTCTTTCTGGTCAGGGCTGTGAGTGGAGAGGCTATTCTGGAAAAGTCCTCCACAAATTTTCTGTAATATCCTGCCAGGCCTAAGAAGCTTCTGATCTCACTGGCATTCTTGGGTCTACACCAGTTGCTGACTGCTTCTATCTTGGCTGGATCAACTTGAATACCTTCTTTAGATACAATGTGACCTAGGAAGGTCACCTGATCTAGCCAAAACTCACACTTTGAGAATTTTGCATAGAGCCTCTCCTGCTGAAGGATCTGCAGCACTATCCTCAAGTGTGTAGCATGGTCCTCTGGAGTCTGTGAGTATATGAGAATATCATCAATAAATACAATGACGAATTTATTGAGATACTCCCTGAAGATGTGGTTCATCAGCTCCATGAAGACTGCTGGAGCATTGGTTACTCCAAAAGGCATTACTACAAATTCGTAGTGGCCGTATTTTGTCCTGAAGGCCGTCCTGGGGATGTCACTTTCTTTAACCTTTAGCTGATGATACTCAGAACGCAGGTCTATCTTCGAGAACACTGTAGCCCCTTTGAGTTGATCAAATAAATCATCTATTCTAGGAAGGGGGTACTTGTTCTTGATGGTCACCTTGTTCAGAGCTCTGTAGTCTATGCACAGACGCATAGACCCATCCTTCTTCTTGACGAAAAGTACAGGAGCTCCCCAGGGTGAATGACTCGGGCGAATGAAGCCCTTGTCTAGTAGCTCCTGGAGTTGCTCTTGTAATTCCTTCAACTCTGCTGGAGACATACGATATGGGGCCTTCGAGACCGGACCGGTACCGGGCACTAGCTCGATCTCGAATTCCACTTCTCGGTTGGGAGGTAGTCCAGGTAATTCTTCTGGGAACACTTCTGGATATTCGCAGACTACCCGTACATCCTCCTGCTTGAGTTCTTCCTTTGCTTCTGATTCCACTATGTGTGCAAGAAAACCAGCACACCCTTGCTCTAGCATCTGGTGGGCTGCCAAGGCTGAGAGAAATTTCTGAGTCTTCCTCCTTGGGGCTCCTTGAAACTCGAATGGTGGTTCTCCTTCTGGGCTGAAAACCACCTTCCTTCTACGGCAGTCCACTGAAGCGCTGTACTTACTGAGGAAATCCATGCCCAGTATGATGTCGAAGTCCTGCATCGCAAGGACTATCAGATCGACATATAGCTCTCGGTCTGAAATCTTGATTGGCACAGCCCGGAGCCTCTGGGTGGACTCCATGATTTCCCCTGAAGGGAGAGTTGTCAGGAATCTGGACTCCCAACTCTCTGCAGGCACCTGTAACTTACTAGCAAAAGGTACTGATACGAAAGAATGGGTCGCCCCAGTGTCAAACAGTGTAGTAGCTAAATGCTGTAAAATAACTATTTGACCTGTTACGACCGTGGAGGCGCTGGCAGCTTCTTCCTTCGTGAGGGCAAAGACTCTGGCATTGGTTGGAACTGGTGCTGCTTCCAACCCTCCTTGACTGATCTGAGGTCCCTCCAGTATAGTAGGCATGTAATGTAACTGAGGCTGGCCTCCATACTGTACGGACTGCTGAGGAAGTACCTTGAACTTGTTTGGGCAGTCTTTGGATCTGTGTCCCTCTTGTCCACATGAATAGCATCCAGTTACACCCAAAAGGCATGTTCCTGGATGGTTCCTCCCACACTTAGGACAAGGTGGATACCTAGCTTGCTTATTCTCTGGTTTTCCTTTCTGGCTGCCAGGCCACTGCTTCCTTTTGTGGTTCTTGTTCTTCCAGTTCTGGCTATTTGGCTGAGGCTTCTGGCCTCCTATTGTCTTGTTCTCAATCAGGACTGGCTTCTGCTGTGCTTGCTGTGCCTTGATGCTATTCAGGTAGTGCTCTGAGATTAGAGCACTACTGACCAACTCCTCGCTGGTCTGGGGTCGGTGCATCCCGCTGTTCACGTTGAGTGCTATCTCAGGGTTCAGCATGCGGAGCATCAGTCTGACTCGCTCCTTCTCTGTGCTGACTAGCTCTGGGCAGAGGCGAGCTAGTCTGTTGAACTTTGCGACTGCTTCTCCCACTGGTAGGCTACCTTGTCTGAACTCCATGAAGTCCTCGTAGTGCTTGTTGGTAACCCGCATGTGGAAGAACTCCTCATAGAACTCTTGCTCGAAATCTGCCCAGCTCATCTGGTTGACTATCCTCTTACTCTTGACTCGCTCCCACCACATACGAGCATCTCCAGTTAGGCAGAAGGAGGCACATTTGACCTTCTCGACTTCTGGCCAGTCAAGAAGCTCCATCGTGCTCTCTAAAGTCTTGAACCAAGCCTGGGCATCCCAGGGCTCAGTCGTGCCTGAGAAGCTTTCGGGTTTCAGCCTCTGCCACTGGACGAGGTATGCTTCTTGTCTTCGGTTCACAGCAGGGGTCTCCTGTGGGACTGGTGGAACTTCAGCCACTACTGGAGTTCCCACTCCTGCTGTGGGTGGTGTAGGGGGCACTGGGTGCTGATTTGCCATCAGTGTGGCGATGATCTTCTGTTGTTCTGTCATCTGAGCTTGCATTTGAGCAATGACTGCCATCAGGTCTGGCTGTTCTGTGCCAGGCTCATTGTTATCTTGAACTGGGGTTCCGTTCCTTGCATTAGGAGCTCGGCCTCTTCTTGCCATCTAATAATGTATAAGGGAACAAGAAATCACTACTACTTCTCTAGGTATAAACTTATCTTCTTACTTAGTATCCTAATGTCCATTCTAGGGATTAAACATGATTCCGTGATACTAAGGGATTAAACATGCTTCCTTGTTCTATGCACATGTGAGTAGTACTTAAGCATTTCTCTATACTGCAATTAAATAAAGGAGCAATAGAAAAACTGAAACTTAAAGCTTTCTTACTTGAAGACGGCAAGGTTGATGCTGATGTGTGTGTGATGCTGGAGAATGGGAACTGCTCTGATACCACCTGTAGCGACCCGCCTTCTCCTGCCTTAGACGGATCGTTACTTTTGTCTACTTCTCGACTCTAATGCACGACTAAAAATGCGGAAATCTTTTTTTTTCTTTTTAATCTATCTAAGAATGATATTCTAACTTAAATAGTCATGCATGATACCATGTCACACTTTCTTTCTCAAAAACTCGTAAAAAAATACTTATTGAAACTTGCCTCGCCCAACTCAGCTTACGGGTATCAGTCGACTGATACTGTACCAGTCGACTGATAAGTCTGAAACCTGTTTTTCAGATTCGAAGCCTTGTTTCAAAACTCCACCAAACCTATACTTTCGAGCCATATAAAATCATGACACCATTTCTATACTCTATACCAGTTTTCTAAACAATTTAGCCATCAAAACGAATCCATAAACTTGAAATTAGGACTTTTGCGGAATTTAGCAAGTTATGAAAAATCTACATAGACTTTAAGCTAGAGTTTGTACCAAACTTAACTTCTAACCATTGAAACTCATCACACAAAATTCTGAAACATCCCTAAGGCATTATCAAATGAGAAAGCAACTTTTCTAAACATACTTAAGCAATAAAACTTGATTCAAAGGGAAATTAATACTATCTTGGCACATGCATCTATTTCTCTAACAAAGTATCAATATTTCAAACTACTCACACTTCTACTCATCCAATGCAATCATAAGGATATGTATGCTAAATGAAATGACATGGAATCTTTACTCTAAGAAATTGAGCATGTAAAACTATCCAAAGCTTAAATGTTCGCTAAACTCCATAAAGCAAGAACTTGAAATTTGAATAAACTAAAACATTGTAATTCAAATAACTAAATTGTCTCGTCTCAAGGATCTCTCCAAAATCAGCCACCACACACACTTTACTCAGCACCGCCTCGTCGCCTTCCTTCAGAATTGCTTGCCTTTACCTTTATCTGCAGTAAGAGGAAATGCAACTAGTAAGCAAAAAGCTTAGTAAGTACTATCTAGCTCACAAAATCTCGAAATGTGCAAACATGCTTCTTGATCAATATGAAATCATATGAGATACTTATATGCTTGAAAGAAAACTAAGAACATGTATAACTCAAAACATGCATACTCAAGCATTAATAAATCTCAATTTACTTTTCTTGGCTCAACTTGAAACTTTAGCTATTCTTAACTTTTTGAAAACTCTTTAAACTTTAGAAACTTTGCTAAAGCATATACTTGAAAATAATAATCACTTGGATCCACTGAAGACGTAAGTACCATCTCATGCGCGTTCCCTAAAAGGTTGGGGTAGCGAGCCACCAATCCTAATAGAGCAGACCTTGGTCTACCAGGGCCAAGACCTTGGAATTGGACACCTGGATTTCTTTAACGACGCCCTTGGACGCCGGGTACTGGCCTTAGAAAATAAAATAGCTTTTCTTTCTTTTCTTTCTTATCTGTAAATGCCTTGGCATTTTCTCGAGCACCTTGCGTGCTAAAATCCCTAAGTCTTGACTTTTGGGGATTTCTTAAGGCCTTGGCCTTTTCTTTTCTTATCTTTATCTTCTCTTTTCTTTTCTCATAACTTTCTTAGCCCCTAATCTCACATAGGGTGCTTTATCAAACTTATACAAGCATATAATGAACTAAGATCACATGCAAAAACTTAAACAAAAAGGAAATATCTCTTTTAAAAACTTTTAAGGGAAATTCTTGCGGAAAAAACCGCCTCTTACTGCAGGTGAGCAGTACTTACTTTGGTTTCCTTGAACTTACAACCAAAATTGACGTCGAGGGCTCGGGAGAAGCTTGAAATCTCTACGAACCGTCCGCGCCTACGTGTTCTTCTCGTCGAGACGGACGAAACGTTCCGTCTCCTTGGTTCCCTCTTGGCCGGCGCCCCCTTGGAAGAGGAGAGGAAGGCTTGGGAGGTGGCGTGCGTGCGTGAGGAAGAAGAGAGATGGCGCGCGTGGGGTTTGGGCGAGAGGGTTTGAGAGAAATAAAAACTTCTCCCTTTAATTTTCTATTTATACTATCTTTATGGAAAAAAAAAACGTAACTACTTCATAAATTTATTTCTCTCCACCTTTTGTTGTGCTTGATACCCTAGCCCAGCCGGTCGCGCGCGCGTCTGGTCTCCTGGTGGTCGCGGGTTCGAACCTCTTGCTGCCCTTAAACGTTTTTCCATTTTTTAAAAATACTAAACGGACTCGGAAAATTCCATAAAAATATTCTAAAAATTCCTAAAAATATCTAGAATATTTCTAAACCATTTTTAAATGGTTCTAAGGACTTTAAGAACTAAAAATGGGAATTTTGGGGCGTTACAATTCATCACTCCCGAGCCAAACACATTGAAGTAAAACATCATTTTGTTAGGGATCACGTAGCCAGGGGCGAAATCGTACTTACACATATGGACTCAAAATTTAATCTAGCCGACATCTTCACCAAACCCTTACCTGAGTCTGAATTTAGCTTACTAAGAAGGCAGTTAGGGTTGTGCTTAGTAGAGTAGGACTGTTCTCAATTTTTCTTAAAATTTTCGTTTTATATTTTTTTGAAAAATCCTTTTCTTTTTTAATGAAATTAAAATTCTTTTCCGACTTAGATTTTTCAAAAACTACCCCCTTTAAAACTAGGGCTTTCTACGCAATGGATTTAGCCTAGGATTTAACCCTAGAATTGCATGCTCCTATAGATCTAGAAGTCAGCATCTCACAAGCATATTAGGACACATTGATTGATAACCTAGACTGGGTCGAGATGCTTAGGTCTATACCTTGACTCAAGATGCTTTAAGTCAGTGCATCAAGAGCAGTTGGGGCGATAAATACATTTGAATAGCAATCAAGCTAAATGTTCAAGCTTAAAAAATCTAACTTGATCAGATCACTTAACTTGACTAACCCTAGTGAAAGCTACTATTATATAACAGTTACTAAGTAGCTAACTGGGTTAGACAGGACCCGAACAAGTTCAATTTAGTTTGTTTGATCTTTTTGTTGCTTGGACTCACTAGAATTTGTTCAATATGTGCTTAGAATTTTACAAAATAAAATGGCTCTGATTCATAATTTTTTTTCAACCGGTATGTTTTTTGATATATGGCAAAGGGGGAGAGGAAAAAAAGTGATTTTTTAAAGAAAAAGTAAAGTTAAATTTTCAAGTACAAAATATTTTTCAAGTACAAAATATTATTCCAGTACAAAATATTTTTTAAGTACAAAATATTACAAAATATTTTTCAAGTACAAAATGTTTTAAGTGCACAATACTTTTTAAGTACAAAATATTTTTAAGTGCACAATATTTTTCAAGTACAAAACATTGTTAAATGCACAATAAAATATTTTTCAAGTACAAAATATTTTAAGTGCACAATATTTTTTAAGTACAAAATATTTTTAAGTGCACAATATTTTTCATGTACAAAACATTGTTAAATGCACAATATTTTTTTAAGTGCAAAATATTTTTGTTCAAATGTTTTTTGAGTACAAAAAATGTAAATCTTTTAAAGTACAAATTTTTGTGGTAAGAAAAGTTAAAATTCCCTTTTTCAGAAACATTTTAAGCTTTCCAAAAGGGTCTTAACTTTTTCCAAAGTTTTACAAAAGTAACTTTGTCAAAGTTTGCTTGTCTTGTTTTCTTAAAAAGACTTTAACTTTTTCCTCAAAAAGGGTACTCTTTATCTTTTTGAAAAACTGCAAAACTTTGAAAGCTTCAGGGGGAGAATCTCTAATTCAGGGGGAGCTTTGCATATTTTTCAAAAATATTTTTTAGGGGAAAAATAAATATGTTTGTTTGAAATGTCTATTTTTTTTTGTTTTAACTTAACTTTTGAACTAGGTTGTCATAAATCAAAAAGGAGGAGATTGTTGGTATCGGAAGCACCAGATCGAACCTGGGTTTTGATAATGGCAAAGGGTTCATAAGTTAAGGTTATATTGTGATCTAATGAATCTGTTATGTGTGCAGAAAAAATCCTAGGTAAGCTAGGCACGAAGTCCTGGTTCGAGAAATTAGGCAATAATTCCTGGCCGAGGGCTGGGCACCGATGACCTGACCGAGGGTTGGGCAATAAGTCTTAGTCGTGGACTGGGCACGAAGTCCTGGTTCATGGAATTGGGGAATAAGTCTTAGTCGTGGACTGGGCACCGAAGACCTGATCGAGGGTTGGACAATAAGTCCTGGTCGTGGACTGGTCACGAAGTCCTGATCCAGAAGATCGGGCAAAAGTCCAACCGGAGGAGCCGGTTGGGAAAAGGTAAATTCTCCTAAGAAGAGTAGGCGAGGATGCGTTTTCCGAAAGAGGGAACATTAGGCGTCGGTTTGACCTAGGGTTCCATTTGGGAAGCCCAAAGTCAGAACCAAGATAGCGCAGGCTGTTATTTGTGCTTAATTTATCTATTATTGTTGCTTTGGAACTAACCCTGGTTGCAGGAACAAAGGATGAAGTTCTCTGCATCCCATGCGCCTGAGAGGACTCAGGCGCCCGAGCATACAGGCGCCTGTATGGATACAGGTGCCCCAGATGGGTGTTTCCAGCAGTCTGAGAAGTTGAGCCTCCACATCAGCAAGGGAGGCGCCCATGAGCATACAGGCGCCCCAGACGTCCCAGGCACCCTGGATAAAGGGATAAACGTCGGCCAAGCCTACGGATGAGGACGCGATCAGATAGGCACACGTGTCAGGCGCCCTACTTCAATAGGGCGCCCTGGACGGTTGTATATAAAGGGGTTCACTCCTTGCTTCCAGACAACAATTCTTTCAACGCAAGCACTCAAGCGCTCAGCTCTGTTTTCTCTGTGCTCAAGTTTTAAGCGCCAACAACGCTCCAGAATGACCACCTGCTACTCCGATCTTCAATTCATTTCCTAGTCGTCCGTATTTGTTTTTAAGTGCTTAAATTCAATTCTGTATTCGTGCTTTATTGTAACCTTTTTCTGAAATATAATAATCCAACGTAAACGGTCAAGGACCATAGGCCTTGGAGTAGGAGCCGATCTAGACTCCGAACCAAGTAAAATAAATTGTGTTAGCATTGATTTAATTTGCCACTGTGTATTATTCTTTTAATATCCAATTTTTTTTTATCGATATTCACCCTGCCCCCTCTATCGATTCTGAACGATCCCACATTTTCAACACCATCTTCAAGCAACCAAAGGAAGGAGAATCAAGCCTAGAGTGTAATATTTCTCTTCTTCTTCTCCTTTGTGTTGTTCTTTTCGTGAAAGCTTTCAAGGTTATTGTAAAAGTGTTTCTCCACCTTCAGTATTGTTCCGAGAAGGAGGTTTTATAGTGGAATCTATGATTTCTGGTGTGGACCCATGGATTAGTCACCTCAAGGAGGTGGAAACCAAGTAAATCAAAGCGTTAGCATTGGATTTGGAGGTGTTTGGCTTCTAGTTTCTACTGTGAAGAAGAAAAACCAACCAAAGCGAGCTATTCACCCCCTCCCCCCTTCTAGCTCTACCGGTCCCTAGCAAGCATGAACCTGATCCCTGGACATATGACAAGGCACTCCAAGATAAAGATGTTGTATCTTGGCAAAAGGCAATGAAGTCAGAGATAGAATCTATGGATTTTAATCAGGTCTAGGAGCTGGTAGAACCACCCAATGGTATAAAAGCCATTGGATGCAAGTGGGTCTACAAAAGAAAGAGAGAAGTAGACGGGAAAGTTGAGACGTTCAAAGCAAGGCTTGTTGCGAAAGGGTATACTCAGAAAGAGGGTATCGATTATGAGGAGATCTTTTCGCCGGTAGTCATGCTTAAGTCTATCCAGATTCTCTTGTCTATTGCTGCTCATATGGACTATGAGATTTGGCAGATGGATGTCAAGACATCTTTCCTTAATGGAAGTCTTGAGGAAAACATCTATATGCAGCAGCTAGAGGGATTCATTGCAAAGGGCAAAGAGCATCTTGTGTGTAAGCTTAATCGACCCATTTATGGATTAAAGAAAGCTTCTAAATCTTGGAACATCCGTTTTGATGAGGCAATCCAGTCATATGGATTAATTCAAAGTCTGGATAAGTCTTGTGAATACAAGAGATGTGACGAAAACGTAGTGGTATTTCTTGTACTATACGTAGATGACATTTTGCTCATTGGCAACAATATCAAAGTGTTATCAGACGTAAGGGTATGGTTGTCCAAACAGTTTGATATGAAGGACTTGGGAGAAGCGGGACACATCCTTGGGATCAAGGCTATAAGGGATCGCAAGAAAAGAATGTTGTGCTTGTCTCAAGCTTCATACATTGATACTATCCTAGCTCGTTTTAGCATGCAAAACTCCAAGAAAGGTTTTCTACCTTTTAGGCACGGAGTACCTCTATCTAAAAAGATGTGTCCTAAAACATCAAAGGAGATAGAGGAGATGAAGGTGGTCCCTTATGCTTCAGCTGTAGGAAGCCTCATGTATGTTATGTTGTGTACGAGGCTGGATATCTGTTTTGCCATGGGCATGGTTAGCAGATATCAGAGTAATCTAGGACAGAGACATTGGACTACGATAAAGCATATATTAAAGTACCTGAGAAGGACTAGAGATTATATGCTAGTTTACCAGGTAGATCAGCTACTCCCTATGGGTTACATAGATTCTGACTTCCAATCAGATAGGGATAGTAGTAAGTCTACCTCGGGTTATGTGTTTACTTTAGGAGGTGGAGCCATAGTTTGGAGGAGTGTCAAGCAGAAGTGCGTGGCAGACTCCACCATGGAAGCTAAGTATGTGGCAGCCTCTGAGGCGGCCAAAGAAGTTGTATGGCTCAGGAACTTCTTGATGGAATTGGATGTGATTCCTGGTTTGCCCAGAGCTATCACAATTTATTATGATAACAGTGGTGCAGTTGCAAACTCAAAGGAACCACGAGCCCATAAGGCGAGTAAACACATAGAGTGCAAGTACCACCTGATACGAGAGATCGTAAAGCGAGGAGAAGTTGTTGTCGCCAATATTGCATCAGAGAATAACCTGGCAGATCCTTTCACTAAGACCCTTCCAGCAAAAGCTTTTGATAGGCATATGGAGGGAATGGGAATCAGATGTATGGCACTTTAATGGAACTTTTGTTTTGAGTGCAGTAAAAAAGGCCACGTCAAAGACGATTGCCCGGAGCTAAAAAGAAAGGATGATAAGACAAAGAAAAAGAAGGTCTTGAAAGCTATATGGGATGATTCTTCATCTAGCTCATCAGATGGAGAAATTGGGAGAAAGGCTTCAAGACATGTGGCTCTCATGACTTTAAATGATGTTGAAAGTAGTGAAGATGAGGAAAACTGTGAAGCTGAAGTTGAGTCTTCAAGCGAGTCATCATCTAGTGATGAGGAGGTAACTTCTTCTAAATTAGATAAACTCTATGCTACTATTACATGCTTAACAAATGCTTTATCTAGATCAAAAGTTAAAGTTAAAGAACTACAAAATAAGATGAAATTACTCGAAATTGATACTATGTCATGTGAAACATGTACACATCATGAAGTTTCTAATTCTAAAAGTGATGAACTTAAAAAGGAAAATGCATCCTTGAAATTGCAAGTAGAGGATCTTAGAAGTGTTTTGGAAAAATTTACCTCAAGCTCTAAATATTTGGACATGATATTAGGAAGTCAATGGGCAGTTTATAACAAGGCAGGATTAGGGTATAAATCAAAGGATAAGGAAGTTAACTTTATGTCCCTTGTTAATAGAAATCATGTTTCAAAAGCTAAAACTGCACAAGCTTGGGTACCCAAGCAATATGTTATAGATGCTATTGGACCCAACATTTGGGTACCAAAACATTTAGTTCATCGCATTTGAACAGACATGCGTCAAGGGGGGAGCATCCAACAACATGGTTTATTGATAGTGGATGCTCTAGGCACATGATGGGAGACTCATCAAAATTTTCATCACTCAAAAACAAAAATAAAGGTAACATTTCCTTGACCAATAGTGGTGAATTAAAAGTTATTGGAATAGGAGATATTAAAATTCTGAACAGTTTATAATTAGGAATGTTCTATTAGTGAAAGGTATGGCCTTCAATCTACTAAGTGTTAGTCAACTATGTGACTCAGGATATAGAGTTGAGTTTGACTCATCTCAATGTCTAATTAAGCATAGTGAACTAAACACTATCATGCTTATTGTTCATAAAAAGGAAAACATTTACCAAGTTGAACTATTTGGTGCTACTAATGTGTTTGCTAAGTGTTTCATGTCTAAAGAGGAAGAGGCTTGGCTTTGGCATCGGAGACTTGCTCACACCAACATGAGACACATCAAAAGACTATCAATGCACTAGTTGGTGCAAGGATTGCCAAAATTGAAGTTTCAAAAAGATAAATTATGTGATGCATGTCAAATGGGTAATCAAACCAAGGCTACCCACAAAGGTAAAACGAATTTAAGTACGTCTACAGCATTGGAACTATTGCATATGGATTTGTTTGATAGTAGTAAGCATGTTTCCTTGAATGATAGTAGATATTGTTTAGTCGTAATAGATGACTTCACTAGATACACTTGGGTATTTTTCTTGAAGCATAAGGATCATACCTTAGAAACATTGATTGCTTTTTGTAGAAGAGTAGAAAATGAGAAAAATCTGAAAATCAATAGATTAAGAAGTGATCATGGAGGTGAATTTGAAAATGAAAGATTTGAAAAATTTTGCTCACAAAATGGATATAAGCATGAATTCTCTACCCCTAAGACACCATAACAAAATGGGGTTGTTGAGAGAAAGAATAGAGTCTTACAAGAGGCCGCTAGGAGTATGTTAAATGAATACTCACTTCATAGTTATCTATGGGCCGAAGCAATTAATACGGCATGTTATGTGCAAAATAAAACTCTCATACATAGGTTTTTGAACAAAACACCTCATGAGTTGTGGTTTGGTAAACCTCCTACAATAAAACATCTTAGAGTGTTTCGATGTAAAGTATATATTTTAAACACCAAAGATCACTTAGGAAAATTTTCCGCCAAGGTGGATGAAAGTATTCTTGTAGGGTATTCCACTCATAGCAAAGCCTATAGAGTTTACAATAAGAAATCCAAAATAGTTGAAGAGTCTCTAAATGTGGTTTTTGAAGAAAATCCAAGCTCAAGTTCTAATAAAGCAATAGAGGAGGAAGTACAATTTGAATTGGAGAAATTGACATTAAAAGAGGAAAATAATCTTGAGAAAGAGGAAAGTGAAATGGAAGGTATTGTTGAGTTACCATTTGAGAATGTAATCACTACAACTCAAGAACCAAGACCCACGAGAACAAGTTCAAACCATCCTTTGGAGCAAGTAGTGGGTGACATTACACATGGGGTACGAACTCGATCTTATTTTCGAAATGAAGGGAGTCAAGTAGCTCTAATCTTACAAATTGAGCCAAAATCCATAGATGATGCGTTGCATGATCCCGATTGGATTTTAGCAATGCAAGATGAATTATCTCAATTTGAGAGAAGTTAAGTTTGGGAGTTAGCTCCTAGATCCAAAGGAAAATAAATTATTGATACAAAATGGGTTTTTAGAAACAAACTTGATGATAAGGGAATGGTTGTGAGAAATAAAGCTAGATTGATTGCTAGAGGCTTTAATCAAGTCGAAGGGTTTGACTATGATGAAACTTATGCACCGGTAGCTCGGTTAGAGTCCATTAGGATGATGTTGGCATTTGCCGCTCATAAAGGATTTAAGTTGTATCACATGGATGTAAAATCAACATTTTTAAATGGTTTTATCAAAGAAGTCTATGTTGAGCAACCTCTGGGATTTGAAGATTTAGAATTTCCAAACCATGTATACAAGCTTAAGAAGGCATTGCATGGACTAAAACAAGCACCTCGTGCTTGGTATGAACGGTTGTCTACATTCTTAGAGTCAAAAGATTTTCATAGAGGAAAATTTGATCCTACATTATTTTTAAAGACTAGTGGGGAAGATATTTTTGTGGCCCAAGTCTATGTAGATGACATTATTTGTGGGTCCACAAACAAAGAATATCTAAATGAGTTCATAAATCACATGGAAAGTGAGTTTGAAATGAGCTTAGTTGGTGAATTAACATTTTTTTAGGTTTACAAATTAAACAAACAAAAGATGGCATATATATTCATCAATCCAAATATGTAAAAGAAATCATTAAGAAATTTGGGATGGAAAGTGCAAAAGAAATATCTACCCCTATGGCAACTAACACTAAGTTAGACAATGATATTGAAGGTAAAGAAGTTGATCCCAAAATGTATCGTAGTACTATAGGTAGTCTCCTCTATCTCACGGCTAGTAGACCCGACATATTATTTGTCGTGGGTATGTGTGCAAGGTATCAAGCTTGTGCCAAGGAATCACATCTATGTGCAATCAAACGGATTCTTCGCTATCTTAAAGGGACCCACCTACGGATGCCCACTTTCCAAATCCCGCTTATCAACAGGCGTTTGGTAGAAATGTATTCAAACTCATAGCACCTAGATCCCTTGATCGTTAGTACTTCCATGATCATTGTTTTGATGTGTTTCGGATCATTGAAACATATAAACTAGAGTCCATTGTTTATTGTGAAAGAGGAGTCAATGTAGGTTTGGTTTTGGAATTTTACAACAATCTACATACCTCAGATGGGGTCAATTATAAAACTAGAGTGGCAAAACAGAATCTAGATTTCAGTTATGAGGTTCTTCAGGAGTTCCTCGCTTGTCGTCCTTCTACTAGTGACTTTGTCTTCTTTCCTGCATTTCCTGAGCTTTTACCTCCACCTTTTAAGAATATTTCTATCAACTCTATGTATTAGCACTTTTTCCATCGTCCTCGTCCGGATGATCCTCATGCCAACGTTACCACCTTTTCTGCTCTTGAGCTCTCAGCTGAGGACTATGCTCTCTATAAAGTAGTCATAAACTGTCTTTTGCCAATCGTGTCTCGTGCCTTAGCGACTATCAGACCTTCCCAGTTCTTCTTGACTTATGTTCTTCAAGAGGGTCTTGATGTCAATATTCCCCTTAACATCTTTCATTCCATCGTACATTTTACTCAACCTGTGCATGGTGCAGTCCATATGTCTTTCGGTCATATCATTACAGAGTGGCTTGCCTCCATATGTATCGATGTCTCCCGGGGGAAGGTGGAACCCATAACTGTCAAGTATTCCAGAATTTCGGCGCGTTCCTTCTCCATGTCTAGGATGACGGGTGAGTTCAGGGCCATTAGATGGATTGATGGACGTCAGGTCAGAGAGGGGTCGCGAGCATGACTCAGAGCTGGACAAGCTGCTGTAGTTGCCCCTGAGGATGATGAGGATGAGGACTTTCGGGCTAGGGTCCTTGCATTTGAGGAGACCATGGACACCAGATTTGAGAAGCTGCGGTTGGAGAGTGACCTTCGTCATATCGAGGTGCAGACACGTCTCACGGCTGTTGAGCGTTACCAGTAGGATATGCGCGATATGCTGTGTTCCTGGATGAGTGGTCAGCCTCTTCCTCAGCCGCCCCCTAATGTTCCACCTCCGGTGACTGCCACCACTCCAGGGAGTTCCGATCTTCCCGATGTTGTTGTTGGGTCCGGGTGCATGTTGACAAGGATACGGGTTCGTAAATTTTAAAATATTTACGTGCAGCGGAAGAATTAGCATAAATAATTTCTTAAATTATTTTCAACCACGTATCTAGCATGCGACCTTATGATGTGTGGGCATGATCATAAATTAAAATTTTGCAAAAAGTAAACTAATTTACTTCAATACCTCGCGTAACTCGAAGTAAGGGACGAGATCCAACCGTAGCGTCCCTTGGAAGCTCCGCCTCTATTCGCGTCCACGCCGAGTTCTCTTCGGGATGACTTCGCAAAGCCACGAGTTTTGTGCCGACGAGAACTACTAGATTCTCCAAAGGCACAACTAGAATAACAAGAGAGAAAAGATGGAAACTAACCACCAAGTAGCGGAATCAAAATTCCGGAAGGGAAGGAAGGAGTCGCGATCCGCTTCTTCTTCTTCGGCACCTTCTTGGTGGATGAAGCTCTCGGCCACCCTTGGGATGTGCGCCGGCCCTATGGGAGGAGAGAGAGTCGGCCATAGAGAGAGAGAGGGGTGCCGACCCTAGAGAGAGAGTTAGAAAGAGAGAGGGAGCTACTAATCTCTTGATTAATTGATTAGGAATTCAAGCCTTGCCTTGGTTCCTATATATAGTAGTCTCTCCCTTGCTAAGTCTCCCTTTTAACGGAATTAACGGAATAATTTTTTATAAGAAATTTATCTTATAAATTTTCTTATGAATTATTCCGTTATGCCTAGTTTTATTATAACTAACTTTATAATAAAACAAATACATCTCTTCTTTAATTATGGAATAAATTTTACAAGAAATTTATAAATTTTTCTTATTATGAAAAAATCAATTCGTAATTGATTTTATAAAATTAAAATAAACCATTCCATGGATCATTTTAATTTCCATAAAAAGGAATAAATTTCTACAAATTTCTTTATACAAATTTATTTATCCATAATTTATAAAACAAATCGCGCTAAATTTATTTTATTAATTAAACCAAATAAATTGGTTTCTCCCCATTGTCGTGGCCGGCCAAACCAAAGAGGGTGGGCACCCTCTTTGGTCGGCCACTTCAAGCCCAATCCCTCGCGAATTAAACTCATTTAATTCGCCCAATAAGCCTTCAAAAGACTTAGCCATTTTAAGCTTCCGTTGCGCCTCTGATTAATTCAGATTTGACTTATTTCTCTTGATCAGAAAATTCAATTTTCAACTCGTTTTAAATCCCTCGGATTACTCGTAGTGCGTGTGACTAAATAGGCTTTCGATTTATGTTGGCCGTCTATAATCAACCAATTATAGAACGATCATGAGTGGCACCTAGTAGTACATCATGACCCCCAATTAATCGAAAGATCAACGGTTGACCTCAGAAATAATTCTGAAACCCTTCAGCAGCTCTAATGAATCGTGCCCCATTCCCTTCACCATCTTATACCCACTTGGTTCAGGACATGGTCTGTTTGTGTCAGTCCCCACTAGGCTGACTACGTCACACCTAGCCCAAGTAGTGTCTTTCTCGTCCTTTGGATTTCTAATTACTCTCATGTATTTAAGAGACTCATACTCTAAACATGTGATGCTCTGGCCAGAGGCTTCGAGTAACAATCCGACGATAGGCCTTGGGTATACGTCTCCTCGCAAGGAGTGGTGAATCCTTTGTAGGCTGTTCAAACATCTTCGGGCACTTCGGCTTATACCCAATCATCCTGGGTCCACACCTCCTTGGAGATGCTTGCTTAAGATGTCAAAGTATAAGTCTTCATGACCAAGATGACTTGAACACCGCAAGTCAAAGGAACATCGCACTTAAGCTGCAGTAAGAACTTCATTGACATATCTATATGTAGATTACCATATGAAGTTTTACAGTCAGTCACTCCAATGAACTAGTTCCCTTAACTAGCATTCATGTTTATCTCCGGACATCCCAATATCACCAGCCAGTGAGAATCAGCTGATTAGAAAATAACCCATGCTAGTCTCAACAGAATTGATAGTGTCCGTATTTATCAATTCATCGACTAGGGACAATTTCAATACTTCACAATTGCACATGTAGAGATAATCACTAGTTGTGAATTCATCACAAATTCTCTCATGCTGTAAATTGTATTGCGGACATTCAGTGAATGAGTTTAAGATCTCAATCAAATACACAAACATGTACACTCAAATAGTGAATATTCATTTATTAAAGTAAATGATTACAATCATAAGGCGATTGCCTTAGGGCACTTCTCTCATATTACTAACAGTTGTGGGCACCTCGGCTGCAGATCCCACCTCAGAGCTAGTGGAGTTTTTCTTTCCACCCTGACTTGTGTACTCATTTCGTAGTTGGTTCTTATTTTGGTGGCCTGCTGTTATGTATTCCATATGTGGATATGTTGACTTTTGATGGTTGTACGATAAGTTCACATTTTATGCATTTCTTTTGTGTGTTAAAGTTTTGTGTCCTAATCACTTGCTTATGCGTGTTCATATTTTGTATGTTGCTTAGATTGAGGGGGAGCTCTTATTTCTTTATCATTTTTGATATTTGGCAAAGGGGGAGACTTATAGATATTTAAGATTATGCTTGTAATAACTTCATTATGTGCTTATTGTATTGATATCGTTGATATTATGTTGAAAGTTAGCTTAAACTTAAATAGGTTGTCAAACATCAAAAAAGGGAGATTGTAGATGCAATCATGCCCTAAATAAGAAGTTTCGATGATTGATAGTTGTTTAAGTTTAAGCTAATACATTGGATTTAACATTGAGGTTTAGTGTGCAGTAATGCAAGAAGTCCAAGGAATGGTCGGGGACCAGATTCTTGGCATGAAGACCTGGAGATGAGGAAGCTCCAGGCAAGAAGTCCAAGGGATTATCGGGGATGGAACTCTTGGCATGAAGACCCGGAGATGTGGAGGCTCTAGGCATGAAGTCCAGGAAACAAGAGGTTTCACTGGCACAAGGTAATTAGATCGATTGAGAACAACGCAGGGATATTTAGGATTACGCAGGGATATTTAGGATTGAGAATCCTAAATCTGAGTGTATCAATCGATCAGACAATCGATTAGAAGGAGATCAATCGATTAGTGAATCGATTAAGAGCTATTCTGTGTGAAAACATAATGCTCTCTAATCTATCAGTCAATCGATTAGGAGCCCTATAATTGATTAGTGAATCGATTAGGAGCTATTCTGTGCGCAACCAGAAAGCTCTTTAATCGATCAGTCAATCAATTCAGAAGCTCTCAATCGATTGGGAGACATTCTGTGAGAAAATAGAAAGCCCTGTAATCGATTGGTGAATCGATTAGGCACTATTCTGTGAGCAAACAGAATGCTCCGTAATTGATCAGTCAATCGATTCAGAAGCTCCCAATCGATTAGCCAATCGATTGGGAGACATTCTGTGCAAAAACAGAAAGCTCCCTAATCGATTGGTCAATCGATTAGGGAGCCTCTTAATCGATTGATTAATCAATTGGGATACATCCTTCGCTTGAACAGAAGGGTCTTGAATCGATTGCTTAATCGATTAAAGAGACTAATCGATCAGTGCATGCTCCCAAACGATTCAAGTTCAAAATAGCGTAATCACAGCCGTTCATCCAAGATCCGTATTGTTCAACGGCAATATGGTAATCGATTGGGGTTTTTCGCCAATCGATTCGTGCCGCCACAAAGAAGCAGAGAAGACCGTTAAAAGTAGGCGGCGAAGTAAAAAAATGACTACTACTGTTCCATTGTGATTCTGATAAGCTTGGTGCTCAAGTTCTCTGATCAAGTTTTCAACGCCATCTTCAAGCAACCAAAGGAAGGAGAATCAAGCCTAGAGTGTAATATTTCTCTTCTTCTTCTCCTTTGGGTTGTTCTTTTCGTGAAAGCTTTCAAGGTTGTTGTAAAAGGGTTTCTCCACCTTCGGTGTTGTTCCGAGAAGGAGGTTTCATAGTGGAATCTATGATCGTTGGTGTGGACCCTTGGATTAGTCACCTCAAGGAGGTGGAGACCAAGTAAATCAAAGCGTTAGCATTGGATTTGGAGGTGTTTGGCTTCTAGTTTCTACTGTGAAGAAAAACCAACCGAAGTGAGCTATTCACTCCCCCCTCTAGCTCTACCGGTCCTAACAAAAAGAAAAATAGTTTTCCTGATAATTTAAATTGATATTTTAAAAACCATAAGAGTCAATTTTAAAAAGTACCCAAAAGTTATATTCCACCTAAGTTTTTAATCAATCCTGTAGACAGGAACTTATTTTGGGTTCCTAAATTTATATTAAACTGATAAGTTTTTTTGTTATTATATATGTGCATATTTTTTTCTAAAAAAATATTCAAATTTATATAGTTGAAAGAACTCATTATAATTTTTTCAAATTTTTCGAAGTATTTTTCAAATTTTTTAAAATTTATTCTTCAAAAACTCTTATCTATTGGTTTTTCATTTATTTTCGGATTTGGTGAACGAATTTAAAGCTCAAAATTTTTGTCTAAACTCATATCTTCATCTTCGACTTTAACAAAAATATTCAGAATTTTTTCATAGATGTTTGATTTTTTTATTATTTATTGAAACTGATTTTTTTAATTTTTAAAATTTGATAGAAAAACATTTTGACCAGATCTGATCTCCTCATTGGCTTTTGATTTTGTCAAAAAAAATTGGATTTTTTTAAGTCAATTTTTTTAACAAAAAAATGGAATTAACTTTGAAAAAATATGTCATTTTCAATTTGAAAAATCTGTGGCAACGCATTTTTTTCACTTAGAATATTTTGTTATCACACTCAAAAAAAAATTTCTACCTCCCTAATTATGTTTCCCCATTTTTTGCTGTGATCAAAGGGGGAGAGTAGGACTGAGGTTCAGGGGGAGATAGTTTTTTTTTTTGCATAGTCTTACCAATTCTATTTTTATGCTTAAACTATTTAACTTAGTTAAGATTTATTTTTTATTTAACCCTAACTGAACTTGAGTTGATGCACATCAAAAAAGGGGAGAGTTGGTACCCCGGTTAGTTTTGATGTGATCAACTAGGTTAAGTTAGGTCCTATTTTCTAATCCCTCTGCTAAGTGTGCAGGAGCTTAGGTACGGAGGAAGTCGAGCATAAGATATAGCAGGCGTGAAGGATTGTGTGAGGAAGTGAGCTGATGGGCTCGGTGTAATCCGCGGGACGCGGAAGCTATGGAAGAGTAGGCCAGTGGATCGAGAAGGACGTGTGTGACGTCCGAGGGATGGGAAGCCAGGAGGAAGCACGCTCGATGGGCGAAAGATTGGAGTCAGGTTCGGGTGAGCCTAACTTTGGTTGGTCAGAAATCACCCAAGAAGATGAAGCAACTCAAGCCGGAGACTGGTCAGCATCGGCTGACCAAAAGGACTCCTGGGCGCCAATAAGCTCAAGGGCGCATGAACACTAGGCGCCTGACTACTCAGGCGCTTGTGTTGTATCATGCGCCATAGAAGGGTGTTTCAGCAGTTTGCGAGAGGTCGCTTTGGATAAAGCTTAGGCGTGCCGGGTGTCAAGCGCCCAAGCCCACTCAGGCACCTGTGATGTATCTGGCGCCCGATTACCTGCAGATCACAACAACGATGACTCGAGCAAGAGATAAAGTTTTAATTAAACTTTATCTCTTAAAGGATAAAACCTTATCCTTTAATTAGATCCAATGGTTGCAATTTAATCCCATCCAAGATCAACCGTCCAGATTACATCCATAGATCAACAGCCAAGAGAAAATTCATTAACAATCAACGATCCAGATTTATTCTCTTAGGCTATAAATAGGTTTAGAGTTTTTGCTTTATAAATCAATTGATTCACTTGTAAAATCTCTAAAGTCTAGCGTGCTTTTGTTGTAAGGCTTCTCCGCCATAAGGAGATTTTTATTGAGCGTCCACTGCCTTGGAAGCAACGTTCTAAATTGCGACCAAGTTCCTTTTTAAAAGACGAGTGTCTCCACTTTATTTTTTATAACCGTCTATTCACCCCCCTCTAGCCGGGCTAACCAAATCCAATACTAACTTGAGGCGTCTTAGTTCTAAACTAAGGTGCCTTAGTTCTAACTAAGGTGTCTTAGATCCCTTTTTCTACACAAGTAATTTTGCACATCCGAGACGCTTTCAAAGATTTATGAGGCGCCTCGGACCTTGATGTTCTTCAATCTCCAATCGCTTGGGTTATTTTCAGCCCTCTAGAATTGAGCTCACCCAATCCGAACTTCAGTCATCTCCTCAAATGGGCTTCCTCCCCAACTTCTCATCCCTTGGACGTCATGTATGCCTTTCTCGTCCATCAGTGTACTCTTCCACAGCCTTTGCATCCCTTAGATGCACCGAGCCCGTCAGCTCCCTTCCCCGTGTCATCCTTCTCGTCTACTGCATCTTCCATTTAACTTCTTGTGCTTCCAAGCTCTTACACACTACTTGACTTGGTGGTCACATCAAAACTCACCCAGGATACTTACACTAACAACCATAGAATATCAAGGACCATCACAAGGAAACCTCAACCCTAAGAGATTTCCTCTTCATAGTCTTCACACCGAGTTCTCTTGGCTTCCAGCTTTCTTCCTCTCTTCTCGTTCTTGCTCTCATTCTTGTGTGAATCTTTTTTACACTTCTAGTTTGCTTAGCTAGTTCACTTTAGCAAAACTCCTTAGTTTTTGCTAATCAGTTACTGTATATACAATATCTTTTACTACTTAACGACTTCCCATGCACTTGCGAGTTGACACCATCAAGTTTTTGGCCGGATGGCACAGCTCCGCCAAGGAAGAAATGCCCGTCTTAAATATACATCGTTCTAACCATCCTCAAGTTCGAGAGATCATATCTAGCTTGAATCCTGCAAGCATAAGATACGAAGTCAATATAAGTACTAGAGTAATTCTATTAACAATCTAGTTAACTAACAAGTTAATTAAACTAACTTGGTTAATTTGAATTGATATCTAATCAATTATCCATTTAAATAATTTGATTAACTCTAAATCAGTTAATTATTCATTCCGTTAATTGCTCTTTAATTAATTATTATATTGATTACCAATTAACTCAAAATTAAGGTAATTATCTAAATACCTTAAGTAACTCTATTAACTATTTAATCAATCCTTGAATTAATTAATCTACTTATCAATTAATTCATCAATATTTTAATCAATCCATTAATCCATGTATTTAACCATGGAACTTTGTTGGTGCCAGAAGCACCTGATCGAATATGGTTTTGATAATGACAAAGGGTTCAAAGTTAAGTATGCTTTTAGATCTAATATGTTGCATTAAGTATGCAGGAAAGTTCTAGTGTAACTAGGCACGAAGTCTTGACCTGCAAGGTTAAGCATGAAGTCCTGGTCGAGGACTAGGCATGAAAACCTGACCGAGGGTTGGGCATCGAACACCTGGTGAGTGAAGCTAGGCAGAAGACATGGTTCGGAGGACTTGGCATGAAGACCTGATCGGGGGGTAGACACCAAAGACTTGATTCGGAAGATCGGATAGGAGTGTTAGCCGAGTGAGGACAACGGACAGAAGTAGGGACGGGTCGAGGCACAGACGTCTCAAGATCTGGAATCAACATAGGCCGAGCAAAAGTCCAACCGGAGGTGCTGGTTGGCAACAGGTAATTTCTCTAGAGTGGAGTAGGTGAGGACATATTCTCCGGAAGATGGAACAATAGGCGTTGGTCCAACCTAGGGTTTCAATTGAAATCTAAAGTTTGGATCGGATATCACCAGTTGTCGTACATGCATTTACTTATCATATTATTCTTGTTTGGACTAACCCTGTGTTGCAGCTGAGGCGTTTGGACACTGGCCGCATCTAGGGCACATGAGAGGACTCGGGCGCCCATGAACACAAGAGCCCAAGAGGTCTTGAGCACCCGAGAACACAAGTGCTCGAGAGGTCTTAGGTGCCCCCTATGTGTGTGACTCAGCCTGGGCGAGGCTGAGTTGGCGCGAGCTGGTTGGAGTCGCCACAGCAACAACACAGACTTCCCAGAGGCTCTCAGGCACCCGGGAAAGATAAGATTTACCCAATTAGCGAATTGGGACACGACTGGATCGCTGCAATGGGGGTCCTAAAGGCACTCGGGAGCCCGTATGCCCCTTTATAAGGGGTTTCAACCACACACTTCAAAATCAACTTTCTACATCATTTGTGCTCAAGTGTGTAGCACCGAAACAATCCAAAATCGATGAAACACTACTCCGACAATGAAATCCTCCTTTTTTCTATTAAAAAGGTATTATTATTCTTTCCTTTTTCTTGTACATTACATCACAATTCTTGTACTCATTTGCACTATATAGAATTGTTCAAAATAAATGGTTAAGGATTGTGTGCCTTGGAGTAGGAGTCATCTCAGACTCCAAACCAAGTAAAAAACAAACGTGTTAGTGATAGTTTTTGCACTTTTTTTCGCTGCATAAACTCTTATTTAAATCTAAATTTTTTGAAACGCAATATTTACCCCCCCCCCCCCTCTATCGCTCTCTACGATCCCACAAACTCATGGAAATCTATCATGAATCAATTAATCCATAATAAATGATTAACTTCAATTAACCTCAATCTCCTAGTTAAATCTAATCAATTCCATCATTAACCCTAATCTAATCCATCCAAATGATTAGATTAGATTTAGCCATAACATCATACCTAATTTAATGCATTCATTAATCAATTACTTTATCAACCCCACATTTATTTAATTAAAAGACATTATTCAATTATTCACACCTCTAATCATTTATTTATGAATGAATTTTTAATCAATTAGCTAAACGTAAATAATTATCAACTTTGCTTTAATCTAGCTAATTGGGTCGTACCTGATGGTTACAGTGGAGGCCCTGCCATGAGGTCTCAAGTTCGATTTTCGCCTCGTGCGAGTAGGTTTTCATATTTATTTCAGTTGATGTCACAAGAATCTATGATTTCTTTGCTCGAGCAAAACATGGCTCGGGTCCTCTCTTAAGTCCTATCTAGTGTACCTCTCTTAAGTCCTATCTAGTGTACGGGTGTTTCTGGGGCTATGGCGCAGCGGTAGGACGATTAATTTCTACCCCAGACGTCTACAGTTCGATCCCTAACTACGACATATTTGTAAGAATTTTTCCTCCAAATGGGGCGCTGGGCTTCTAGACCGCCCATTACGAGCGCTTCCCGATTTATCCTAGCGGCCGGTGGGAAACTTCCGTAAAACCAGGCTGATCGCCCGAGTGTACGGGCAGTTTCGCACGACTCTTCCTCATGCAGTGACGAGCTTGTATGGTGAACATATTTAAACCCCAAGTTAACTCCGACGATTCCTCAGGCGGCGGCGGCCCGCATGGTGAACATAGTTAACCCCTTGTTAACTCTAAAGACATCGCACGGCTCTTCCTCAGGCAACAGTGTTCCGCGTGGTAAACGTAGTTAACCCCCTGTTAACTATGACAACAGCACACGACTCTTTCTCAGAATGGAGCGGATCAACGGTGGTCGATGTACGAGCGAGGACAACAACAGTGTCTCAGCAAATGGTGGAGAACGACGTCACTAGCAGTACAGCGGCCGACGACAATGCACGACTCTTCCTCTAGCGTCGGCAAGGCCGCATGGTGAACGACGCGGATCAACGGTGGCTGATGCACAACGAGGATGACGGCAGTGTCTCAGCGAGAATGACGTCACTAGTAGTACAGGGCTATAGGATAACATCGGTGGTCGCGGGCTAGCTCAGCTGCGGCCACTGGTAGTGGTCAGACCAGTGACAGATGGATTGCTGGAGCTCGATGGGATCGACCGGTGGAAGAGAGGTCAGTGATGGATCAACTCCTAGGGCACGACTGAGGGAAGAGGGGAGTGGCAGCTAGAAGATCTGCGACCCTTTCCTCATGATCGGAGAGGGTTGCGTCGACTGGGGAGAACGGAGAGGAGGTGAGGATTCGACAAGATTAGGGAAAAAAGAAAAGGAATAGTATATATATTTTTAGAAATTAAATATTTTCTCATTTAATTAGGGTATCTAAGATTGGTTCTCCATATAATCTCGTTTATCCCTATAAATTCTAAAAAGGCTCTACAAAATCTTTTGAAAAATTCTATAAGTTTATTTGTTAATTAACTTTTATTATTTGATTGTCGTATCTCACAATTTTGTTCTTGGAACCCTAGAAGCTCTCTCTTGCCTTAGGCATGTAGACACCACGTTGCGTTTGATCCTCTGGATGACTCCAACATTGCCTGTGGTGCGTTGGTAGAACAGTATGAGTTGCAATCCTCATTTGCTTTCCTTTAAACTAGTCAAATCGAACTAACTTTTATGTTGGTCATCAAGTCATGGCAAAAGAAAAGGGCAGTCTTGTTCTAATGTGGGTCCTAAAAAAAAGTTTATTATATACAGTTTTATCTTACTTTATAGCAAAATATTTTCTAGACACAAACTCGTAACCTTAAGGTCACACAAGTAATAACTTTACTATTGCGTCAAGATTTTCCTTCATAATCAAGTCATGACAAATCGTGTATAAAATGAATCGAACTATTAAAAAGTTGTTCAAGTTTGACTTGATTTTTTTATAAATTTGAGTTTGATTTGAATTTAATTTGAGTTTGGATTGTTTAGATATAACTAAGTATTAAATTTGAATTTATTTGATTGTTTGACACTTGTATATTTTAAATATTTTTGGGTGATCAGTGAACTTTGATATTATAAATTTATTTATTTATTTATTTATTTATTTATTTTGAGAGTTTTGTATTTATTAAAAAAATTTTACTAACATTATTTACGAATAATTTAAATCTTTGTTCATGAAGATTAACGAGTTAAACGTATATTTTTTAGTTTATTCATTTATTTGATATTGTATATGTTAAGCGACCATAAATAATAAAATAAACTCTTATCAAGCTTGTTTATAATAACTAAAACAGTTGTTCAAGCTTGACTTAGTTTTTTTTTACGAGTTTGAGTTTGTTTCGTTTAAATATTATCGAGCTCTCAATTTGAGAGTATTTAATTATTTGAAACTTTTATTTTTTTTTTAAAATTGGTTGGTTGGTTAATAAGCTTGATATTATGAGATTCTGTATTCATTTTGAGAAGTTTTTTTTGTTTATTTATAATTTTAATAAGAGATTTTTTATTGATGAACATAGTTAACAAACAGATATTGTTTACAAATAATTCAAAATATCTGTTCATAAATATTAACTAGTTGAACATATATATTATCAAGTTTATTCTTTTAATTGACATTGTGTATATTAAGCGAATATAAAGAAAGAGAGGGATCTTTGGCATAACAGTAAAGTTATTGTCGTATGATCTGGAGGACACGGGTTTGAGTCTCAAAAATAATCTCTTGTAAAACAGGGTAAGACTGCGTATAATAGATTATTTTCTAGGGTCAAGTATTGGCGAGAGTTTCATGCACCTTACTACCCTTTCAACAAACTCTTATCAAACGGAATAATGAAAATGGTCTACAAACATTTAATTCATATTTACTGACCTACTAGAAATATACAATTCATTGTCTTTTAATGTATTTAATTCATATTTACAGACCAAACCTACTAGAAATATAGAATTAATTGTCTTCTAATGTGGTGGAATTTTGTTGCCTTAATGTATCCCATAGAGTCAAAATTCATATTGATCTGTCAGTCAAAGTCAAGATAGGTCAAATATAATTCAAATGGAATTGAACTCTACGTAGATGAGATTCAGGTTTGATTAAACCGGCTCAATACACTCATCCTAGAGATTCAAGTTTGATTAAGTGCAAGTCAACTATAGTGGCTCCTATGTCAGCCCCTGATCCCACAGTTGTTTCTCCTCAATCACCAACGCCTCTTCCAGCTCTCAAATCCGGTACCATTGCATGTCTTCACCCCAATTCTCGACATCACTATTGGCTTGGTTTCTGAGTCAGACATCCTCCGATTCTCAACACCCAACTTTGAACCATTCAATCTTAGCTTTAGATCCAAACACCCTCCATGACTCAGTTCCCAACCCCGACACACCATTTGGCTCAGTCCCAAGAACCAGCTCAATGCACTCATCCCAGAGATCCAAGTTTGGTTAAGTGCAAGTCAACTACAGTGGCTCCTATCTCAGCCCTTGATCCTGACACTCATCTCTCTCATTCACTGACACCGCTTCCGGCTCAATCTCATATCTCAGTACCATTGGATGTCTCGACCCCAATCCTTGACATCACTCCTGGCTTGGTTTCTGACTCAAACAAACTTCGATTCTCAACACCCAACTTTGAAGCATTCAATCTCAACTTTAGATCTAGACACCCTCCATGACTTAGTTCGTGACCCCGATACACCATCTAGCTCAGTTCCAAATCCTAGCACCACCTACTGGTTCGCCTTTAGTCGCCGACATCATCTATGTCTCAACCCAAGATGCCTCCCCTCTCAATCTCATATCTTAGCAACACCTATCTAGCTTGAGTCTCCAACATCACTTATACCTCCCCACTCAATCTAAGATCCCAATACCTCCTATCTGGCTCGACCTAGGTCACAAAGATCATCTATCTCTCAGCACAGGGTCACTCAACATTGACACTATCTCATCATTTGTCCTTGTGTCCGACCTCTTCTCTACAATCCTAGAACAAGGTCATCTCTCTCAAAAAAGGTTGACAACGACTGCAAATATTCTGTGAAACATAGCACAAGATGAAAGGAGAGACAATTACAAAGTTGTCAGATTTAATCCCCAAGATTTTCTCCTATGAACACATGACACCAAGTGAATGGGAAGGTAGGAAATGACTATCAGATCTGATCTCCACATGAGCATGTATAATGATGGCAGAAGAGCGTGCAATGTTTAGAGCATCCAATGTGGAGATGCTCTTCTATTAGTTATATAATTCCTAGAGGTAGTAACTTCTAGAGTTTGATTTTCAAGTTCTCCATATGACTCGGCTTTCAAATTCTCCATATAGCTCAGCTTTCAAATTATCCATATATCTTGGCTTTCAAAGATCCTCATGTAACTTAAACACTTGAGTTCTCTAAATTTAACTAAACTAAATCATGACTCTAGCAATAGGCTCAATATCATTAGATTTGGCCCCCAAGATTCTCTCCTATGAACACATGACACCAAGTGAATGGAAAGGCAGGAAATAACTGTCGGATCTGATCTCCCCATCAGCATGTATAATGATGGTGGAAAAGCGTATGGCGCCTAGAGCATCCCACGTGGAGATGCTCTTCTGTCAGTTATATAATTCCTAGAGGTAGTAACTTCTAGAGTTCGATTTTCAAGTTCTCCATGTGACTTACCTTCTAGAGTTTCTCATGCAACTCAACTTTCAAATTCTTCAAATAGCTCGGCTTTCAAATTATCCAAATAGCTCGGCTTTCAAAGATCCTCATGTAACTTAAAACTTGAATTCTCTAAATTTAATTGAACTAAATCATGACTCTAATAATAGGTTGAACACCATCAGATTTCCTTGGCATAAAAAATTATAAATAAAGTAGTTATTTACCCACTCCAAAATTGCTGTTGCCCCTATTTAAAATTCAAAAAAATAAAAAATAAATTTTGGGCGATTCAGAAAATTGAACTCAGGACCTCCCAAAGCAAGAATCATACCAGTAGACCAAATGAACAATGTTGCTTTTATTTATATGTTATATCATAGTTATTATTTTATGAAGGAAAAGCTACCATTTCATTTTCTTCTTCTTTCTTTTCCATTTGACATCTTGTTGCTATACACATTGAAATTCATACCCTTCCAAAGAAGCTTTCCTTGGGAAATTCATTAATAGCACGAAGGTTTACAAAAGATACTAAATTGCAAGTACAATTAAATAAACCAAGTATACCAATGACTTAGAGTAGAAGCTTAAGTACATTCATCGGAGTAGTATTGTAGCGTCATAACAACGATTTGATACAACTCGGGAGTTGTTTGAGCGTGGGAAGATTGGTCTCTAAGCTCCTGGTCGGAGGTGCTTTTATAAAGCTTTCTAAAAGCCTAGACCAACCCTGGGTGCCTCTAGGAAGGGTGATCTGATCCACCTTCGTCGCTGAGATTATCCATCTTTGGATGCCTAGATTTCTTCTAAGGCGCCTGAACTACTGACATGGTACCACTTGAATAAAGCTCTATCCGCTTCGGCTCTATCCCTTCTCGGACACCTGGACCACTCCCAAGTGCTTAGAAACTAATGTGTCCTAGCCAACCAAGGCATGGCAACTCAGTTGCTTTGTGTGGCTGGATTCAGGCCATCCGAGCGCCTGGATCCATCTGGTTGCCCAAACATCCGAGCGCCTGGATTCCTTCATACATCACAGAGTTAGCATAACATGCATAATATAAAATTAGAAATTATGAGATTTGACAATCTCGGCACTCTACGGTCCTGACTTTAGATTTCGTTGAAATCCTATGTTGGACCGACGCTTACTGTTTCCTTCAAAGGAAACATCCTCACCTACTCTTCACAGGAGATATTACTTATTTTCCAAACATCTAGTCCAACCAGGGCATGCCAACTTAGTTGCTTTGTGTGGCTGGATTCAGGCCATCCTGAGCGCCTGGATCCATCTGGTTTCCCGAACATCCGAGCGCCTGGATTCCTTCCTGCATCACAGAGTTAGCATAACATGCATAATATAAATTCAGAAATTATGAGATTTGATAATCTTGAGACTCTTCGATCCTGACTTTGAATTTCGTTGAAACCCTAAGTAGGACCAACACTTACTGGTCTCTTCAAAGGAACACGTCCTCACCAACTCCTCTCAAGAGATATTACCTATTTACCAAACAATTAGTCCTACAGACCTATTTGAATTTTACTCACTATCCGACCTTTGCCCTTTGAGACTTTCCGCTAGATGTCTGATCTTCAACACCTTTAGATCATAATGAACCTTAATTTTAAACTTTTACCAATATCAAAATACAAGTTTATTTAACTAGTGCTTCTTGCACCAATAAATTTCACACACTTGGACTTATGTCAAGCAATCAATCTCCATCTGATTCCACATACTTAGACTTTTGGACAAGCAATCAGCCTCGAACTAATTCCACACACTATGACTTTTGGCAAGCAATTAACCTCGAACTGATTCCACACACTTAGACTTGAGTCACCTAGCACCCAGCTAAGAATTTATCTACCAAGGCTTAATCACTTGGACTTGATTCATCTTGCCTCCAAATAAAACTTTTATCTACCAAACCTTAATTACTTAGACTTGATTCACCTAGCCTCCAGTTAAAAATTTATTTGCCAAGCCTAAATCACTTAGACTTGATTTTATATAGGAATTTGTTTTCTTAGTCTCCAACCAAGACTTAGCTCATGCCTGGTTCACAGTCAGAACTTTAACCCTTTTCAAGTATCATGCACCTGTAAAATTGACACAACTTATAATATATACACACACATAATAAGAAAAAAAATTAAAATTTAATATAAATGAATTTATTTAGGGAAATAATAATAATATAATTGATAATTGATAAGGAGATATGGTTATATGAATTTATAGAAATTATTGAATTTTTTAGATTTTGAATAAGTCTTTTTATAATTTATGGAGATAAAGGGATAAGACATAGAGCCCATTGAGAATAGTATATAAGCTAAGGTTGGGTCATCAAACACTAAGTTCATTTCCATCGGACTATTCATCTTCTTCCCGCGACACTATTTGGCGGCGCAATACTCTACGATCGTCGCCGCAACGATTGCCCGCAAGCCCTACCGTTGGTGATCCTATCCACGATATATGAAGTATGATGCGGCAAGATTGCTGACCCGGGCTAGACTGGCACCACTGTCTTCGGAGTCTGCAAAGAGATCACTCAAGCAAAAGAATGTTAGTAGCAAGCCCAGCAGGTCCCTAGCACGTGTACTCCGTTTCTCTTAAGATAATAGAGAAATAGAACTTGAATAAAGTAAAACTGAAGAGAACTCATCTCTACACCATGGAGGAGAGACTCCTATTTATATGCAACGTCCTTTGGTGACCCTCCATCGTCAGGATGTCACATCAACCGTAATAGGGTTGTCATATTGATAGATTTTCTATAAGAAATTTGTGAATAGCAAATAAGGTAGTGGATTATTGAGCAGGTCAGTGTTTAGGCTCGTGGGTTACTAAGCAGATCAGTGATTAGACTAATGGGTTACTGAGCAGGTCAGTGTTTAGACCAATGAGTTACTGGGCAGGTCAATGATCAAGTCAATGGATTACTAAATAGGTCAGTGTGTAAGCCAATGTGCTCATGTGATAAAAGGATGTAAGTCTGAAAGGGCTAATGGTCATATATGTATAAATGGAGGGTCAATAAAAAGGGAGGTTCAGCTTGTGGGTCTCACAATATAGAGTCCGGCCCAACAAACACGTGAAGACCCAACCCACTAGTTAATCTAGTTAAGATAGGAAAAGGACTTAGGCCATGAGTATTTTATATATGGATTGGTCAAGCAGCTAAATGTTAAAGGGATGTCCCCACGTCAGCCGATCGGCTACAATGGTTCAGGAGCGAGCCGAGTGACTGGTCGAGCAGTTGAATGTTAAAGGGATGTCCCCACATCGGCTGATCGACTACAATGGTTCAGGAGCGAGCCGAGTGTTATAGGTGGATTAGCCGAACGGTCATTGCTTGAGCTGAGCTCCCCTTAAGTCCACTATAAGTGGGTTGTCTGATCGGTCATAGTGGGTACCTTGATCATTCATAGCTATTATTTATTTTATCCTTTAGTTAGGTCTACCCAACTAGTGTATCGTGTCGAATCATGTGAATTATGTATAGTACGCGTCCCACCTATCGGTTGCAACACTGACATTAGTCAGCCAACCGGCTGTTGTCTATCTCCCTTATTGAAACCTTAGTCGCTCCTTTTGAAGTACCCATTAGGGTCAAGGAGACCAGGTTATAGATTACGGACAGATCATCTGATCGGCCTACCTCTTTGATTTAGGTGGTCCGCTTCAATTGATCAGCCCATCTGATTGGCCTGTATAATCAGACTGTCTGATAGGCCCGCCTTTTTTAATCGTGGTCCTAATATACTACAACCCTAATCATGTCAACCGTTTGACCATGGCTTTATCCTACATTGACCGGGGGCCCAAAATTTTTCCGTATCACAAGCCTCCCCCTCAAGTCTAGTCGAAGGAGGCATCCAGTCTAACTGACTAGACCTATGTTTCAGTTTAAGTCTAGTTCGAGTCAAAACTGACATGGTGCTTCCGTACAAGGGTGCTTGCGTGCGGCAGGCATCATTAATGCGGAACAACACACGTTTGCAGAGACATTAATATCCAATTTGTTGATATCCTGCACCATAAATGTGATGCTCTCTCCCTGCCATGTGTCATCCGGGAGCTAGCTGAGACGGCTTCCGATGTGATTAGCACTATGATTTGGCACAGGTTTCGTCATAACGGAATTCAAAACTGTTGGGGCAATCGGCCCTAAGATGATCTAGAGGATCATGATATTTTGATGAGTGGGCAATATGGTTAAGTTAGGATTTGTGTTGTTCTCACATGTGTACATGAGTGTGCAGGTGTACAGGTACGCATGGACTTGGTTGATGTCTTCAGATGAAGGAGGGCATGGAGGTAAGCTGGAGGCTTACGTGCGCATCTGAGGGACCATTGGATAGCAGGGATGATAAGCCGAGGGACGCGGACTTTAAGGCGTACGTGAAGGGTGGCATAGAGGCAAGCTAGAGGCTTGCGTGCTCATCCGAGGGACGAGGGTTGAAGATGAAGAGTGCGTGAAGGCAACAGTCAAGGCTGCTGGTGAAGAGTCAACTGAGTGGTGAGGGTCTGAGTATGTGGGCTTATACTCAGGGGTTAAGCCGGGAGGGTTTGAGTGCGAGAGAGACTTGTACTCGGGAGTGAAACCCTAGGCTTAGGTGTGTACCAGTCGACTGGCTCATGGGCAGTCGACTGGTGGTGACTGGGACAGCCTGGCAGATTTGAACGTTGTACTGTAACGGTCAAATCTGAGTGGGACCAGTCGACTGCCCCAGGGGCAGTCGACTGGTAGCGGATGTTTTCAGATTCGAGCCCTATTTAAAGGGGCTCGTTTCCTACTATCTTTCTTGATGAAACTTGCTTGGGTAAAGTAAGTTAGTAGTCTACTGTGATCAGAGAGCGTTCAAGGTGTTGTGGCGTGGTTTCTCCACCCACAAGGAGCGACAGATCTAGCCGGAGGTTATCCGGGGGTTGATCCATCTACGGATTCTTGGATTAGTCACCCAACCGGGGTGGATACCAAGTAAATCGAGGTGTTAGCAGTGTTTTATTCCTTATTTACTTTGCATATTATTGTTTCCGCTGTGCTAACAACTTTGTAGAGATCAAAACGAAGAAGAAGTGTTATTCACCCCCCCCCCCTCTAGCACACCATAAACGATCCTTCAGTTGGTATCAGAGCAAAGACCACTCTTGATCGGACTAACCGCCGAGGGAGCACTTGCTAGAGGATAAGGGCCATGGAAAACAAGTTGGGTGACGATATCAACTCACCACCATCATATGAGCATGAAAATTTTGATTATTGGAGAGATAGAATGAAGATGTGGCTCGGGATGGATTGGGAGTGTAGAATGACCATTGAAGACCCATTCGAAATCCCCAATGACAAGCATGGCAAAAGGCTTCGCCCTAGATATTGGACAAGTGAACAACAAGAACAAGCTAGGGCCAATGAGAAGGTAATAAATATTTTACTTAATATGTTGCCTAACCATGTTTTGAGTGATATAGGGAAATATTCAAATGCATGCGAATTGTGGAATAAGATGGAAGAAATTCATAAAAACCCTACATCAACTCAAAGAGTGGAAGAGTTTGAGGAAATCGACTCAAGTATTAAAGAAGATGAAAAAGAAGTTGAATTGTCAAGAAAAGTGGAAGAAGTAAGTGGAGAAGCACCGATTCCATTCGAAGAGGAAGAAGAAATGGCAACTTCAAGTGTTGAGGGGGAGGAGAGACCCTTATCCTCACAAGGGCAAGAGACGACTTCCACCTTCATCAAAGCTAAGTCAAGAGAGCATATTATATGCTTTGGTTGTAATAAAAAGGGGCACTACAAGGACAAGTGTCCACTAGGTAAAAAGAAGGTAATTCCTAAGCCCAAATCCATTCAATTTAAATCTAATATGGGTTGTAGGAATGAGGAAGTTCAAAACAAAAGAAAGAGGATTCGGTGTGTCACATACGGGGAGCTCGGGCATTATCATACAAAATGTCCAAGAAGTAAAGAGCTCAAGAAAATGGAGCATCTAAGGAAATGAGAGAAAAAAGAAAAAAAGAGGAGCACTCATCAAGGGGGAGCGCCAAGGGTAAGGAAGGTACCCTCTAACCCTACTCATGCTTCAAACTTTTCAATTAATGCTCAAAATATTTGTTTGAATGATAGAATTAATAATAATTGTGTGCCCATGCATGTTTTTGGTTTTAAATATCACGATAGGAGTAGAAACAATTTTGTATACCAAAACACCAAGAATTTTATGTTTCATGATAAATCTAGAAATTCTAGAGCTAAGGACCAAGGCATAAACCCTAAGAGAAAGGGGAAAATGTCTAGACAAATAAGTGGACCTAGAAATGATCAAATTAGGTCTAGTGATCCTAAGGTTAGGAAGTTAGAAAAGGAAAACCAAGTTTTAAGAGCAAAACTTGATGAGTTGAAAAGAACCCTTGGTAGAGTAATTCAAGGGTCCAAGGAATTGAACATGATATCAAAGGGCCAAAATTATAAGAATGGTAAGTCGGGTTTAGGATACCGTTCTAGGAGGACTAATGTCAATAAGGTATCATATTCAAGGATGTCTTACAACTATGGTAGAGAAAAAGTCAAAAATGGCAAAGAAAAGTCATTTGAGGGAAAAGAAAAGAAATTGACCAAGAAAAAGGTCTAAAGGGTTAAGAGAGTGATAATGGAAGGTAAAGAAGCATCGGAGGAGCACCGGTGTGGTCTTGCCTTTGTAGGAGAGTTACCTAAGGAAGTAACTAGGGCTAGGAGATCAAGGGAGAGTTCTAGAAGTCAAAATGGGTTCCATGGTCAATGGATCTCAGGTGGTTTCCTTCTAGGGGATTGAAAAGAACCATAGAGTGTGCCAAGAGGTCTAAAAAGGCTAAGGTTAGTCTTAATCCTAGAGAATTGGCACACTAAAGGGAGGATTATAAAGAAAAAGGTGAAATTAGGATTTTAATTGAGACAAATCGATTTTAATGCCTAAATACCATATAACTTGATGCTATGAATGGACTATGGATGAGTATGGGAAGTAGCATCAAGGTGAGGTCCAAATTAGAACTTTTGGGAAAGGTTTTATAATACCTTTTAGAGAAACTCGGAGTTTGTACCGAACTTGGGATTTGGGATGACTTTGATTGAAATTATATTTTTCCCAAGTAAATATAGGATCCACAAATATCCCCACAAGATTTCAGAATTTTTGGGAATTTATGGAATTAGTTAGGCATTTCTGAAATTCGGATTGAAAAACTAAAATTCAGAACATCAGACACCAGTCGACTAGCTGGAGGTCAGTCGACTGGCAAAACCCACAAAATGTAATTACACTCTGACCCAGTCGACTGGCCCAGGGGCAGTCGACTGGTGCGCGGGTTTTATAAAAGGAAAGGGCGCGCCGGGAAAGCCAAACCTAGGGTTTTGGTTGCTTATTCCCGGCGATTTTCTCTTCCTCTCAACTCCCTTTGCGTCCTAAGTCCGTTTCAAGCCCTAAAATCAGTCCCTAAGGCCTCCTCTAACTCCGATCTACTTCTAGGGTTGGTGGAAAACCTCTTTTCTCAAGTCATTCTCTCAAAACCGAAAAACATGAAAAAGGCAGTCAAGAGGTATGATGATTTAAGGTTCATTTCTCCATTTAGACTTTGCATTGATACTAATATGATGTTTTGTGTTTGTTTTCTTTGATATTTTCTCTTTTGGGGGGTTATCTTGGTATGCATGCATGTGTTTAGTTTATTAGGGTTGTGTCTAAGAGGTCTAGGGGTGAGGGTTCATCCCGACCAGGTCCCCAAGCTCCAGAGGAGTCAATATTTAGGAGCCGGGAGTGCAAGAAGAGGTTCGAGGAGAATGAGTTTGTTGTGTTGCCCTGTCGGTATCTTAACAAATCCTATTTTGAGGATAAAGCGCCACAAATTATTGAGATGGTGACTCATTTTGGCATAGAACAATTGGTTTATTGCCAACATGACATTAACACTGATCTATGCAAGGAGTTCTATGCAAATTTAACTTGTGTTGATTCAGACAATAATGTTTATGAATCAAGAGTAGTCGACGTTACCATTCCCTTCACACCCATGATTTTAGCTAGTTTCTTAGAGTGTCGGGCGTCAAACAATGTCAACACCTATTTTCCAAATGTCATTGAGTCGCTTGAGTTTGAAAACATTACCATTGATCAAATTCATCTGCACTATTTTAGAAGACATAGACATGAATCTAAGCGCACCTTTGATGCAAAGCCCATGTGTCCATTTAGCCATGTTCTGTATAAGATTATTGTAGAGTGTCTTCTACCCATTGTCACTAAGGGGAGAGCAAGGATTCGACTGCCTCACTTAGTGATGATGTATGCTCTTGAGAGACGATTGGACATAGATGTGTCATTGCATGTGTTTGCCTCCATTTGTCATTTTTCCCAGAGTGTCAATGGGAAAATTTATATGCCCTTTTGCCACATGTTAACTGAGTTCTTCCAGCTACGATTTGGCATTTGTGTCACAAGTGGTCAGGTCAAACACCTGTCCAAGGAGTATGATCAAATTGGCACCCGACAATTATCCTTGGCAGGGATTGAGTTTAGACAGGGGGCATTTGCTTGGAGGGAGCGCCCAGAGGCCGCTGATGCAGATGAGGGGCCCGACGAGCTGGTCACCCGAGCAGAGATTACCCAGCTCCAGACAGATGTTCATGCCATCCGCGAGGACATTCACGGATGCCAGCAGACGGAGCAGAGGCTTGAAGCAAAAGTTGATAGGATGAACAGCCATCAAGATGAGATGTACGAGATGATGCAGCAGTGGCATCTCGCCTATCAGGCTCCTCCTCCTTGTCCTCTCTCTGATGGTGATGATCACATGTACTTCTGACCAGTGGATGCAGCTGTTGAGAGTGATTCCAGTGTTGAGAGTGTTTTGACTTGATGTTTTCTTATACCTCTCAAACGCTTTATATTCTGATGTCTGTATTTGGATGTTTTCTGGGCTTTATGTTTTGGGCCCTAGACATTATTTTAGGTCATATGTTAAGGCTATGCCTATGATTGATGCATGAACTATCCATGGGTTACTTCATTGTGTAAATTTATGGCATGTGTCTTATTTCATTAGTTTCTAGTTGGCTTGTGTACTTTTATCATGCTCAATGATGCTTTAAATATTGCTTGAATATCTTTAAATGTTAATGGGTGGTTCTTTTATGATCATTATATATGTATTCATGATATGTTTGAAATTTTATAATGATTGCTATCTAATATGGTTTGGTTGAAAATCAAGACGATACCATGTTTAGAAGAGATAATCATTAAAATATAAGGGGAAGCTCTTGTCAAAATGGATACATTTATATGAAAAAGGGGGAGTTAGGAATCACTTAAAATGTCAATAGGAGTGGATAGAAAATGCAAAGTATAGGATATCATGAGTAGAGGTCAACCTTGATACAAAGTTTATATAATTTGAGAACTTTAGAGTTTGTACCAAAAGTCAAGCATGGTTGATGTTTTTCATGAACCAAATTTTTCTAAGGTAGGGAATACCTTAACAACTGTGCTTGCAAAGTTTCACATTTTTCCAGATTTTTTAGAATTTTTTATTAGTTTCTGAATTTCGGCTGAAATTCTGAAATCTGTCGTATCAGTCGACTGCCCTGGGGGCAGTCGACTGGTCGTGTGGACAGAATGGGTTTGTGAGATTTCTGAAGGGTTTTTCAGAAATAGGATTAAGTTCTATTTGGCACCTAGAGTAGGGTTGCTTGGGGTAATTTTTTGATGGTGTCAAAGGGGGAGAACTTGAGTGTTAAGTTAGGTTTGGGTTGAAACTTAAACTTAGGCTTGGTTGTGCTTTAGAGTTAAGTTGGGAAAACTTAACTTGGGATCAGCAATAAGGATTGAAATTTGGGAGAAAGCATAAGTTAAGGGGGAGGTTGCCTCTTGTGTGTTATGCTTGAATTTCAATTGCTTTTGCTATTGTTATTACTATATGTTTACCTAATTTAACATATTGCCACACATCAAAAAGGGAGAGATTGTTGGGGTAATCGGCCCTGAGATGATCTGGAGGATCATGATATTTTGATGAGTGGGTAATATGGTTAAGTTAGGATTTGTGTTATTCTCACATGTGTACATGAGTGTGCAGGTGTAAAGGTACGCATGGACTTGGTTGATGTCTTCAGGTGAAGGAGGGCATGGAGGTAAGCTGGAAGCTTACGTGCGCATCTGAGAGACCATTGGATAGCAAAGATGATGAGCCGAGGGACGCGGACTTCAAGGCGTACGTGAAGGGTGGCATGGAGGCAAGCTGGAGGCTTGCGTGCGCATCCGAGGGACGAGGGCCGAAGATGAAGAGTGCGTGAAGGCAACAATCAAGGCTGCTGGTGAAGAGCCAACTGAGTGGTGAGGGTCTGAGTATGTGGGCTTATACTCAGGGGTTAAGCCGGGAGGGTTTGAGTGCGAGAGAGACTTGTACTCGGGAGTGAAACCCTAGGCTTAGGTGTGTACCAGTCGACTGGCTCATGGGCAGTCGACTGGTGGTGACTGGGATAGCCTGGCAGATTTGAACGTTGTACTGTAACGGTCAAATCTGAGTGGGACCAGTCGACTGCCCCAGGGGCAGTCGACTGGTAGCGGCTGTTTTCAGATTCGAGCCCTATTTAAAGGGGCTCGTTTCCTACTATCTTTCTTGATGAAACTTGCTTGGGTAAAGTAAGTTAGTAGTCTACTGTGATCAGAGAGCGTTCAAGGTGTTGTGGCGAGGTTTCTCCACCCACAAGGAGCGACAGATCTAGCCGGAGGTTATCCGGGGGTTGATCCATCGACGGATTCTTGGATTAGTCACCCGATCGGGGTGGATACCAAGTAAATTGAGGTGTTAGCAGTGTTTTATTCCTTATTTACTTTGCATATTATTGTTTCCGCTGTGCTAACAACTGTGTAGAGATCAAAATGAAGAAGAAGTGCTATTCACCCCCTCCCCCTCTAGCACACCATAAACGATCCTTCAAAAACATCTACAGTTGGTTACACTTCGACGGTGAAGATCTCGTCCCACCCATTTCTTTCGCATCATCCAACTGCTCGGCAAGGAAGTGAGAAGAGTATATGAGCCATGAGGCGAGGTCGTGCGCAACATTCATGCGTTGTTTCATTCCTTTTGCCTTGACCCTCTTTGGCGATTTTTCATCCCTTCTCTCTAGCGATCTTTCCTCCTCTTCTGTCCATGTGTAAATTCTGACCCTTCCTTTCTTCCTCGTTAATCTTTCTGTTCCTCCTTTGCTTCCTTTTTGTTGGATAGCCATGGTTGAAGCAGCACTCCCGTGAGTTCCAGGCTTATAGTATATGGCCACAATCTCGGATGTGAATGGGGATGGTTTTTATGCTCTGAGGGCTGGATTCGAGATCCCTACGAATCACCGAATGCTTTTGCCTAGTGACATAGATCGTCATCACCGACTTCCCCCAGGGATTTTCATGATTTTTAAGGATCAGCTGCTCGAAGGGATTCGCTTTCCACTGTACCCCATTTTCAATGTCATTTGTAGATACTTCCAGATTTCATTATCCCAATTAGCCCCAACTTGATCGGCACCCTTTGTGGTGCAGTTATCATTTTTACATTATACCAAGTCCCTTTAGATTTTCCACTTTTTTATTATCTTAAGAGCGTCGAAGTGGGATGCTTCCACCTCTAGGCCTGCTTTGAATCAGCTCTTTTTAAGAAGGCACCGAGCTTGAATAAAGGTTGGAAGTAATACTACTTCTATATCAAGTCAGTATCGGCTCCCTCCTGACCAACCGAATGGGTCGAAGAGCTGCCCGAGCAGCCGATTGTGGAGTGGACTTCCAAGAGCAACCCAACTTTTATTTCAGCCTATCGAAAAGTGGAGAGGTCTGTTGTTTGATATCAACGAGCTACTGCACGAAGGCTTCTTATTTGACTTTGGCCTGAGCCCTATACCATGCGGCCTACCCTACACCTCATTCGGTAAGAGTTTTTTTTTGTCTTATTATTTTGAATTAACTGATTGTTTTATGCAGCGAATACCTTTTTGAAAGCCAAGTTATGTGATAGCTTTGGTTTAGATGACATGGAAATAGAGACTCGAGGTATGTTCGAACTAGCGAAGAGAGACGTACCAGCCAACAACTCAGCTATAAGGGCTGAGGCCAACAGTGAGCCCACTCCTACTAAGGAGATGCCTACTCTTCTCCCTCTGCGAAAAAAGAGAACTGCCATGCGAACGAACTCTGCTAACAAGGAGGATGACACGCCTTTGAGGATAAGGCGTCGATGCCACAAGTCTAACGCTCCTACCGCCGATCGACTGAAGACACCAGTTGCAAGAGTCATCTATGGCTCACTGCCCCAGAACCCCAGCCGAGCGGATGGCCTCTTCCGAATAGGATTCGAAAGAATGTTTTAAGAAAACTCTATTTTTTCTTTCAAAATAAGTTTTCACTTTAACTTAGAGTTTCTTCTTAAATGATACTCAGAAGTTTTCAAAGTATTTTTTTCAAAATTATGTTTAGAATTATTTTTCAATGTAATGAACTTTTTCATACTTAGAATTTTTCAAAGAAGTTAGAAAATCTTACAAATTGAAAATTACATGTTTTTCAAAAAAACTTCAGGGAGAGAATTTCAAATCAAGGGGGAGCTTTATGCACTATTTCAATTCTGCAAGGTTTTCTTTCAAAAATTACAAATGTTTTAAAAACAAGGGAGAGATCACTTATCAAGGGGAAGAGTTAAATTTTTTTTAAAAATTTTCAAACCTTCAGAAAAATTGCCATAATATTTGAATGTATTGCTAACTGTGTTTCATTTCTTGCTGATATATTTTTAACTTAACTTTTGAACTGGGTAGCAATAAATCAAAAATAGAAAGATTGTTGGTGCCGGAAGCGCCAGATCGAACATGATTTTGATAATGACAAAGGGTTCAAAGTTAAGTTTATGCTATGATCTAACGAATTTGCTAAGTGTGCAGGAAAGTCCTAGTTTACCTAGGCACGAAGTCTTGACCCGTAGAGTTGAGCATGAAGTCCTGGTTGAGGACTGGGCACGAAGTCCTAGCCGAGGGCTAGGCACCGAACACCTGATTGAGGGTTGGGGACGAAGACCTGGTTGAGGACTTGGCACGAAGACCTGATTTGGAAAATCGGGAAAAAGACTTAGTCGAGCGAGGACTACGGACAGAAGTAGGGATGGGTCGAGGTACGGAAGTCTCGAGATCCGGGAGCTTCGGAGGCTAAGCAAAAGTCCAACCGGAGGTGCCAGTTGGCAAAAGGTAACTTCTCTAGAGTGGAGTAGGTGAAGACGCGTTCTCCGAAAGAGGGAATAATAGGTGTCGGTCCGACCTAGGATTTCATTTGAAATCCAATGTCAGGACCAGACAGCTCTTGCTATCAAATATTCATACATTTAATAAATATTATTATTTTTTTGGACTAACCCTGATTGCAGGCTCAGAAGATCAGTTGGTCGGATTGAGGGTGCCTGAGAGGACTCAGGCACCCAAGAAGCCAAGCGTTCGAGAGGTCTCGGGTGCCCCATGTCAGTTTGTTCAGCACTGGCGAAGTTGAGTTGGCGGTTGCTGATTAGACGCACCACATTAGCACTTAGGAGCCCGAGAGTGGATAAGGTTTGACCGAGTCTGAGGATAACGACGCGGCTAGATCACTGATGTGGAGGGTGCCCCCATGAGCACTCGGGAGCCCGAGTAGCAGTATATAAGAGGTTTCGCCCCTTTGGTTCCAGACATCGATTCAAGCACTTAGAATTACTGCGATCAAGCTTCTGTGCTCAAGTTCTCCATGCCAAAGATGTCCGAGATCGACGACACGCCGATTCTACGACCAATCGAGTTCTTCTTCCCGTAACAAGTGTCGTTGGTATAACATTTTCAGTTTTAGTTTTGTACTTAATCCTCATATCTGGTAAATCATTTTTGCATATTATAGAATTGTCCTACGAAAATGGTCAAGGACCGTGGACCTTAGAATAGTATGTTAGTGATATGAGAGAAGTGTCCTAAGGCAATCGTCTTATGATTGTAATCATTTATTCTAATAAATGAATATTCACTATTTGAGTATACATGGTTTTGTATTTAATTGAGATCTTAAACTCATTTACTGAATGTCCGCAATACAATTCACAGCATGAGAGAATTTGTGATGAATTCACAACTAGTGATTATCTCTACATGTGCAATTGTGAAGTATTGAAATTGTCCCTAGTCGATGAATTGATAAATACGGACACTATTAATTCTGTTGAGACTAGCATAGGTTATTCTCTAATCAGCTGATTCTCACTGGCTGGTGACATTGAGATGTCCGGAGATAAACATGAATGCTAGTTAAGGGAACTAGTTCATTGGAGTGACTGGCTGTAAAACTTCATATGGTAGTCTACATATAGATATGTCAGTGAAGTTCTTACTGCAGCTTAAGTGCGATGTTCCTTTGACTTGCGGTATTCAAGTCATCTTGGTCATGGAGACTTATACTTTGACATCTTAAGCAAGCGTCACCAAGGAGGTGTGGACCCAGGATGATTGGGTATAAGCCGAAGTGCCCGAAGATGTTTGAACAGCCTACAAAGGATTCACCACTCCTTGCGAGGAGATGTATACCCGAGGTCTATCGTCGGATTGTTACTCGAAGTCTCTGGCCAGAGCATGACATGTTCAGAGTATGAATCTATTAAATACATGAGAGTAATTAGAATCCGTAGGACAAGAAAACGTTACTTGGGCTAGGGGTGACGTAGTCAGCCTAGTGGGGACTTACACACATAGACCATGTCCTGAACCAAGTGGGTATAAGATGGTGAAGGGAATGGGGCACGATTCATTATAGCTGCTGAAGGGTTTCAGAATTATTTCTGAGGTCAACCGTTGATCTTTCGATTAATTGGGGATCATGATGTACTACTAGGTGTCACTCATGATCGTTCTATAATTAATTGATTAATTATAGACGGCCAACATAAATCGAAAGCCTATTTAGTCACACGCACTACGAGTAATCCGAGGGATTTAAAACGAGTTGAAAATTAGATTTTTCAATCAAGAGCGATTAGGTTTGGTTGAGCCAAATGATAAGTCGAATCTGAATTTTTCAGAGACGCATCGGAAGCGTAAAATGGCTAAGTCTTTTGAAAACTTAATAGATGAATTAAATAAGTTTAATTCATTGGGGTTTGGCTTGGATGGGCCGGTCAAAGAGGGCCTCCATCCTCTTTGCTTGGTCGGCCACAACAAAGGGAGAGAACCAAGTTTTTGGTTCAATTTATAAAATAAACCAAGTGTGGTTTGTTTTATAAAATTATGGATGATATAAATTTTTATATAATAAACCAAGGTTTGGTTTATTTTTCATGGAAATTAAAATGAATCATGGATTGGTTTATTTTATAAAATCAATCATGGATTGATTTACCATGATAAGGAAATTTATTCCATAAGAGAGAAGAGACTTGATTGAATTTTATCATGAATTAAAATATGATTTTAACCATGATATAAAATCAAACTTGGCATGATGGAATAAGTTATTCCATATTTGAGAGGCTTGATGGTTGAGAGGTCACTATATAAAGGACCCAAGGCAAGGCTTGTGTGTGAATCGAAGAGATGAAGGCATAGGCTCTCTTCCTCTCTTTCTCTCCTTCTCTTCTCCCCTTCTTGCCGTGCGCCAACCAGCCCCAAGAAGGAGAACCAGCCGGCCGCCCCTGCCCTTTCCCTGCCGACCACCACCTGCTGCCGGAGAAGGAAGCTCCGGCCATCTCTTGGCCGGAAGAAGGTGCTACCGGAATTAGAGTTTGCCGCAAGGATCCTTTTGCCGCAAGCCTCTTCTTTTGCTTCGCCGAAATTTTGATTCCAGCCATCCTTTTGTGGTTAGTCTTCCGACTTCTCTCTTGTTTTTTTTCTCGTCGCGTTCTCGGAGAATCTAGTAGTTCTCGAGAACACAAAACTCAGGGCTTTGCGAAGTCATCCCAAAGATACTCGGCGTGGACGCGAATAGAGGCGGAGCTTCCAAGGGACGCTTACGGTTGGATCTCATCCCTTCCTTCGAGTTACGCGAGGTAATACGTAAATTAGTTTATGTTTCTGTAAAATTTCAAATATATGATCATGTCTACACAAGATAAACTTGCATGCTTAGATGTGTGGTTAAATGATTTAAAGAAATTATTTATGCTAAACCTTCCGTTGCACGTAATTAATTTTGAAATTACGAACCCGCATCCATGTCAACATGCACCTGGTCCTAACATAGTAACCGTCACAGACTCCGAACCAAGTAAAATAAAATGTGTTAGCATTGTTTTAACTTGCTATTTCTTATTTTCGCTGCGTTTACTCTTGATTGATATCCGTAAAATTCATAATTAATATTTACCCCCCCCCCCTCTATTGATCACATCGATCCCACAAGATGTTGTGCAACTGGAGCTAGAAACCCATAATTCTAAAGGTGGCAGTTCAAAGCACATGGAGCAACAGACTATAGTCGAAGACAAGACCAAACATATAATCAAGCCACCTACAAGCTATGATTTTAAGGACTTGATTTCTTATGCACTCATCACTAGCAACAGAGAAGAAGCCTTAGGAAAATAAGCCCCATTTGGGAAATGAATCCTATGCTTTTGAGGCTTGGTTGTGCCCCATTCAAGACAAGAAGCTTAGGGCATGGCCTGGCCATTCCCTGTTCGGCCAAAAGCCATCCATGGGCACGCTTGTGGCACAACCATTTCTAGATTTTTCATGTAATACATGATATTTTAGACCCAAAATATTATGTAGAAGTTAGGGTTGTATTAATAGGATCTTTGTAGCCCTAAAAGGATATAGAGAAAATTTTAATAGAGCTTCTTGGTCATCTTATGGAATAAACACACTGTCGAACCATGATAATTCCACATCTTATATTCGTTCTCATTCTCTCTCGATTTTCTTCTTCCTCTTCAATTTATTCTTTGCGGTTCTTTATTATTGTTGTAACACGATCTCAACAAGATGTGATAAGGCTAAACCCCTACTTATTATGTTGGTTGGCAGGTTCATAGTGAGATGTAAGTTCCCAAAAGATGGCTCGTTATCAAAGTATCTACGGTAATTTACCAAAAGGCGTACCTAAGAATTGGTATTTACCAAAAGGCGTCCCATGGTTTCATTGTTACCAAAGGACGCACATATTTTAGTAAACTTCCTCTTATACCCCTACCGTCAAGTACTGCATGCATTTCTCTTTCTCTTTCTCTTTCCCTTTCTCTTTCTCACTGTCAGTAACGATTTCCGAGACGTACCATAAAGAGATATTCCTTTATATTTTGGTTTTTATATTATGGAACCTTTCTCAAAACAATAAAATATTTAAATTAATTATTAAATTAAAACTAAAAGAACATATCAGACCGACTTGGGGCCTGAAATGGTTCCATTTCAGGCCCAACGTGGGGCTGAAATGTTTCCATTTTAGGCCCAACGTACCGAATATTAAGGGTCTTTTCTCGATTCTTCATTATTACATTTTAACACCTCAGAGAAGTCCAAATAAATAATAGATAACAAATTTGAACTCCTTGTAACCTCAGAAATCCACGAGAACTGAAATTTTTACAATCAAAGCTCTCTAGGTCAATCAGTGGTCTTTTAAGGTCATTGGGCCTGAAATGGAACCATTTCAGACCCACGTTGGGCCTAAAATAGAATCATTTCAGGCCCAACGTGGGCCTGAAATGATTCCATTTCAGGCCCAATGACCCTAAAAGGCCTAATATGTTAAAACCCACTGATTGACCTAAAGAGCTCCGATTGTAAAAATTTCAGTTCCTGTGGATTTCTGAGGTTACAAGGAGTTCAATTTGCTATCCATTGTTTATTTGGACTTCTCCGAGGTATTAAAATATAATAATGAAGAACCGAGAAAACACCTTTAATATTGGGCACGTTGGGCCTGAAATGGAAACATTTCAGGCCCACGTTGGGCCTGAAATGATTCCATTTCAGGCCCAATGACCCTAAAAGGCCACTGATTGACCTAGAGAACTCCGATTATAAAAATTTCAGTTCCCGTCAATTTCTGAGGTTACAAGGAGTTCAAATTTGCTATCCATTGTTTATTTGGACTTCTCCGAGGTGTTAAAATATAATAATGAAGAATCGAGAAGAAATCACACATTAGGCCTTTTAGGGTCATTGAGCTTGAAATGGTTGGACACCTATTGCATTGATGATATCTAATATATAGATGGTTGGACACCTAAAACATAATCTCCTACCTCTGACCTCTCTATTCATATGGAGTTTTCATAAATCCAGATATGGGAGGTCCATCAGTAGGTTTTGGTCAAAACCCACTGATATGGCTAAACTACTCCTATTGCATTGGTGATATCTAATATATAGATGGTTGGACACCTAAAACATCATCTCCTACCTCTGACCTCTCTATTCATATGGAGTTTTCAGAAATTCAGATATGGAAGGTCCATCCGTGGGTTTTGGTCAAAACCCACTGATATGGCTAAATTACTCCTATTGCATTGGTGATATCTAATATATAGATGATTGGACACCTAAAACATCATCTCTTACCTCTGACCTCTCTATTCATATGGAGTTTTCAGAAATCCAGATATGGTAGGTCCATCAGTGAGTTTTGGTCAAAATTCACTGATATTTCTAAACTACTCCTATTGCATTGGTGATATCTAATATATAGATGGTTGGACACCTAAAACATCATCTCCTACCTCTGACCTCTCTATTCATATGGAGCTTTCAGAAATCCAGATATGGGAGGTCCATCAGTGGGTTTTGGTCAAAACCCACTGATATGGCTAAACTACTCCTATTGCAATGGTGATATCTAATATATAGATGGTTGGACACCTAAAACATCATCTCCTACCTCTGACCTCTCTATTCATATGGAGTTTTCAAAAATCCAGATATGGGAGGTCCATCAGTAGGTTTTGGTCAAAACCCACTGATATGACTAAACTACTCCTATTGCATTGGTGATATCTAATATATAGATGGTTGGACACCTAAAACATCATCTCCTACCTTTGACCTCTCTATTCATATGGAATTTTCAGAAATCCAGATATGGTAGGTCCATCAGTGAGTTTTGGTCAAAACCCACTGATATTTCTAAATTACTCCTATTGCATTGGTGATATCTAATATATAGATGGTTGGACACATAAAACATCATCTCCTACCTCTGACCTCTCTATTCATATGGAGCTTTCAGAAATCCAGATATGGGAGGTCCATCAGTGGGTTTTGGTCAAAACCCACTGATATGGCTAAATTACTCCTATTGCATTAGTGATATCTAATATATAGATGGTTGGACACCTAAAACATCATCTCCTACCTCTGACCTCTCTATTCATATAGAGTTTTCAGAAATCCAGATATGGTAGGTCCATCAGTGAGTTTTGGTCAAAACCCACTGATATTTCTAAACTACTCTTATTGCATTGGTGATATCTAATATATAGATGGTTGGACACCTAAAACATCATCTCCTACCTCTGACCTCTCTATTCATATGGAGCTTTCAGAAATCCAAATATGGGAGGTCCATCAGTGGGTTTTGGTCAATGCCCACTGATATGGCTAAACTACTCCTATTGCATTGGTGATATCTAATATATAGATGGTTGGACACCTAAAACATCATCTCCTACCTCTAACCTCTCTATTCATATGGAGTTTTCAGAAATCCAGATATGGTAGGTCCATCAGTGAGTTTTGGTCAAAACCCACTGATATTTCTAAACTACTCCTATTGCATTGGTGTCCATATGAATAGAGAGATTAGAGGTAGGAGATGATGTTTTAGGTGTCCAACCATCTATATATTAAATATCACCAATGCAATAGGAGTAGTTTAGCCATATCAGTGGGTTTTGACCAAAACCCACTGATAGACCTCCCATATCTGGATTTCTGAAAGCTCCATATGAATAGAGAGGTCAGAGGTAGGAGATGATGTTTTAGGTGTCCAACCATCTATATATTAGATATCACCAATGCAATAGGGGTAGTTTAGAAATATCAGTGGGTTTTGACCAAAACTCACTGATGTGTTAGTGATATGAGAGAAGTGTCCTAAGGCAATCGCCTTATGATTGTAAACATTTATTTTAATAAATGATAATTCACTATTTGAGTATACATGTTTGTATTTGATTGGGATCTTAAACTCATATACTGAATGTCTGCCATACAATTCACAGCATAAGAGAATTTGTGATGGGATCACAACTAGTGATTATCTCTAAATGTGCAAATGTGAATTGTTGGAAATATCCCTAGTCGATGAATTGATAAATATGGACATTATCAATTCTGTTGAGACTAGCATGGGTTATTCTCTATTCAGCTGATTCTCACTGGCTGGTGACATTGGGATGTCCGGAGATAAACATGGATGCTAGTTAAGGGAACTAGTTCATTGGAGTGACTAGCTGTAAGACTTCATATGGGAATCTACATGTAGATATGTCAATGAAGATCTTACTGCTGCTTAAGTGTGATGTTCCTTTGACTTGCGGTGTTCAAGTCATCTTGGTCATGGAGACTTATACTTTGACATCTTAAGCAAGCATCTCCAAGGAGGTGTGGACCCAGGATGATCGGGTATAAACCGAAGTGCCCGAAGATGTTTGAACAGCCTACAAAGGATTCACCACTCCTTGCGAGGAGATGTATACCCAGGCCTATCGTCGGATTGTTACTCAAAGCCTCTGGCCAGAGCATATCATGTTAAGAGTGCGAGTCTCTTAAATACATGAGAGTAATTAGAAATCCAAAGGACGAGAAAGACACTACTTGGGCTAGGTGTGACGTAGTCAGCCTAGTGGGGACTGACACCATTGACCGTGTCCTGAACCAAGTGGGTATAAGGTGGTGAAGGGAATGGGGCACGATTCATTAGAGCTGCTGAAGGGTTTCAGAATAATTTCTTCTGAGGTCAAACCGTTGATCTTTCGATTAATTGGGGATCATGATGTACTACTAGGTGCCACTCATGATCGTTCTATAATTAATTAAATTATAGACGGCCAACATAAATCGAAAGCCTATTTAGTCACACGCACTACGAGTAATCCGAGGGATTTAAAACGAGTTGAAAATTAGATTTTCCGATCAAGAGAAATAAGTCTAATCTGAGTTAGTCAGAGGCGCAATGGAAGCTAAAATGGCTAAGACTTTTGAAGGCTTTTTGGGCGAATTAAATGAGTTTAATTCGCGGCGGTTCGGGTTGATTTGGCCGGCCAAAGAGGGTGTCAAAACCCCCTTTGGTGGCCGGCCACAATAAGAGGAGAAAACCAATTAATTTTGGTTTAATTAATAAAATAAATCTAGTGTGATTTATTTTATAAATTATGGATAAATAAATTTGTATAGAGAAATTTATATAAATAAAATTTATAGAAATTTATTCTTTTATGGAAGATTAAAATAATCCATGAATTGGTTTATTTTAATTTTATAAAATCAATTATGAATTGATTTTTCCATAATAAGAAAGTTTATAAAATTCTTATAAAAATTTATTCCATAATTTAAAGAGAAGAAGAATTAGTTTTATTATAAATTGGTTTATAATAAAGACTCGGTTTAAACGGAATAATTAATAAGAAAATTTATAAGATAAATTTCTTATAACTAATTCTGTTAATTCCGTTAATTCGGTTTAGAGGGAGACTTAGCAAAGGAGTTGCTACTATATAAAGGAACCAAAGGCTAGCCCTTATTCCCATCAATTAATTAAGAGATTAATTATTCTCTCCCTCTCTCTCTTAATCTCTTCTCTCTTCTCTTCCCTCTCTTGCCTAGGGCCGGCGCCCACCCTAGAGGATTAGGGCCGGCGCACAAAGGACTCCTTGGAGGAGGCCGTGAGCTTCAAGAAGAAGAAGGAGAACCCGAATACGAAGAAGAAGAAGCGGATAGCGACTCCTCTCTTCTCGGAATTTGATTCCGTTACTTCGTTGGTTAGTTTCCTATCTTTCCTCTCTTGTTCATCTAGTTGTGCCTTCTGAGAATCTAGTAGTTCTCGTCGGCACAAAACTCGTGACTTTACGAAGTCATCCCGAAGAGAACTCGGCGTGGACGCGAATAGAGGCGGAGCTTCCAAGGGACGCTACGGTTGGATCTCGTCCCTTACTTCGAGTTACGAGAGGTACTTGGTAAATTTGTTTACTTTTCCGCAAAGTTTTATTTTATGATTATGTCAACACAATGTAAGGTTGCATGCTAGATACGAAGTTAAAATAATTTAGGAAATTATTTTATGCAAACTCTTCCGCTGCACGTAAAAATTTTGAATTTTACGAACTCGTATCCTTGTCAACATGCACCCGGTCCCAACAGTGGTATCAGAGCCGGTTAGTGTTCGACATTATCATATAATTGTTTTGCGGAACACTTTGTGATGATCTCAATTTCGGAAAAATTTTTCAATTACGGAAACTTTCAAATTATAATAGATTTTAGATTTAGAAATTTCAAAGTTTGGAAATCTTCATGAAATTTCGCAAACGTTTGGAATTTTCTAGTTTCTAAAATTTTATAATAATTGTGAAAACTGTTGGTGCAGGAAGCACCAGATCGAACCTTGTTTTGATATTGGCAAAGGATTCAAAGTTAAGGGTTATTTGTTGTCTAACAATGCTGCTTGAGAGTGCAGGAAACGAAGTCCTAGCGAAGGGCTGCTAGGCACCTGACGATGGGATGTCAGGAAACCAAGTCCTGGCGAAGGGTTGCTGGGTGAAAACCAAGTCCTAGCGAAGGGATGCTAGGCACCTGACGATGGGCTGTCAGGAAACCAAGTCCTGGCGAAGGGTTGCTGGGCGAAAACCAAGTCCTGGCGAAGGGCTGCTAGGCGAAAACCAAGTCCTGGCGAAGGGCTGCTAGGCGAAAACCAAGTCCTGGCGAAGGGCTGCTAGGCGAAAACCAAGACCTGGCGAAGGGCTGCCGGGCAAAAGTCCAACTGGAGGATCCAGTTGGCACCAGGTAAATTCTCCCGAGAGGAGTAGGTGAGGACGCGTTCCCCTTGAGGGAACTTTAGGCGTCGGTTCGACCTAGGGCTCCATTTTGGAGACCAAAGTCAGAACCAAGACAGCCAAGGCTGTATAATTCATTATGTTATTGGTTTATTGTGTTTTGGACTAACCCTGGATGCAGGACGAAAGGAACGTGTGTCTGCAGCTCAGAATGCCTCAAAGGAAAGAGGCGATCGCTGACCAGGGCGCCCGGAGTGTCCCGGGCGCCCCCAAGGTGAACACAAAACACAACACAACCAGAAGAACCTCGACAGTACATTCTGAGGGCGCCCCCGCTGTCCCGGGCGCCCCCATGGCAAACCAACTGAAGAAGTTAAGCTGCTGCCGCGTCTGCACTGCGCGCCCAGGGCGCCCCCGCTGTCCCGGGCGCCCCCAGCCAGATTTACCAAAGAAGACTCAGCGCTGCGGATAAGAGTTGGCCGAGTCAACCAGGGCGCCCCCAGCGTACAGGGCGCCCCAGTCAAGACCTTATCCCGAGGTTCAAGGGATAAGTGGTTGACTGCGCTTTGTGTGGATCTGCTGCCACGTGGGGGGCGCCCCCGTCGACCAGGGCGCCCCCAGGCCCTATATAAAGGGCCCTCGACCTCCTTCTTCAAAGCATCAATCACTGCGACACTTCTGCGCTCTTCTGCTTCCGCGACACGCTCCAGAAATCTTCCAACTCGAGCTGACGACGTCCCGCTACTCCGAAACTTCGATCTACACCGGACGTCGGTAACGAAGAGCTGTATTTAAAGTTTACTAAACTGTTCTTGTTATTATCTTTCTTGTAAACTTTTACGAACTTATAGAATTGCCCGTAGAAAATGGTCAACGACCGTGGGCCTTGGAGTAGGAGTCGACCCAGGCTCCGAACCAAGTAAAACGACCGTGTTAGCGTTGTTTTTGATCTGTTTTATTCCGCTGAGCACTTACTCTTTTTAAATCCGAACGATTTGCGATATTCACCCTCCCCCCTCTCTCGCATTTCTCGATCCAACAAAAACTTCCCATCTTTGGAAACTTTCCAAATTTTAGAAATTTTTCTATTTTAGAAATTTTCCAATTTTTGGAAATGTGTAAGTTTTCTTTTTACCAGAAACTTACAATTATTCTGAAAAATTATTTTTGAAATCTCGCAATTTTGGGCACTTTCTTTTGAGAAAGTCTAGAAAAATTCATGGACAGTTAATTGACAATTAAATTTGAATTGGTTTTTGAATTGACAATAAAATTCTTTATTTTGGATTGAGCCTCGGGGAGCCGTCCAATTTAAAGTTAGTTGTTGTAATTTAATTTCCCAATTTTTAATTGAAATTGTCATGTTTGATTTGGATTGAGCCTCGGGGAGCCGTCCAATTGGATTTACGACAAATTATTTTTCTTTGGGTATCTGAGCCTCGGGGAGCCACCCTTAGAAAACGATTTGTTGTAATTAATTAAATCCATGAATAAAATATGTTTTAAGAGGTAATGCTCTTACATATTGTTGTCTCCAAAATTAATTAGGAAAATGGTTTCCTATAGAGTTTCTTAAATGAGATTTTCATGAAAATAATATGTGGTTGAATTAAGGGAATTATCTCTTAATTTAATAAGTTTTGATTTAGAGAAATCAAAGTCTTGAACATATTATTTCCGAAATTAATTATGACAATTTAGGAAATTGTTTCCCAAAACAATTCCTTCAATATAGTATGAAATAGAATTAGGAAATCCGGTTCCTAATTCAATTAATGAGACTTGATAACTTGAGTCACATACATACTTTATTAAGGAAATCGTTAGTCATGACACATGTCATGAATGTGCTTAGAAAAGAATGAGACCCAAACACCCCTTACAAAATATTAAGGCTAACACCTTCCATTAATATGATTAGAACCGGAGTTTTGTTTCTCGTTTGGGTTGATGGACACATCCATGCCCGACTTGAACCTCAACATGTTCAAACCATAGAATTAGTTTATGAAAAATATAGTTGAAGTCAGAGGTCAATCCTTAGTTTTGGTTGTTGGACACATCCAAGCCGGACTAAACGGTTGAATGAACTTCAACAATATTAAAACTATTTCTTGATTAATGGGTCAGCCTTAAGCTTGGAGCATCGATTTGTTGTGCCACAGCCAAGGTCGATGTGAAGAGAGGTGCAGTTGGGTGCTATGTATAATGATACATACTTGTTAATGAGTTAACAACCCAATGATTTATGCAAACATTCAATTAGTTGATAGCATAAAGTGATAGTTACATATATGCGATGTGTAATCGGTAAAATTACATACCTTCATAGCTAAAAAAAACTTGATGGCCACAGCCATGGTGGCTCTTATCTATGGTTGGATATCAACCTATTTGGAGATGTTCCTACGATCTCCCGAATTGATAATAAGGGTGATTCAATTCGTAAAATAAATAGGATTTAATTTATGTATGTTGATACATTATTTAATCAATCTTCTCACATAATCTCAATTTGTATTTCTAGGATAATCACTCGATCATGTCTACTCAAATAAACCTGCGTTCCATTTTGGACACCAATAAACTGACTGGGCCGAACTTCATGGACTGGCTTCGAAACCTGAGGATAGTCCTTAAGGCAGAAAAGCTTGCTTATGTCCTTGAAGAAGCACTTCCCAAAAGTACTCCAGAAAATGCAACTCCGGACCAATTGTTGGCCCATCAGAAACATGTGACCGATTCTGAACTTGCGAGTTGCATCATGCTAGCCTCTATGGTACCTGAGTTGCAAAAGCAACATGAGCATATGGATGCTAATACCATCATCTTCCATCTTCATGAGTTGTTTGAAGAGCAGGCGAGATCCGAAAGGTTCGAAGTCTCCAGACTCCTCTTCACCACTAAGATGCAGGAAGGCACTTCTGCCTCGCAGTTTGTGTTAATGATGTTGGGGTACATTGAGCGACTGAGCGCACTCGGTTTTGCAATGGATCATGAACTAAGTATTGACTTAATTCTGAGTTGTTTGCCCAAGAGTTATTCACAATTTGTGATGAACTATCGGATGAACAAACTGGAGACTACCATTCCTGAGTTGATCAACATGCTGAAGACTGTGGAGCCTTCTGTAAAGCCGGATCAAAAAGCAATACTGTTAGTTGGTTCCTCGAAGAAAGGTTCTAAGAGGAAGGCCAAAGAACAGAACAAAGGGAAGAAGAAAAAGGCCAAAAAGACTGAAAAGAAACCAAAAGGCACTTGCCATCACTGTGGCAAGGAAGGTCACTGGCGAAGAAACTGCAAGATTTATCTTGAGTCCATGAAGAAGAAGGCATCCGATGCCCCATCCTCTTCAGGTATCTTCGTTATTGAATGTCACTCTATTTCCTCAAATACCTGGGTACTTGATACTGGGTGTGGCTCACATATATGTAATGACATACAGGGGCTAAGGAATAGAAGAAGACTCGTCAAGGGAGAAGCGAATTTGAGAGTTGGAAATGGAGCAAAGATTGCTGCTGTTGCCATCGGAACATATTTGCTGAAGCTCCCTACCGGACGTATCTTAGAATTGGATAATTGTTATTTTGTTCCTTCATTAATAAAGAACATTGTATCTATTTCATGTTTGAATGAAAAAGGTTATCATTTAACTTTCAGTAACAATTGTTGTTACATAACTTTAAATGGCGTTCTTTATGGGAATGGAACTTTGTGCAATGGCATCTACACGTTAGATTTATCCAGTGACATTTTCAATATCAAAGTTAGTAATAAACGTGCTCAAATAGATAATCGAATAGACTCCTACACGTGGCACTGTCGTCTTGGCCATATAAGTAAGAAACGCATGACCGAATTACACCGATGTGGAATTTTGGAATCATTTGAACCCGGTTCATTTGATACATGCGAATCGTGCTTGAAAGACAAGATGACCAAATTACCCTTTCCCGGAAAAGGTAATCCAGTGGGAGAGTTGCTTGGTCTAATACATACCGATGTATGCGGACCAATGTCAACTCAAGCACAAGGAGGCTATAATTACTTCATCACCTTTATCGATGATCACTCACGATTCGATTATGTGTTCTTGATGAAACACAAATCTGAAGCTTTTGATAAATTCAAAGAATTCAGAAATGAAGTAGAGAAACAACTTGGCAAAAGTATTAAAATACTTCGATCCGATCGGGGTGGAGAATACTTAAGTCAAGAGTTCCAAGATTATCTTAGGGACAATGGGATATTATCCCAATGGACTCCGCCGTATACACCACAGCATAATGGTGTATCTGAGAGGCGAAACCGAACCTTGATGGACATGGTTAGGTCGATGATGAATCATGCAACTCTTCCAAAATCCTTTTGGGGCTATGCACTTAAGACAGCTGTTTACTTGCTAAACAGAGTCCCGACCAAGGTAGTCTCTACTACTCCATATGAGATTTGGAATAGTAAGAAACCTCACTTAACTCACCTTAAGATATGGGGTTGTCCTGCTTATGTGAAGCGGGTTGTATCAGACAAATTGGATGCTAAGTCTGATAAATGTCTATTTATTGGATACCCTAAAGAAACGAAGGGTTACCAATTCTATCATCCCTTGGAACAAAAGGTGTTTGTTTCAAGGCATGCTGTATTTCTGGAAAAAGAATTTCTTTTACAAGAAAACAATGGGAGTGGCATTGAGCTTGATAAAGTTCAAGAAACTCCAATAGACATTACAGAGACACCTAGTCTAGACCCACAACCGAGAACTCATAGTGATGAGCTATCAGTTGAACCTAAAACTACACCACCTCTTCGTAGGTCTGATAGGACACGCAACATTCCAGAGAGATACGGATTTCTTGTAAGTGAATCGAACGACGTGTTGCTCATTGGTGATGACGAACCTATCAGTTATGAAGAAGTTCTGAAAAGTTCAGAAAGGGACAAATGGCTTGAGGCCATGAAGTCGGAAATGGATTCCATGTACGAAAATCAAGTATGGGACTTGGTTAACCCACCTGAAGGGATCAAACCCATAGGGTGCAAGTGGGTTTTCAAGAAGAAAACTGACATGGAAGGTAATGTTGTTACCTTTAAGGCTAGATTAGTGGCAAAAGGATATCGTCAGAAACAAGGAATTGATTATGACGAAACCTATTCGCCAGTAGCTATGCTTAAATCCATTCGGATGCTCCTAGCCATAGCAGCTCATTATGATTATGAGATATGGCAAATGGATGTGAAAACAGCTTTCCTTAACGGAAACCTGCTTGAGGATGTATACATGATACAACCTGAAGGTTTCACATCGGTTGATAAAACCAAAGTATGCAAGCTTCGACGATCCATATATGGACTGAAGCAAGCATCTAGGAGCCGGAACATCCATTTTGATGAGACAATCAAAAAGTTTGATTTCTCACAAAATCCTGACGAACCTTGTGTGTACAAGAAGGTTAGTGGGAGTGCAGTCGTATTCCTAGTATTATATGTGTTGGTGCAGGAAGCACCAGATCGAACCTTGTTTTGATATTGGCAAAGGATTCAAAGTTAAGGGTTATTTGTTGTCTAACAATGCTGCTTGAGAGTGCAGGAAACAAAGTCCTAGCGAAGGGCTGCTAGGCACCTGACGATGGGCTGTCAGGAAACCAAACCCTAGCGAAGGGCTGCTAGGCACCTGACGATGGGCTGTCAGGAAACCAAGTCCTGGCGAAGGGTTGCTGGGCGAAAACAAAGTCCTGGCGAAGGGCTGCTAGGCAAAAACCAAGTCCTGGCGAAGGGCTGCTAGGCGAAAACCAAGTCCTGGCGAAGGGCTGCTAGGCGAAAACCAAGTCCTGGCGAAGGGCTGCTAGGTGAAAACCAAGTCCTGGCGAAGGGCTGCTAGGCGAAAACCAAGACCTGGCGAAGGGCTGTCGGGCAAAAGTCCAACTGGAGGATCCGGTTGGCACCAAGTAAATTCTCCCGAGAGGAGTAGGTGAGGACGCGTTCCCCTTGAGGGAACATTAGGCGTCGGTTCGACCTAGGGCTCCATTTTGGAGACCAAAGTCAGAACCAAGACAGCTGAGGCTGTATAACCTATTATTTTATTGTTTTATTGTGTTTTGGACTAACCTTGGATGCAGGACCTAAGGAACGAGTGTCTGCAGCTCAGAATGCCTCAAAGGAATGAGGCAACCGCTGACCAGGGCGCCCGGAGTGTCCCGGGCGCCCCCATGGTGAACACAAAACACAACAAGACAAGAAAGACTTCGACAGTACATACCCAGGGCGCCCCCGCTGTCCCGGGCGCCCCCATAGCGAACCAACTCAGCCGCGTCTGCGCTACACGCCCAGGGCGCCCCCGCTGTCCCGGGCGCCCCCAGCCAGACTTACCGAGGAGAGCTCAGCGCTGCAGATAAGGCTTTGACCGGTCAATGCGGGCGCCCCGAGTCATCCGGGCGCCCCGGTCAAACCGGATCCCGAGGATAAGGGGATCAGAAGGCGACCGAGCAACAACCGGATCTGCTGCCACGTGGGGGGGCGCCCCCGTCGACCAGGGCGCCCCCAGGCCCTATATAAAGGGCCCTCGACCTCCTTCTTCAAATCATCAATCACTGCGACACTTCTGCGCTCTTCTGCTTCTGCGACACGCTCCAGAAATCTTCCAACTCGAGCTGACGACGTCCCGCTGCTCCGAAACTTCGATCTACACCGGACGTCGGTAACGAAGAGCTGTATTTAAAGTTTACTAAACTGTTCTTGTTATTATCTTTCTTGTAAACTTTTACGAACTTATAGAATTGCCCGCAGAAAACGGTCAACGACCGTGGGCCTTGGAGTAGGAGTCGACCCAGGCTCCGAACCAAGTAAAACGACCGTGTTAGCGTTGTTTTTGCTCTGTTTTATTCCGCTGCGCACTTACTCTTTTTAAATCCGAACGAATTGCGACATTCACCCCCCCCCTCTCTCGCATTTCTCGATCCAACAATATGTCGATGACATCTTACTTATAGGAAACGATAAATCAGTTTTACAGACAGTTAAGATTTGGTTGTCCAAAACTTTCTCCATGAAAGACCTGGGAGAAGCAACCTATATCCTTGGGATTAGAATCTATAGAGATAGATCAAAACGGTTGCTTGGTCTTTCGCAGTCTACATATATAGACCGAGTGCTAAAAAGGTTTAGCATGTCGGAATCCAAGAAAGGTTACCTTCCCATCAGGCATGGGATCAACCTTTCGAAGTCTATGTGTCCGCGCACAGAAGACGAGAGGATTAGCATGAATAAGATTCCCTATGCATCCACAATAGGATCTATCATGTATGCTATGTTATGCACTAGGCCCGATGTATCGTATGCTTTGAGCGTCACAAGCAGATACCAGTCGGATCTAGGAATGGATCATTGGGCGGCTGTTAAGACAATCCTTAAATACTTAAGAAGAACTAAGGATGTATTTCTAATATATGGAGAAGAAGATTTGATAATACGTGGGTATACAGATGCCAGTTTCCAGACAGATAAGGATGACTCCAAATCGTAGTCTGGATACGTATTTACTTTGAATGGAGGCGCAATAAGTTGGAAAGGTTCCAAACAAGACACCGTAGCGGATTATACCACGGAAGCAGTTTGGATCAAGAAGTTTGTCTCAAAACTTGATGAGGTTCCAACCATTGATGAAGCAGTGCCGGTTTACTGCGACAACAATGGAGCTATTGCACAAGCAATGGAACCAAGGTCTCATCAACGATCCAAACACGTGCTTCGACGCTATCATCTGATCAGAGAGATTATAAGTAGGAATGACATACAAATTGAGAGAGTTCCCACTGAAAGAAATATAGCGGATCCTTTAACTAAAGCCTTGCCTCAAAGCAAGTTTGAGGGTCATGTTAGAGCCTGTGGTATTGGATACCGTAGCGATTGGCATTAGGCCAAGTGGGAGTTTGTTAGTGATATGAGAGAAGTGTCCTAAGGCAATCGCCTTATGATTGTAAACATTTATTTTAATAAATGATAATTCACTATTTGAGTATACATGTTTGTATTTGATTGGGATCTTAAACTCATATACTGAATGTCCGCCATACAATTCACAGCATAAGAGAATTTGTGATGGGATCACAACTAGTGATTATCTCTAAATGTGCAAATGTGAATTGTTGGAAATATCCCTAGTCGATGAATTGATAAATACGGACATTATCAATTCTGTTGAGACTAGCATGGGTTATTCTCTATTCAGCTGATTCTCACTGGCTGGTGACATTGGGATGTCCGGAGATAAACATGGATGCTAGTTAAGGGAACTAGTTCATTGGAGTGACTAGCTGTAAGACTTCATATGGGAATCTACATGTAGATATGTCAATGAAGATCTTACTGCGGCTTAAGTGCGATGTTCCTTTGACTTGCGGTGTTCAAGTCATCTTGGTCATGGAGACTTATACTTTGACATCTTAAGCAAGCATCTCCAAGGAGGTGTGGACCCAGAATGATCGGGTATAAGCCGAAGTGCCCGAAGATGTTTGAACAGCCTACAAAGGATTCACCACTCCTTGCGAGGAGATGTATACCCAGGCCTATCGTCGGATTGTTACTCAAAGCCTCTGGCCAGAGCATATCATGTTAAGAGTGCGAGTCTCTTAAATACATGAGAGTAATTAGAAATCCAAAGGACGAGAAAGACACTACTTGGGCTAGGTGTGACGTAGTCAGCCTAGTGGGGACTGACACCATTGACCGTGTCCTGAACCAAGTGGGTATAAGGTGGTGACGGGAATGGGGCACGATTCATTAGAGCTGCTGAAGGGTTTCAGAATAATTTCTTCTGAGGTCAAACCGTTGATCTTTCGATTAATTGGGGATCATGATGTACTACTAGGTGTCACTCATGATCGTTCTATAATTAATTAAATTATAGACGGCCAACATAAATCGAAAGCCTATTTAGTCACACGCGCTACGAGTAATCCGAGGGATTTAAAACGAGTTGAAAATTAGATTTTCTGATCAAGAGAAATAAGTCGAATCTGAGTTAGTCAGAGGCGCAATGGAAGCTAAAATGGCTAAGACTTTTGAAGGCTTTTTGGGCGAATTAAATGAGTTTAATTCGCGGCGGTTCGGGTTGGTTTGGCCGGCCAAAGAGGGTGTCAAAACCCCCTTTGGTGGCCGGCCACAATAAGAGGAGAAAACCAATTAATTTTGGTTTAATTAATAAAATAAATCTAGTGTGATTTATTTTATAAATTATGGATAAATAAATTTGTATAGAGAAATTTATATAAATAAAATTTATAGAAATTTATTCTTTTATGGAAGATTAAAATAATCCATGAATTGGTTTATTTTAATTTTATAAAATCAATTATGAATTGATTTTTCCATAATAAGAATGTTTATAAAATTCTTATAAAAATTTATTCCATAATTTAAAGAGAAGAAGAATTAGTTTTATTATAAATTGGTTTATAATAAAGACTCGGTTTAAACGGAATAATTAATAAGAAAATTTATAAGATAAATTTCTTATAACTAATTCCGTTAATTCCGTTAATTCGGTTTAGAGGGAGACTTAGCAAAGGAGTTGCTACTATATAAAGGAACCAAAGGCTAGCCCTTATTCCCATCAATTAATTAAGAGATTAATTATTCTCTCCCTCTCTCTCTTAATCTCTTCTCTCTTCTCTTCCCTCTCTTGCCTAGGGCCGGCGCCCACCCTAGAGGATTAGGGCCGGCGCACAAAGGACTCCTTGGAGGAGGCCGTGAGCTTCAAGAAGAAGAAGGAGAACCCGAATACGAAGAAGAAGAAGCGGATAGCGACTCCTCTCTTCTCGGAATTCGATTCCGTTACTTTGTTGGTTAGTTTCCTATCTTTCCTCTCTTGTTCATCTAGTTGTGCCTTCCGAGAATCTAGTAGTTCTCGTCGGCACAAAACTCGTGACTTTGCGAAGTCATCCCGAAGAGAACTCGGCGTGGACGCGAATAGAAGCGGAGCTTCCAAGGGACGCTACGGTTGGATCTCGTCCCTTACTTCGAGTTACGAGAGGTACTTGGTAAATTTGTTTACTTTTTCGCAAAGTTTTATTTTATGATTATGTCAACACAATGTAAGGTTGCATGCTAGATACGAAGTTAAAATAATTTAGGAAATTATTTTATGCAAACTCTTCCGCTGCACGTAAAAATTTTGAATTTTACGAACTCGTATCCTTGTCGACATGCACCCGGTCCCAACATGATGGACCTACCATATCTAGATTTCTGAAAACTCAATATGAATAGAGAGGTCAGAGGTAGGAGATGATGTTTTAGGTGTCCAACCATCTATATATTAGATATCACCAATGCAATAGGAGTAGTTTAGCCATATCAGTAGGTTTTGACCAAAACCTACTGATGAACCTCCCATATCTGGATTTCTGAAAACTCCATATGAATAGAGAGGTCAGAGGTAGGAGATGGTGTTTTAGGTGTCCAACCATCTATATATTAGATATCACCAATCCAATAGGAGTAATTTAGTCATATCAGTGGGTTTTGACCAAAACCCACTGATGGACCTCCCATATCTGGATTTCTGAAAGCTCCATATGAATAGAGAGGTCAGAGATAGGAGATGATGTGTTAGGTGTCCAACCATCTATATATTAGATATCACCAATGCAATATGAGTAGTTTAGAAATATCAGTGAGTTTTGACCAAAACTCACTGATGGACCTACCATATCTGGATTTCTGAAAACTCCATATGAATAGAGAGGTCAGAGGTGGAGATTATGTTTTAGGTGTCCAACCATCTATATATTAGATATCACCAATGCAATAGGAGTAGTTTAGCCATATCAGTGGGTTTTGACCAAAACCCACTGATGGACCTCCCATATCTGGATTTCTGAAAACTCCATATGAATAGAGAGGTCAGAGGTAGGAGATGATGTTTTAGGTGTCCAACCATCTATATATTAGATATCACCAATGTAATAGGAGTAGTTTAGCCATATCAGTGGGTTTTGACCAAGACCTACTGATGGACCTCCCATATCTGGATTTCTGAAAACTCCATATGAATAGAGAGGTTAGAGGTAGGAGATTATGTTTTAGGTGTCCAACCATCTATATATTAGATATCACCAATGCAATGGGTGTCCAACCATTTCAGGCTCAATGACTCTTAAAGGCCTAATGTGTGATTTCTTCTCGATTCTTCATTATTACTTTTTAACATCTCGGAGAAGTCCAAATAACAATGGATAGCAAATTTGAACTCCTTGTAACCTCAGAAATTGACGGGAACTGAAATTTTTACAATCGGAGCTCTCTAGGTCAATCAGTGGCCTTTTAGGGTCATTGGGCCTGAAATGGAAACATTTCAAGCCCAATGACCCTAAATGACCACTGATTGATCTAAAGAGCTCCGATTGACCTATTTTCTATCCATTGTAATAATGAAGAATCGAGAAAATACCCTTAATATTCGGCACGTTGGGTCTGAAATGGAAACATTTTAGCCCCACGTTGGGCCTGAAATGGAACCATTTCAGGCCCAACGTCGGTGTGATATGTTCTTTTAGTTTTAATTTAATAATTAATTTAAATATTTTATTATTTTGAGAAAGGTTCCATAATATAAAAATCAAAATATAAAGGAACATCTCTTTATGGTACGTCTCGGAAATCGTTACTGACAGTGAGAAAGAGAAAGAGAAATGCATGCAGTACTTGACGGTAGGGGTATAAGAGGAAGTTTATTAAAATATGTGCGCCCTTTGGTAACAATGAAACCATGGGATGCATTTTGATAAATATCAATTCTTAGGTACGCCTTTTGGTAAATTGCAGAAGTCTCTAAGATACATAACAGGGTAAGATCGTGTACAATAGATTCAATTCCAATCTATCTCTTCCTCGAGACTCCACATTATTGACGGAAGCTTCATACACTTGGACTATCCTTTGCCCTTAAATTGTTTAGAGAACTAATATATACTATTCTAATTATTTGATTACTTTAACCTTGTGAAATTCTCCTTGTCTCACTTCTTTTCCTTTCTTCTCCTCTAAAGTAAACATGATTACCGAACAGCATGGTAGCCGATGTCCATCGAGCACTACTCTACGGAAGCATCTTCGTGTACCCTACAGACAACAAAAGCCCAAATGGCAAACAGCGACAAACACACACATTTTCTGTTTACTGAATAATTGACATTCAAGTAAACAGATCATGCCATTAATTAACTAGATTCTCTACGAGGTGTTTCCTTTGGCATTCTTGGTGAAGTAAGCAGATCGGAGGTTAAGCATTTACTAGAGATGAAAGGGTTTATAGATATATGTCTACTTGTTAATTATTTTCAATTAATAGTGCAACGATATATTGTCTTCTTAGTTTTTCATCTGAGGATCAAGTCCTAATTTTAGTGAATTAATAGATAAATGTTTTTTAATAGATAGTTGATCTAAAAATATGAGTTGATAGCTCGTTTACTTTTTAATTTATCTTAATGAATAATATAAAACTTTTTTATAACTGAATTAATCATCTGTAAAATAAATCAATATAAATTGAATACATAATGTCAACTGAGAAAAAAAAAAGTAAGCTATCCATTTAAACGATTAACAAAATTAGTCAGGAGTAAGTATTTTTTTTTAAGAGCTACAAGTGTTTTAGGTGGTCCCCATGAGCATTCATGGGAGGTTAGGAGTGTGCAACGATAAGTGTTCAATATATTAATAAATATTTATAATTTGAATCTGAATAATAGTACGAACATGAAAAGATCGTCCATCGATCATCTACCTTCCAAATTAATTAAGTCGGTAAGGATTTGAATATCTTAATTATGGTTTCAATTATAACATTGTTAATAATGTAGTTGTCATCTAAGTGTGCATAAATGAGGGGACGCTTGGTATAAATTTGATAATGAGAATGGTAATGGATTTGATTGAGGGATTTATAGATTTGATGATAACCTAGTGGGGTGGATTATGAAATCAAGGGTATCATATCTTTATTTTGATTCCGATTCCCGTATACCAAGCATCATCTATGGGAATGAAATAGATTTCATTCTCATTTCCACCTTCTAAACCCGTTTATCAAGCGCCCCCTGATTATTTTCAATTTATCTGATAATTGAATCAGGAGATTAGTCGGCCACAATACTTAAATTAGTTATTTTGGTCAAAATTACTCATAAAGATGATTTCTTGTGAGGAATGTGGAATGTTATTTAGATAGTTTCTAATAAAGGAAAGATAATTAAAAATGTTTTTTAATTTTTCTGCCACGTCATTATATCATTTCTTTTCTTTTATATCCACGTCTCACGCCACGTCATGTTGATTAAACAATCCCTTTCTCTAAATAATCCTCAAAAAATTCATATAACTAATTAATCACCAATCGAAATAGCCACTTAATCCCGGTTTGGTGAGCTATCAAGGCGCCGACACCGTTAAACACCTCTTAATCACCTCCTCAAAATCTTCTCTTACGCCCAAAATATTTCCCCATCTTCGTAGCCATCTTCTGTCAGCCTTTTTCTTTTCCTTCGAAGTGGACCCAGTCGTCCTAACCGCCAGCAAAGAAGGTAAATGAACGTGTAATCGTCGTCCCCGCGGAACCCGGTTAGTTGGGTATCCAGTGCCTAAGAACCAACTACGTCCGTCGAACCATGTTTCAAATTTTTTTAAATACTATGTTTTTTCGATGGGAGCATTCGCACGGTAGCGTTACTTTATGACCGTTGATCTAATAATGAACGAAGACTAATGTGTCGTATGCTTATGATTTGTGCGGACATCACTCTTTACGTGAGCTAGAACCGCAGCCTCGGATGGCGTGAGAGGAGAGGGATAGGTTAACAACTCCACTGTTCATGGGGAGCACTTGAACGCGACCTCTCTTCCTCCCCGTCTACCTCGCCGATATCCTCTCGCTCGATCTCCGCCTCTTCTCTTCTCCTTCTCCTTCTCCTTCTCTCGGTCTCCGGCGGAGGGGAACGGAGGGGTTCGAGGCGGCTGCGTTTGCTTCGGCATCTCCTTCGTCTCTGTGGCTGGTTACGGGGCGGGAGAGAGGTGGAGGATCGGCGTGTAGATCTGCGTTCTCCGCGCGAGATTCTCGATTCTCGATTCGAATGGAGAAAATGTTTTGGTTGCATCTGGCGTTGGAGTGAGATCAGGCGTGGAGAGGTTAGGTTAGGTTGGGTTGGTTTTGAGGGCGAGAGAGATGCCGGGGCCGAGATTTTCCTCCGCCAAGTCAGAGAAGAAAAGGGATGCTAATAAGCAGCAGCTTCAGCAGCAGAGGAGGGATCCGTACGAAGTGCTTGGCGTCCCCCGTAATGCAACGGAGCAGGAGATCAAAAGTGCGTATCGAAAGATGGCTCTGAAGTAAGATATCTTATGTGATATTCTTTGTTTTTCTGATTTATGGGATTAGTAATTGAGGAATGTTTGATTTTTTTCCTTGATTTTGACTCGAATAATTTTGGCTTTTGATTGATATGCTTGATGTAATTGTGCTTCACACATAAATTACACACAATTGTAAAAGTTCTTGATGCCTATGTCCTTTTTACTATATTCGGACTCGTAATCGTGAGTGAAGGTTTCTAATAGAATTTTCAAACAATTTTAGCGGAAGTGTCTTCGTGTATCATATGTGAAGGGCATGGATTTGAGCTGACTATTTTTTCTCCAATTGAGTTCCAACCTTCATCAGATGTGGACTGAATATGATGATCAACGCGAGTCGTCTAGTTCCAAATGAGGGAATTGTCTGGTTTCACTAACCTCACATTGCATGTCTTGGCAATATGATTGCCTCAATAGTGCCTATCTGCATTAATGGTGGCATACGATCATTCCTTGCCCCCTAAATCTGGAATCTTAATGTTCATGACGAGAAGTATACATAACAGATGATGTAAGTATTGTTGTTCACATTACCTCCATTTTGAACAATCAATTTCTGCAAGTCCTTAGTTTTGGTGTCAAAGCAGGATACCAATGAGCATATTCCCACTGACTGATAGATAGGCTTTATCCCTTATAGATTTGGATTTGAGCCTTGAAACCTTAAACACTGCGCCAAGGATAGTTTTGGTTACAATAACACTGCCAAATATAAGATAATGATTCATTGGTAAGTGCATTCAAAATTGTTATTCTATGTTTCTGGCACTATACTGGATGTCTTTGTTTTTTATCATTGAAAAACCACAGAACCTTTTGAGATTTCAATATTTCAGTTGGAAGTGTAAGGATCATTAAAACTGACATCAATATCTTCAATGCAATACTGCATTTGTCAGTCTTGATTGTCCTGTTATGGCAACAGAAACTTAGCCAAAATGTATCTATTTTCTGGTTTATACTTTCCTTTCAGCACTCTCTGCTGCATTATGTCCACTTTCATAGCTGAGTGGTCTTGCACTAGCTATATAAAATTCTATGAGCAAGTTTTCTTTTAAGTTGAATAACTGACTTTCACAGCATGTTCCTCATGTTCACTAGTCTGGTGTGGAATTAGATCTGATCTCTCAAACTTGAGGTAAATATAATTCAAACTAGTAAGTTTATTGCTTTAACTAGAACTATGGTAAGTCCAATATCCGAAGGTTGTAGTTCACTCCCATCTCTTTAATTCCCTTGCTTGAAGTCTATGCAAAATAGAATAATACCGAAGTTTGATCCAAAGATTAATTTAAACATCTGCTAGAGGTTGAATGCTCGGGACAAACACAGCTTGTTGGTGATATGATGGTGGCTAAATGACATCTTCATCTCATTTAAAGCAGTGAAAATGTTGTTTTACCACATTTAATTGAAAACCAAAATCATATTACATCATCATATGAGCTGTTTATATCGCATATCAAGCCTTGATTGTCCGACTATTTGGAGTGGGCTACAAAATATGCCCTTATCATTGTCTTCAAGCCGTGTTGGCCCTAACTATTTTGTATCAGCTACATGAATCTTATCTTCTTCATGCAATAATATATCATTAATAGTATTCAATTTTATTCAATTATTGTTTTATTATATTGAATGTCAGTTTTTTGGTTTTTTCAATCCTTGCACCCTTTTACTTTAATAGAGTTAACTCTTCAATCTATTGAATTTATTAGTCTTCTTGAAAAATACATAGTTTTCAACATATTTTCTCTTATTTTGTGATCTATTGGACCTATGCTTAACTTCTCTTGAACATTAATAATTTCTTTTTGGTTTATTCTTTCAATAATTCTTCACACTCATCCTAGTATTTTTATCTTTGCTATATTTACAAATTCGTCCATATGATAAATATAATTCTTATCCTTTGATGCTAATGCTATTAGCACTCTAGTATAGACTTTTTTTTTTGCGCTTCATATTGCAAAGGTAACAACATAAAGAATTTCTGATTATGTGTCTTCTGTTTGTTTATTTATAGATATCATCCTGATAAAAATGCAAACGATCCTACAGCAGCTGAGGTTTTCAAGGAAGTTACATTCTCGTACAATGTATTGTCTGATGCAGACAGAAGACATCAATATGACACATCCGGTTTTGAGGTTAATGATACAAATTTTATGATCTTTTTTTCTATCATCTTTGTTTAAGTTCATTTATTAACTTCATCCAAAGACATATGAGACATGTAAAGGAGTAATTGCTAAATTCGAATTATGGCAGGAAATACTAGAAATGAAAAGTTTTAAACTTAATAGAATAAAGATTGAATATATGGAATTTAAGTTTATTAATATTAGATGTAATGAGATAATTGTTAAGAGATGACAAGTTGAAAGCTTTAAGTATTTAGGATCATTTTTATGAAAGGATGAAGGGATTGAGAGAGATATTTTACATAGAACACAAGCAGGATGGTTGTTCTTTGTGATCATAAAGTACCTCTAAGCCTAAAAGGAACGTTTTACAAAATAGTAGTTAGATATGTTATGTTATATGGAGTTAAATATTGGGTTATGACTCAAGCACACGAGGAAAGAAGAGAGTTGCAGAGAAGAGGATATGAAGGTGGATGTGTGAATATATAAAAGGATGCATAAGATAAGAAATGAAAAGTGAAAAAGTTGAGTTGCATCTATTGAGGAAAAACTTCAGGAAACACGTTTAACAAGTACGTAGATGATCAAAGATGCTCAGTTAGGCGATGTGAACTATGACAAATGTACACGTCAAACGAGGAAGACTAAAGAAGACTTGGTTAGCAATGAAACAAGATGAAATTTATTTAAATATAAATGATGTTATAATAGGGGATAGATCTCAATAGCATAAAAGGATTCATATAGCCGACCTACCTAGTGGGAAAGGGTTAATTGTTGTTGTTGTATCCAAAGACATCGTTATCATTAATAAGTTGGCTGCTTCAATAATGTTGCTTATTCTTTTCTTCTATTCAGTTAATGTGCTATTGCATGTTAGCTAAAAGACATTAAAAAGGTAAAATTGTTTTCCCAGGCTATTGAATCAGATAGTCAGGAATTGGAGCTTGATCTTTCAAGTCTTGGCACCGTGAACACAATGTTTGCTGCACTTTTTAGGTAAAGCGAGCTAATGGAACTTAGTACTAATTTATATCCTGTAGCCATGTTTCTGAATCAAATATCAAAAGATTTTATTGCTACTTCTTATTTGTTGTACTGTATGTTAGTAAACTTGGAGTTCCAATCAAGACAACTGTATCTGCAACTGTATTGGAGGAAGCACTTAATGGCTTGGTATCATTCCTTCCACTTCCTTTGGGGCAGTCAATTTCAAGAAAGGTAATGGCATTTTCTCTTGCTTTTTCACACGGCTTTTGTTGCAAATCTTTTTAGTTGTTTTCTGTAATTGCACAGGTAGAAAAACAAGCAGCTCACTTTTATTCAGTGGAAATAACAGAGAGGGAAGCTAGGATGGGAGTCGTTTGTCGAGTTCATTCATCTGCAAAGAGCAAATTCAAGGTTGTTGCAAAATCTTAAACTGCATTGTGATAGAATGTTTGATATATTATTTAGTACCCATTTGTTGTGTTTATATAAATATTTATTGGACTCTTCCAGTATATATAGTTCCTTCCTGTATATTACTAAATATTTATTAGAGTGGATATTGCCAATTAACATGCTAATTGAGTTTATACTTCTTTAGTTTGAGGCTTCTACAAATGGACATTTTCAACTGTCTAATTCCTTCGAAGAAAAAAATGTATAGTCTAAGCTAGCTTATAGTGTCTTATATTTTTTCCTAATCGAATAGCCTGGTCTACCAATTGGCTAGTCTTATCTGAACTAATTATCAATAACTAATTCTAGCACTTGGATTTTTAACATGACATTGATTGAAAAGTACTGTCTTGCTGCATAGTTGTTGCAGCTTTAGATTCACCCGTCTCCAACTACATAAATGCAATGATAATCTTTTATATCTTCATCAATTCCTTGTTAGCATTAGGTACATGGTCTGAAGTCTGAACGACTCCACTAATTTTGTTTTTGATGTGCAGTTGTTGTACTTTGAGCAAGAAGAGAACGGTGGATTAAGTCTTGCATTACAAGTAGGTGTCATATGTTTATGAATTCAATATCAATTAACTAATGCCTTCCGCTGCTTTTTTTCTGTTTGCGTTTAGATTTTACTGTGCATGTGTAATGAATTGATATTGTTCTAAATGCTACTTCTGAGCTAGATGTTATTTGAAACATTTGCTGCTTATTTCCAAAATCTTTTTAATAATCTGATGCTATTGATGGTTTCATATGGCACTTTGATTAAACACTGAATAAGTCTATTGCACCTTATACTCCTCTTTGCTCATTTTATTTATTCTTTTAGTTTTGTTGTAATATTAATCTGCTTGTAAAAGATATTATGTGTCTCAAAAATGGTTGCATACACGCCCGCGCGTGCACACTAAATCTATTAATATCTATAAAATATAAATTTTGCTACAGTATGCATGCAGGCATGGCATTCACAGGGAACTTACGATTCCTGCCTAAACCAAATAGGACATGTGATCTTTGCATGTTACTTTTAATTTTAATTTTTCATTTAATAATAAAAATTAACATATATATATTATCACTAAACATGTTATTTGAATTGTGTAAAATTCTCGTACATCGCACGGGTATTACATTAGTTTTAGTTCAACAAGTAATTTATAAATTAGCAGCAAATAACAGATAGATGATAGATGTTGACTTTCTAGCAATTTAAATTTTCGGAATTAATGGTCGGCCAGTCAACTTTAACATAGCAGCAAAGGAGTTTTACGGTTCTAATCACATTCGCTTCCATAATATGTCTCCAGTTAAGTTGAAATAGTAAAGTGGTGGTTCAATCCATTTCCTAACAACTCTAGCGTTAGAGATGAGCCTCGACATTAATATATAAAACCGACACAACAAATGTCTCGTATATTTGTATAGCTTAGCAATAATTTTATTAGCGGGGATTTCTGAAATTCTCAAGATAAAATGCAAAAATTGCCAACTATGCAGATCAGATTGATGGAACTATCTGGTATTATGGTTCATGTAAGATAAAATAATATCAATTATCTTGAACATGTAAATTGTATCTTACCTTGGTTTCCTTCATTTTGTCGTTCTATCAACAGTAGTATGAGTAGTTATCTTATCTCTTTCTATTAATATATAGCATCCATCACAACATTTTCATTATAACCAAATTATTCCATCCACATTCTTTAATGACGATTCTGATTCCAACATTCTCAAGGTTGAGTGTGTCAATTCTTGAGTTTCCCATGTAGAAAATGGTGAATGGTCCATTAAGCGTCTATATAGCTTGTGATGTGTCCATCTGACTTCCAGACTGGTGCAGGAAGACAGCGCCAAAACTGGAAAGGTTACTTCTGCTGGAATGTTCTTCCTTAATTTTCCTGTATATCGGTTTGATCAAGTTAATTCGGTAAGCTTAACTATTATAAACTCATTGGAAGAAGCATTTCCGAAATCAAATATTGGTTTACTAACAGGAATGTGTTTCTCGCCTCCAGGTAGCATCTGCTAAAGATCCAAATGCTGCATTCTTCAAGAAACTTGATGGGTTTCAAGCTTGCGAAGTAAATGAACTGAAAGCAGGCACCCATGTATTTGCCGTCTATGGTAAGTCAGTCGTTGCATTATTGTTCTATTCTTTTAATGACCTAAGCAAATGTTATCTAAACTTTGTTTCTGTCGCATGAAAATCTGAAGGTGATAATTTCTTTAAAAGTGTAAACTACACGCTAGAAGTTATGTGTACGGAAGAGTTTTCAGCGGAAAAGATAAAACTCCGTGATGTCGAGGCAAGGATATTAGCAAAACGAGCCGAACTGTCTAAGTTTGAGACGGAGTATAGAGAGGTTTGTCCTGTGTCTTTCTGTGGTTATATTTCGTACATGTTTGTGTCGGTCATTGTTCATGAATTCATGTGAGATGAACAGGTTTTGGCACGATTCACTGAGATGACCAACCGATATACTCAGGAAATGCAAGAAGTAAGTTCTATCATTCGATATCCTTCGTCCAGCCGCTGCAATGTTCCTAATGCTTATCGTTATTCTATGCGATACTCGATCCAGATAGACGAGCTTCTCAAGGAAAGAAATGTTGTTCATGCCTCCTACACCACCACCCCACCTCTAAAGCGACACTCGAGTAGCCTCAAGACGAGCAGTTCCTTCAAGGCGTCTGAAAGCGACGAAGAGTCCCAAATGAAAGAGGAAGAAAAATCGAAGGATCCAACACGAAAGAAAAAATGGTTCAAACTTCACTTGAAGGTGGACAGAAGAAAGCCTTGCTGATTGCATCATGTGATCCCCAGTCGGTTCACAATTTGCGCTATCATTCCGATCATCAATGCATCAACAATGTTCTAATTCTTCAAGAACTTTTCATCCCTTTCGTCTTCTTTTTTTTCCCTAGTCATTCATTCGATCGTGCAGTACCTTTCGAGGTACTCTTCCTCCATGGCAATGCTGTGTGTATATATATTAGATGTGTCACAATGTACCATGAATTCATATTTTTCTCATAATGAGATTCTCAATTCTCTCTTTATAATTACCCTCATAATTCGCCATGCGTATCGATATCAATGATTATGAATTCATCTAATCAAAAATAATATTATGTGTATCGTGATTGTGTATTTGTCTAACCAAATCATAATATTACATGTATTGTATTGGTATCTGATGGAGCCCTTCCACGTACTCGGTCCCTTTCCCTTGGAGCTGCGTTCGTCTTCCAGTTGAGTTTTGAATCCTGCGCGTCAATATTTGTCAGCGTGACCCCTCACACGAAGATCAACACCAGGCTAAGAGATGGAGCTCACGGGCACACGAGAGAAGTGATTTGTATAACTCTACACTAATATGATATTATTTACTTTGATCTAATTTAGATTACATGGTTTGTTTTTGAGTTATACTCAAAAGACCTTATATAATAAAAATATTTTCAATCTTTTTTAAACATTATTTTTTTTATGTCTTCACAATATGAAACTACACATTACTCAAGATAAAAGAGTATCTTTTTCGTGTGAAAAAAAAAATCATATTTTCATTTACTGTCACTCGAACTTACATAGTTGACGATGGAGAGTTCCGCGTGCCACGTAGACCGCCACGAGAGTCGGGAGTCGCCCCGCCGAGCCGAGCGAGGAAAGAAGTAGCACCTAACGGAATCATACACCTGATATGGTCAGGCCCTTGCCATGTGTCACTCGCAGACCGGCCGCCGTGGACGGTTTTAGGCCGTAGGGTATGATAGCTGCGATCGTCAGAAGCTATAAGTGGTTGTAGTCAAAGAATATCAGCTCGACAAGGATTTCTTTGCATGAGAAAATCATTGTGCTTGAGTACTAAATTAAGAGAGCTAGATCGCTAGATTTGATCGTTAGATTAATCGATTCATCGTCATCTCGTCCTTCAATCGGTCGTAGTTAGCTATCCCGGGCTTTGCCATAAGTTGGGTTAGAGCGAATGCTGACCGCGGTGTCGGAGCGTCACTTGTAGAGGGAGCTAATACGGTACTCAAATTTCATTATCTATGTAGATCTCATCCATATACTTAGCAATAGAGATTTCTATTGTACTTTTTCATAATAAAAAAAATATTGGATCATAACAGACGAATTTAGAATCACCAATCCGATCCTACGGAAGTTTTTTATCGATCACCAGGATAAATCGGAAAGCGTTCGCAATGGACGGTCTAAAATCTCAGCATCCGAGGGTTCGCGCCCTATTTGAAGAAACAATTCTTATAAAATACACCGTAATTAGGGATCGAATCGTAGATATCTAAGATATCGATTAATTATCTTACCGCTGCATCATAACCTCAAAAGCACTTTTTCATAATAAGGGATCGTTGATCTGGGTATCACGTAATAATTGTATTGGTAATAATAAAATATTATGACTTTATTTTATACTAAAAACTATTGATTATAGTAACATTTTATAATATTTAATATAATATCGTTATATTTAGGTTTAATTACTTGTAATAATGTATTGTCTTTTTTAATATTAAAGTTTTATTTTTTTTAGCCAAAGTGAGGGAATCTAGTTAAGGATGGCAATGGAATGGAGCCGAGATAGGTTTATCATCCTCGTTCCCGCATTTTAATTATATCTTCTTCTTATTTTCGCCATTCTCATCCCTACTTCCCATCACAAGAACAAATATAAAAGTATAGTCATTCTCATTTCTCATCTAATATTTATCAAACTAATCAGGGAATTCTCATCCCCATCCTAATCTCCGTCCTCATCCCCTATTGTATCGTATCGGGACGGATTCAAGGATAAAGATATCATCTCTATACCTATCCCCAGTTTAAATACAACGATTTGAAAAAAATTTTAAACCCGAATCTATATCCGAAAATACTATCCAAACTCGTCTATGTTTCAGATTTCTCTTACAGGGCTTCAAATCCATGCGAAAAATTATCATCCCTAAATCTAATTGCCAAAAATAATTAAACTAAATATTTAGTCTTAGAAAAAAACATTTTAAACTTTTTTGTTATATATATTTTTTAACCATCAAAATATTATATATATATATATATATATATATACCCTGTTGATTGCTCTTGCGCAACCATGAGCGACGCACTAACGTCGCATAGCTAGCTCATTTTTTTTTTATCTCTCTAAGCTTGCCCTCCACTCAACTTTTTAAATACTTTTCCAAATCTAATTGCCCTCTCTCGGTCACTCCGTTACTCAGACACTCTGGCTCCTTCCTTCATTGCCGTCTTCCGTCGCTCTTGTTCTAGCCAGCAATGCCCCTTCTTATCATCCACCGCAAGCAAAGCAAAACTGCCACAAGCTTCTTCTCGAACGGGTCGAAAGCTCCCTAAATTGTTGCCGCAAATAAAGTCGATGTTGTCAATCCCACCCCTCTATCCTCGATCGTAAGTCCTTTCTCCCATATCTATTTGTTTCTACGTACAATATTTAGTCAATTGATACAATGTTCATGTGCAGTTAATATAATATCAAATTCAATCTCAGAGAGAAAACTATCCAAAACTGAAGAATTTAGAAAAGTAAAAAATGCATTAGAAGAGGTAAAGCAACAATTAAATTCTCTACAAATTAGTGATGAATAATATACATGGTATTTGAAGTTGTAGTGTTTATAAGTCTTGTGGCTTAAACTCTTCAACAATATATTAACTCTTGAACAAATTAGTGGTAAAGAATAGACATTTAAATTTATCTTGTTGTCAATGTTTCTATCAAGTATTATAGTTCGCATGTTTGATATATTTTAATGTATTATGATTCAAGTTGTAGCTACTACAGACGGTAGTTCCTACAACGTGAGGTCCACGTTGTAGCAGTCACTCGACAATAACTGCTACAATGTGAAAGAGGAAGTACATTGTGCAATTATCCTTCTACTCTCATGGTTTCCAACATGATGGCAAGTGATAATTGTTAAACTGGGCGAGCAAGCATTTCGAACCATCCTCTTTGGATGTAGTTCGGTGCCCGACGATGTCTTTGTTTATCAACCTCTCCGTGACGCTTGATTTTCTCCTCTGAAGCTTCACCTCTATCATCAGTATTTCATTAGGGTTTAGTGGCTTGATTCTTCTACTCTTGTTTAGGGTTTTGGTTTTTTTTGGATTTTTTAGAGTTTTTGATTCTTCTGCTAGCTACTACAATGGTGTTGACTAATTATAGGTCTTCACGTTGAAGTTAAACTTTCAAGGAATCGGGTTTAAAAAAGGGTTATAACGTTGTAACAGCTACTCGACAGTAACTGCTACAACGTGGTTAAACCTTACTTGTTACCATGTTGTTGCAGCTACTTGACTGTAATTGCTACAACGTAATCAATAGCCACATTGTAGCAGCTACTTGCCACATTGTAGTAGCTACTTGCCACATTGTAGTAGCTACTAAACATTGTAATGTATCATTTATGGTTGAAAACTAACACTATAATGTATCAGTAGGATTATCACTAAGATATGATGTATTTGTTTGACAGAATTAAATGGCGAGCTAGAGAAATTCTGCTTCCCATGTATACCGCAACAAATTGCAATGGAAAAGTAATTACCCTCATTTCAAGGCTTTTATATCATCAGTGGAAATCAACAACACGCGAATAGAGTTGATAAATGGAAGTCCATTTACTTGGGCATTTACCATGCTCGAATTGCAAATATCTGAAGGCTTATTCAAAAATATGTTTGACAATTGGGACGTTAAAGCCAAATATTTTATTTTCAAAATTAGGAGATTAGGTTCAAAAGAAAATATGTTGAATTGATTCTAGAACTTCAAGACCATGGCGATGAAGTTAATTTGTAGTTGAATAAAGTCTCCAACTCACTCTTTCTTTAATACTTCAGTGATGCGGAGTGTCCATAGAAAAAATTAGAAAATAAGATAATCAACCTCAGCAAACATCCATCATCTGCTAAATATGATACTCTAAACCCATGGCCCAAATTACATTGACCTAAGTTGATTTGTATGCGAGCACGTCCTGCACACGTTAATTGCCCAACCAGTCAAGACAAAATTTACCCAAGTAGATGAACCAATATTTACCACATAAATGATGTTTTTGCTCATATATATATATAATGGATGAGTTAACTGAGTTCAATTCAGATTTGTATGTACCGACTAAAACTGTTGACAAGTAAATGGCCAGCCAATAAAGGCATTAAATGGCTTTTATTTAGCCATTTACTACACTCAAGGATGAGCGCTCCTATCTAAGGAGGTTGTGACCCTGGGCAGAGAGTGTGCGAAAGCAAAAGAAATGTTCATTCACCTATGTTCTCCCTCGCTCTCATCCTCTCTGTCGTGTATCTTTCGTTTGGCAAATTACCCATAATAGCATTCGGGTACCTCTCAGTTCTCCGTGACCACCAGTGCTTGGTGGAAATCATGGTTTGTCATTGTATCCTGAGAAACAAATGACCCAAGAAAATCTCGAAGCATAGTCGGAGGTGGGACAAATCTATTTCATGGAAACTGCATTGAAGCACATGCCTTAGCTTCTTAATTTCCTGACTCGGTGTTCCACTTGGGAACAATCGGGCATCATCTTCCCGACTTGGCAGTTAGGTGATTTTGTGCTTTACTCGACGTTCCACTTGGGAGTAGATGGGTGGTTCTTCTCGACTTGACAACTACTCGAGAATGGCCAGTGCCCACTCGGGAACGCTTGAGTTCAACACCCAGGATCAGTCGGGACATCTCTTCCTGACTCCACGGTCCATTCAGAAAGTCTACTCATGAGTAGCCAACTTTTACCCAGGAGGCGTTCGGTAGTAGCCAGGAACGTACCATCCTGACTCGACATCCACTTGGGAGCACTCTACGCTCCCAACTCGGTGTTCCATCTTGGAATGTTCGGAAATGACTCAGCAACCCTCATCTTGTCTCGACAACATTCAAAACCGGGAGGAGCAGGAAGTCTACACTCAAGCTCAGAGTCGAGACTCAACACTTAGACTCGAGAGCCTAGAGGATTGGTAGTTGGTGACTCGGACAAGTCGTTGATCAGGCAGTCGGGTAGCATCCCGACTTTGACTCGAAACAACATTTCGACCATTGAAAACTTGGCAAAACTAGCCCCCACTCGCAGCCTGATAGTATCTGTTCAAGTCATCTCGATAAATGAGTTGAAATTAAGTTTGTGTAATTTTAATTCAATCCAAATATCTCTGGCAGATTGTTCAACAAAAGCTATATGAGCACACCATCTTAATGGAGTCGAAGCAGAGAATTAAGCATGCAACGACGATGCTTTTCTTCATCCCCTTCAACTTTTTTTGCACTCATGTGTATATGATCATGTTTTTGTTGGTCGTGGATTCCGGGTCGCGCTTGGAAAACCTCTCCATGTCAACGGATTAAAATTTTAATCTGAATGGCGACCTATTTCCCAAACGACCGTCTCATCGTCGTACTAATTGATTCGAGTTACTACTTGACCAAACTTGTTGTTCAAGCCTTGTAACTCGCCTAACCAATTAGTCGCGAAATAGACGATGAGTGGATCGCCGGTTTTTGTTTTTATCATCGGGGTCCAAGATTATTATTAACATGAAATAATGAATAACAATCAAACAATTAATTAACCTAAAATGATAATTAATTAAACAAGAACAAGGAACCAAAGGAGAAGATATATCTTTCATTTTACCTCGTGATCTTCTATTGTATGACCCTCCCTTCTTGGATGTCGTATGGGTGATGATCTAGCAAGAATCCGAAGTCACCAAAGCCACCAACCAATCCCTTCACCTTGCGCCGAAAAACCCTAACCCTAGGGTTGCCGCCGGCCACTTGTGGTTTAAGTTAGTGTTAACTTAACTTGTGGTTATGGGAAGATTGAAAATTATGTGGAGGGCATAGGTTAAGGGGGGAGGATGCATGTTTATGCTGCTTACTATGTCTGTAATTTTCAATTGTTGTTGTTGTTTTTGCTCCTAACTTAAACATATTGTCATACATCAAAAAGGGGGAGATTGTTGGGGCAATCGACCCAAATATGATCGGGTAGATCATGGGTTTTGATGTGTGTGTCAATATGATTAAGTTAAGGTTTCATATTGATCTAATATGTGTATATGAGTGTGCAGGTTTGCAAGATACACATAGACTTAGTTGGACGACTTCGGGTCCGGTCAAGGATGGTGTGAGGAGAAAAGTCGTGGGCTTGTATGCATCCAAGGGACCATGGACAAAGCAGGAACGATGAGCCGAGGGAAGCGGACTTCGAGACATACTTGAAGGATGGCATGGGAGACAAGCCGAGGGCTTGCATGCATCCGAGGGACAAGAGCCAAAGTCGAAGAGGGCTTGAAGGCAATAGATTGAGGCTGCTGAATGAAGAGTCAACTGAGTCGTGAGGATTCGAGTGCTGAGAGAACTATACTTGGGAAGGGAAATCCTAGGGTTCGAGTGCTAAGAGAATTGTACTCGGGAAGAAACCTAGGTGGCAGTCGACTGATGCTTGATCAGTCGACTGAGGTAGAGCATAGAGAGATCAGCCGACTGGTAGAGGATCAGTCGACTGATGCAGTCGACTGGGCAGTCGACTGATGTCGACCAGAATGCGAATCGTCAGGCGGTGACATTTGAATTCGCTAAGACCAGTCGACTGCCCCAGGGCCAGTCGACTGGTAACGGTTAGAACAATCTCGAGCACTATTTAAGAGGGCTCGTTTTTGTTGTTCTTCCTTGGCGAAACAAGCTTGGTCAAAGCATGTTAGTAGCCTACAAGTGCTCAGAGATTGTCCAAGGATTGTGGCGAGGTTTCTCCACCCACAAGGAGCGACAAGAGCTAGCCGAAGGTGTTCTAGGGAATCATCCACCGAAGGATTGGGATCGTCCACCTTACGGATAGCCGTGGAGTAGGAGTTTCATCTCCGAACCACGTACATCGATGTGTCTCTCTTAGTTGTTAGTTTTAGTTTTTGTTATTCCACTTGAGCACTAACAACTTGTAGGAAGAAAAATCAGAAAGTTACTATTCACCCCCCCCTCTAGCAAACGACAAGGTCCCAACAGGTTTATCAATACTATTTGCATTACTATTATTGATGTTGTGTTAATCTAGTTTTATAGAAAAAATCTTAGTAGATCGGGCGATCAAACACTGAGCAGATTAAGTTCAAATAGATCTAAAGGATCTGATGTTTGGCAGGTGAGTTGAGGTAAGTCCTGGACGAGAGTGTTGTGAGATCGTATCCCAAGGGACAACCTTAGGCCCTGATCCAACTAAAGAAACCTACGGTGGTTTCTAAGTTGAGATCAGGACAAGTCTTACTGTCGTTTACTCATGCATATTATATATTTGTGCTAACTCTGTTTTGCAGGGTTAATCCTTTACATGTTATTGTTTGTGCTAATATTTTCATGCAAATCAAAAAAAGTTGATCGAGGGTTTGGTCGACTGAACAAGTGGATCAGTCGACCGAACCAAGCAAACTACACCAGATTTAATATATTCAGAGGGATCGATCGACTAATCATCGGGATCAATCAACTGAACCATATTTGGTAAGGCAGTAAACTGATTATGGGATTAGTCGACCGAACACAATTAATCCAGAAACAGCAAAGCACAGCATAAAAGGTATGGTTCGATGTTCGATCGACCAAACAAGTGGTTCTGTCAACCGAAAGGATCGGTCAACCGAACTGTTTTTCAGTCGACCGAACGTGTCTTATATAAGTAACTCAAGACCAATGCATTTGGTAATCTTCTTCCACTCGCTCTACACTCATTCTCTGCGTCAACCAGGTGCTTAGATTCTACTACAACAACGCAGGGAAGATAATCGACGTGCTACACTCAAGCCTACCTTATAGTGTTGGTATATTTACTTTTTTGTTCATACTGTACTTACATCTTAAAAGGGAGTTAGTAAGTTTTACTAACTTTCTTACATCTTGTACGACATTGCTACCTTTTGGAGAAAGGATTATAGTGATTGCCCATCGAGAGCGATCGAAGACTGCGGGCCTTAGAGTAGGAGTCACCGAAGACTCCGAACCAAGTAAAAAAAAATGAGTCAATTAATTTCTGCTACTTACTCTATTTTGTTTTTGTTTTATGCTACAAAAAAGAAAGATTTTCGAATGATCGAGATTCATTCCCCCCTCCCCTCTCTCGGTTTCCAACAATCCTATATATACTACATGTGCTATAGAGACAATAAAGGTAGTAGGAGAATTGATATCTGCTTCTCTACTATGTGAGACTCTTGAGATTATAAGTTAATCTCAGTTTTACTTTAAGCAACTATTTAGCTGTCTACTTGAAGTTTTAATCAGTGTCTATTAATTTAACATGTAACCTATTGACTATGGATGATTCAGTCTATGAAGCATATCTAAGAAAGCAACTGATTAGAATAAATAGATTCTAGTTAAAAAAGAAGATTATAATAAATTTACATATTTGGCATTTATTTACTGGTCGATCAATTATATTTTTTGTTAAGTACTTAAAATATGATTATAAATAGTTGTATTGAATGGAGATATTGAACATGCTCTCGACATAATTATTCAATATCTCCATTCATATTGATATAAATGATTTAATCTGAGATAAATGTAAGATATTGATTGATCCTGTCGCGAAGTGAGTAGGACGCCCTTACAGCTGAGTGGGTCTCCTGGAAGGGCGAGGTCGCTGAGGTGGCGTGACGAGCTGGATTGCTTCCAACCTGCGAGGCAGAGACCGTTAGAACCCGCCGGGAAAAGTCTCCGGCCAGGCACTCCGACGGACAAGTCAGTACACGGCGGTGGCAATGGAAGGCAATAGAACAGTATGAAAATTGCACTATCGCGCGTACCTGGGAAGTGCGGAGTAAGAGGTATATATGGCCGGGGAAGCTGACAAGTTTCTGCCCCGCCTGCCACCTGTTATCGCCTAGCGAGGACAGGGTAAGACATGTCCAGCGATGGCAGGGTAAAGTATCACATGCTGTATTAAGGAAAGGGGCACTATCAACTTAAGGGTGGCGCCGTTGGACGCCGCTTGACCTGACACCAAAGCATGTGGTCGAGGCATGGGGGACAAGATGAGGCAGACTGATCAATATCTCGGCGAGATATCTGCCACTTGGGACCAGAATGGCTCCGGTCCTGCGCCGACCTTGTACAACTTCTGGTAGTCTGATGTCAGGGAGTGGTTGTGCCGACTGGGGCACTAAGTAAGGAGGCCGACTGAGGGCCTATGAGGGTGCCGACTGGGGCACTAAGTAAGGAGGCCGGCTGAGGGCCTATGAGGGTGCCGACTGGGGCACTGAGTAAGGAGGCCGACTGAGGGTCTATGAGGGTGCCGACTGGGGCACTGAGTAAGGAGGCCAGCTGAGGGCCTATGAGGGTGCCGACTGGGGCACTGAGCAACATCTCCTTCGGCTCGGGCTAATTCCCTCAACATGGGCTGCCACGCGTCAGCGGGAAGCCGTGCCTGGGTGGTTTGACTTAGGAGAGGACTATGTGGGCTGCGATGCGGAAACCCAGGAGGCCTCAGCCCACTGGCCTCCTATCTAATGGGGTTGTTCAGCTCACTATCCACCTCCCTTCTAGCTGGGCGCCAGGCTGTCGGGCCAGATCACACATAAGCTGGCCCGGGATCATAAGCATCTCCCTAAAGTCTAGTCGAAGGAGGCACACAGTCCGACTGACTTGACCCCAAATCGGGTCCGAGCCTGGCGCGCTCCTCGAGAGGGCAGGCTGTCATCTACTGAGGATATTTAAAAGCACCCGTATTCCGTCATCTCGAGTATTGCCCGAGTCTGATCAGACGGTCTTGGCTGGGTCTCACGCTTCTCCCAGTCGCTCATCGGACGACTGGCGCTTCTCGCCCACTTCCATAAATGAAACCCCTCGCCTCTTGTTCTTCTTCACGTGTTCGAAATTGCCCACTGTCCTCTGCCGCTTTGAATGCCACTAGGGTTGCGACGGCTACCTCGTCTTGACCTTTCTCCGACGACTCCTTTTTCCCAGTTAGCTTCTCACCTCTTCCTTCTCCAATGGCCTCCTCCTCTTCCTCTCCACCCCCTTCTCGACCTTGGTACTCCACTATGGTAACCACCATCACTGCCCATGACCTGGCCCAAATACAGTCGGACTTCTTAATCCCCGCCAACCATCACCTACTCCTACCTGAGTCACATGAGCGCCCGCATTCTTCCCCCTTGGGCTACATTGCCTTGTCCCGAGATCATCTTCAGGCTAGACTCCGTTTCCCCGTCCATCCTTTCATTACCGCCGTCTGCGACTATTTCCAAATTCCTTTACCCCAGCTAGCCCCCAACGTCGTACGTCTAATGTGTGACTCGCTCATTGTTTTCTCGCTTCTCCGGATTCCTCTACTACCGAAGAACTTCCATTATCTTTTTTACCCCAAACAGCAAGAGGTGGGCGATTTCTTCTTCCAGGCCAGAGCCAAAGCTTCCTTCCTCCTGAACCTGCCTACCTCTAACAAAGGCTGGAAAGAACGGTACTTCTTCGTCGGGCCTATCCCCGCTCCGGGCTGGCCCACTACGTGGGTCGAGGGCCTTCCCGTTTCTGAGACTCTCCCTCGGCACTATCGCACTTCCGCTGCCTACTTGAATGTTACCGCCAAGCTGGAGGATCGGCATTTCCACGGCGGACTCCTGTTAAAGGAGGGGATTCTTTCCACCTTCGGTCTTAGCCCGAGCCCCCCCCCCCCTTCTATGTCCGACGCTGGTAAGTCTCCCGATGTTTGTCAGGTATATCTCTCAATTATGCATGAACTTGTTTCGCTTTCACAGTTTCCCTGTTGATATCCACGGCTTTGAAGGGAGGTTTCAGGCTAGACAAGTCTGAGCTGCAGACTCGGATTACCTCTATGCTGACTGCTAGAGGAGGTACCTTAGCAGAGGTCGTCCCGGCCTGCCTGATCCCGCCCGTTCGGGGGTCGGTCCCTGCTGCTCCTGAGACCGCTCCGTCCGCAACTATCCCACCGCGCCTTCCTTCCAAATGTCGGCGAGCGTCTGCCCCAACGGGGGGGGATTCATCCCTCCCTTCTTCTAGCAAACGTCTGGAGAAGAAGAAGAAGAAGAAAAAGAGAACAGCTCCGAAGCCAGAAACCCGCTCTGCTGCTTTGGCCATTGTCCCCTATGTGGCCCCCGTTGTTGACTCCCCGACCGCCATTCCTGTTGAAAACTCCCCCGTTGGCCTACCCGCAATTGCCTCTGCGGTTGCCCCTGACCTCGTTGTTACGGCCGATCCTTCCGTCACCCCATCGCCTGCCAATCCGTCTGCCTCCCCCGACACTTCCGACACACTGATGTCTGACCGATCAGGAGCCCCATCTGCCGAGGGTCCGACCGAGGACCGGATGATGCACCTCTTGGTGCCCTCTCGGGCAGACCATCAAGGATTGACGAGAGCTGGCCCATTTATGAGAATCCTTCTAGCGCCAAATTTAATCCTGTCGCGAAGTGAGTAGGACGCCCTTACAGCTGAGTGGGTCTCCTGGAAGGGCAAGGTCGCTGAGGTGGCGTGACAAGCTGGATCGCTTCCAACCTACGAGGCAGAGACCGTTAGAACCCGCCGGGAAAAGGCCCAGGCCAGGCACTCTGACGATCAAATCAGTACAGCGGTGGCGATGGAAGGCAATAGAACAATATGAAAATTGCACTATCGCGCGTACCTGGGAACTGCGGAGTGAGAGGTATATATGGCCGGGGAAGCTGACAGGTTTCTGCCCCGCCTACCACCTGTTATCGCCTAGCGAGGACAGGGTAAGACATGTCCAGCGATGGCAGGGTAAAGTATCACATGTTGTATTAAGGAAAGGGGCACTGTCAACTTAAGGGTGGCGTCGTTGGACGCCGCTTGACCTGACACCAAAGCATGTGGTCGAGGCATGGGGGACAAGATGTGGCAGACGGATCAATACCTCGGCGAGATATCCGCCACTTGGGACCAGAATGGCTCCGGTCCTGCGCCGACCTTGTACAACTTCTGGTAGTCTGGTGTCAGGGAGTGGTTGTGCCGACTGGGGCACTGAGTAAGGAGGTAGTCTGGTGTCAGGGAGTGGTTGTGCCGACTGGGGCACTGAGTAAGGAGGCCGACTGAGGGCCTATGAGGGTGCCGACTGGGGCACTGAGTAAGGATGTCGGCTGAGGGCCTATGAGGGTGCCGACTGAGGCACTGAGCAACATCTCCTTCGGCTCGGGCTTATTCCCTGAACGTGGGCCGCCACGCGTCAGCGGGAAGCCGCGCCTGGGTGGTTTGACTTAGGAGAGGACTATGTGGGCTGCGACGCGGAAACTCAGGAGGCCTCAGCCCGCTGGCCTCCTATCTAACGGGGTCGTTCAACTCACTATCTACCTCCCTTCTACCTGGGCACCAAGCTGCCAGGCCAGATCACACATAAGCTGGCCCGGGATCATTGATATCTCTGATTCGTTATATAGAGCAGCTAAGTTAAGTGTAATAACTTTCCTAGCTTTAATTGCTTAGTGTGCTTGTTGTCACACGGACCAATTGTCCTAACGTATGAATTAAATGTTATGAATATGGTCTTTAACTTGATTCTTATATGGTTTTTGTGACTTAACTTGAACGAGTGGGAGATGTTAATAGTAGGAGATGTTAGTAGTAGGGGCCATCCACGTGGCTTACATCCTTCCGACGGGTAGGGTCACCAATTCATATATTTGAATTCATCGACTCGAGTCGTATCGTGTCATCATGTTGGGTCTAATATGGTTAGCTCTATTTTTACTTATAGGGGTTGTGGCCTCAAGGACGGGTGTTTTTGGCCAGGTGTGGGTGACACCATTTTGGCCGCTTCGGCCATTGTGATCAGTTTGCAAAATCTCGTTTCGTGAGAAGCCAATCCTTTGGACGGTCAAGTACTCTTCTTCGAATAAAGGTTTATGAACATTGACTTAAGAGTTGATTGAAAAATTAAAGACAGGTGGTGTCGGTAAGCCAAGTTGATGGGGACAATTCTTATAGTGACAATCTGAGAGTTCGGTAACGATATCGGGCATGTTTAAGGTTGTCAGCAAGGCAATTTTCCAAGAGATCACTAGGAGAATTGGGGAGGTAATCATGGCACAAGCATTGGTGAGTTCTCCAACTCCGGTGAGCCAATGATTTCTCTTACCGTGACTGGCCGTAGAATCGATGAGTATGAGCAAGAGGTGGCTAAAGAGATTGTAGGGAGCGACAATGTTGATATTGCTCCGAAAGATATGGGGAGCAAGGAATTTGCTTATTAATTGTTGCGGATGCCGGGGACTTTGTTGTTGCTTGGGACTCGAAACGACGGAATTGGGTCAGTACACCCTCCACATAACCCTTACTTCACAATCGATGAGGATGTTACTTCACAATAGATGAGGATGTGTTGCCGATTGGAGCCGCCATTCACGTGGCATTTGAACATTATCTTCGTAAATCCTCAAAACATCCATTCCTACAAGACATTGTGCTATATTTAGTTTCTTCTTTTTACTTGTTAAAACAAGAAGAAACTTGACTGACCGAGTAGATACATCAACAGCAAATTTATCCCATCTCAAAGGTTAAGGCTGTCTACATGAATCATGAGATAAAATGAGAATTAATCAACTAATAAAAGGCTAAAAAAATATAAACTTCTCTTACTATGATGATATTGTTAGTTTGTAGTTAAATCTAACTTCACATGCACTTGGAGGCATGTAAAATAATAGTACTATACAGTCAAAACGCATAAAACATGTGAAATACTAGTACGATAGTCAAAATCCATGAAAACATCTAATATACTTGTAAGATACATCCCAAAAATTTGAAGCATATACAGCTAACGGCTCTTCGTGATTTGCATGAACTTTTCATCATCCGATTGTCGTACAGTCAAGGTCTAGAGGGCCAAAAATGGGAGTTTATAAATGACTTTTGTGCCGCTACAGAGTCATTCCAAAAGAATTCCAATTAATGTGAGGTGTCACTGTTCACCAAATCCCTGCCCACGACCAGGTCGCCCTCGTCTAGCACGCGGTATTGCTCGAGTGCCCTATTAAGAACAGAATAGTTAGTAAATAAAAGAGTTTTTCTCCATGAATAGATATATGAACGAGTCATGAGAAGAATGGGAGACAAACTCTCTGGCCAACAGCAGCCCAGCCTCGGCCTCTACTAGCTGATGGTTGGGGGGCAATTCCAGCTTGTCGCAGTTGAGCATTCTCCTTGGCTCTCTGAGCTATGGATATTGTCCTTCCTACTCTTGACTCATCTGTGTCTGCAGTGCTACTAGCAATTTGCTGCTGTGCCACTGCAGAAACCAAAGAGGAACTAGGTGAACCCTCACGTGTAGCAGAAGATGACGCAAGAGTTTGTGAACTATCAGGTGCAAACTGATCGTCATTGTTGTGGCTGGGAACCTCATCTGTAGCTTCGCCAACGCCACTTTGATCAGGTGACACGGTATCAATAGAGAATCCAGCTTCTTCACCCAAACCAGCACCATCACTGGGAGTTGACTCGCGCTGGCCTTCCCCTAATCTGCCACCCTCTTGCTGCTCTTCAGGTTCATCAGGAAGCTCCCCCTCTTCCCTGTCATCCTCATCTGTAGGGGGTGGCTGTGACATTTCTTTTGCACCATCATTCTTTACACTGTCATCCAATAACTCACATGCTTCTTTTGAATTGTCAAGAAATTCTTCCGGAACAGTCTCCTCTTCGCCTTGAATTTCATCTTTGTGAGTTGATTCATCCAAGCTATTTTGCTGCTCCACTTGTTCTTCCCTGGAAAAAGAATCATCTTCCTCCATGGTATCGACAATCTCTTCGTTAGGCAATGCAGGAACCTGATCGGTTTCCATGTCCTCCAAAGGTGACTGTAAATCAGACACATTAGAAGATGGCAACAAAGTTTCTGCTGGTTCAATATCCTCAGCAGATAACAAGATGGTTTTCTCATCGAAAATATCTCCAGAGACATCTTGCAGCATATCAGTGTCTTTTGACTTCTTTAGAGGTGGAGCAGCAGCAGCAGCATCAATTTCATCTTCTGTTGTTGAGACCGGGCGTTTGTGATTTGGCGGCACTGGCTGTGTCAATGAAATCAAATCTTGTACTACATCAGAATCTTTTTTTGTTGGCAGGGGCACAGCATCAGAACCAACTTCATCTCTTGAGGGAACGTCATCTTTTTGCTCTGACATCGAGGACAACAAACTTTTGTGGGTAGAAGATATGGAATGCCCCACCGAAATGTCACCAGAAGGTTCAGGTTCATGAGATGCACCAGCTTTGTCATCTTCTGTCGGTGCAGAACCTTCCATTCCAGATGCACTGTTATCACCTTGAGGCACTTCAGGTGGCTCAAGACGGGGACGGACTAACCTCCTCACAGGTATCTTTCGAGTTGCTGCAGATATTGGTCTCCCAATGACAGGACCTTTCTCCCTTTCATCGGCAGATTTAACTGGAGAAGTCAAGGACCTGGCCACCTGAACAGGAACTTGTCGCACTATACAGCAAATATAACAGATCATGAGCAGGTCTTTGAGAGAGATAAAACATAACCAACATCTACTAGTAGAGTACCAGAAGCAGAGACAGATGCCTCAGAAGCAGATGTCTCTGTAACTGGGACAGGAGGATTTCCCAGCCCATCGTCAGCCATGGAACCTGAAGCATTTTCGAGTTGAGTAGCAGCCTGAATGTATTGATCATATTGTTCGTTCAATATCGACTCGGAAGGGAGTTGTGAAGCAGTTACTGCACCAGACTGGAATTTGGATGCTCAATTCAGAAATTCAGGACGTAATATATGAATTCATTCAGTAGACATATAGATCTTTATGATCTAGGCAGAAAATGATATATCTTGTGTACAGTAAATGAGACGGCCATGGTTATCTAGTTGAATGCTGAATGGAAAAAAAAAGCATGAAAATTGTGTACCTTCAACACCTCAACAGCAAGTTTGTGCCTTGAAAGCTCCTCAGTTAAGGACTTCTTTTCCTGCAATTCATCATAAAAAGTATTCAGAGATGAAATTAGATAAAAGAATGAGGTTTTGAAAATGCAAAAAAAAAAAAATGAGTGAGAAAGCACCTTGCTAACTCTCTGAATAACTTCAAATATTTTCTTCTCTGTGTTCTGCCGTTTTTGTTTCTCTTTCTTGTTTTCCTCCCTCTCTCTTTCCAGTATTTTTTCTAACATCTGATTACTGAAAGTTAGAGAATATCAACATGAACTCCCAATTTTTACAACATAATACAAACCTGTATCCTTGTGTCCTTTTCTTTTGTAGCCTGTTCAACTGATGTTTCACCTGGGGTTTTCCGGGCTATCAAAAGTTTGAGCAAATTAGTATATACCGAAGCAATCAAGCAAAAATATTGGACAAGTAGAATCAGTACCAGATTTAAACTCATCTATCTCTTTTAGGAGTGTTTCTTTTTCCTGGTTCAGCTCCTCCTTCTCTTTTTTCATATTTTCATTTTGCTTCTGAGAAATAAAACATTTACAACAGCATGACTAAATTAAAGAATAAAGATACCATAGGCAATAAGATTAAAAAAATCAAAAAACATCAACAATCAAGATACAATTACACAGTAGGTGAAGTTCAGGAAGAACTGTAACAACCTTCAGAGCAGAGATATATTTCTTATGTTTTTCATTTTCCTGCTTGGTAGTTCCCTGAAGTTTACATAATAACATAGGATCAGTATGCACCAAGATGAAGCCATGTAAGATGATAAACACTAAATGAAATTACTTCGAGTTGAACAGCATCATTAATTCTTTTCTCCTTTTCAGCTAAATCAAGCTCGCTTTTTGCAAGGTTTTCTGTCAATTTGGATATAAGTTCTTGTTTGTCTGAAACAAGTTTCTTCATCAGTTCAATCTCCATCTCAGTTTTCTTCAGAAGCACCTAGATAAAAAAAAAATAGAAGATAATACTGAAGAGTTATAAACAATAAAATTCACAGTGTGAACATATCTACAGTTATCAAGATAGTCCGGATTAGAGATGACAATGTTACAAACAGGAAACTTCAGGAACCACCATTAAATGGAAACTGCAGCCATAAAAATAAAAACAATAAAGATACAGAACAAAGGAAAAAAGAGTCAAGAAAACTGATCTAGGAGATCTCTAGCATGCTTGCATACCATCACCACCAAGTAGTAAGAAAGGTTACAATGATTAAAAACAATCGACAACAACAAACCATGCCGAGTGTCTGTATGGTTTGTACAGGATAAACATCAAATTTAATGACACTTAGTACTACCCAAAACTGTACACTGTCAGATAAGTAAATACCACTATACCAGGTTTTATGGACTGGTATTTTGAACCATAAGCAGATCATCTGATATAATAAAAATGAGAAAAGCATATATCAGCGTTGATCACCTCCTGGTGGAAAATCTGTGCAGATTAGAATCTTATAAAAAAAAGACTAGTCATCAATGCATTGAAGTCTTAACTTGAATGAAGCATTTGTAGCCATGAAGTAGGTGTTAATTGAGAAACTATTGGCCATCTCATATACTCTCCTACTCATATTGTGAGTGCTATTAAAAGGTACTCAGAACAAGAGGGTTAGAACCTTCCAGTTCGTAAACAATTCCTTTATCATGGATGTGCAATAGATTGACTACAAAATAAATGCGAAGTGCAGAAAATGCAAACATCATGTCAAATGACATGCATTCGCACCACCATCTTTTACTCTAAAGTTCCTTCTCAAAAAGTATGCATATATAAACATGAACTGAGATTAAAAAAAAAAGGCCTTAAAATCTCATCAATTGATATTTGTAGAATTATCATATGCAAACGTAGATAAGATGAACTTGCCTTTGTTTGCTCAACTTCACTTTTCATCTTCTTATACTCCTCAGGATCAATATTTTTAGAATATTCAACCAACTGTGGCATGAAGAGAAGAATTCAGAACATATTTTACTTGTTTGTTCATAACGGATGGCCAGGGAAATAGAGAACCTCAGCAATTCTATTATTTAGGCGGTCTATCTCAATTTTCAGTGAGTCAACATATTTCTGGGAAGATTCATACTGCAACTGCTTCTCTCTTAGAAGGTTTTCAAATTTTTCAGCATCTACTCTGGCTTTTTGAGCTTCATCACGATATCTCTGTGCAAAATAGAATAATGATTATCTTTTCTTTTTAATATTTTTAACTACCAGAATTGCATTTTTTTTTATAATCATGAATAAAAGGATTAGATGCTGAAAACAATTGAGGTTTGAAATAAAGAAATCATATGCAGAATGCAAGCATATAATTAATGGTAACAGAAGTTTTTTTGAACCTGGCATTCCTCAAAATTGTGCTTATTCTCCTCGCGAAGTTGAACATTACTTTCACGAAGCAAATTTATTTCTCTTATCTGCATGGAATTAATAATACCAGTCAAACTGAGATTGAACACTGAGTAACTAATGTTGTCGATGCATCCACAAACAAAATAGGGTAACAAAAAGTTTCGAGACTAAAATTGTCACCTGGATCTGCAGAGCCTTAAATTCTTCATCATTAAACAGAAGTGCTCTATCATTCTCACGTCTAGAGTGGAGAAGCTCTTTAGCTGCCTCAGAAGCCTTAAGAGCAGAATCAAGCTAAAAGGCAAATAATATGGCAATTTAATTCAACAAAATTGATGCTTATGAAGAGCAAAAAAAGAAAAACTATATGTACATGCTTAGTAGTAGACTTGTACTGGCTGATAAAGGACCTAATTTAGAAGAATTACATCCTAGAGGCTGATGACATGAAAAATCATCTTTCTCAGAGTAGTTATTTGTTAAATGATAAAGTGAATGCTATCAAGTCTCGACAGAGGATTTCCTATTGGAAACTACAACTAGTTGCATGTAAAATCTTCATCAGTACCTCTTGTAGAATAATAGAATCAAAATGTGCAAACCTCTCATGGGAACTGCATGTTTTTCCATCATAACTATTCAATCCATTCTATTTAAAGCTTTTAATTCCTAAAGCATTTCCCCACAAATAAAACCTTTTTCTATTAGTTTAATGTAATTACATTCTCATCAATTATCTACAAATAGCATACACGAAGGATTATCTTCAATTGACAAGTTCATTTAGTACAAGTATAAAGTAACTTAGAGCATGTTTCCTAAAAGCAAACCGTGCAAGGGACCACCTTTCCCTCATTTCCTTAGGAAGAAATGAAAGGGAGCAAAGAAAACAATAGGAAATATTTTCTTAGTTTTGCCTCAAATTATTTTCACCCATATGGAGCAGAAAGTGCAAATTTCATACAAGCATAGGAACTTAGAATAGAACCTTGGAGTAAGTTTATAATCGAAGGAAAATCATGTCATACTGCTAATAGTTTTCACACTAATAAATACAATATCATATATTTCTTTCATCACATCAATATAGTTACTGGATATTCTACTCTTTCAAAAAATGTTTGGTGGATCCACACAAACTTGAAAAAAAAAATGTTCCATCTTCAATAGATATTAGAAACCGCATTATATTTCAAAGAATTCATCTTTAGAAGAAAACTGCAATAAGAAAACATTACTTGAAGGTTGTGCCAAACTACAAAAGGTAACTTACTTGAGCTTGAAGTCTTGACTTTTCCTGCTTTAACAAAGTTATCTCTGTCTCTGCCTGCATATTTCTGTTAGTAATGACAAGCACAAAATATTACCAGGAACATTTTAGAAAAATCCACTTACTATTTCTTTTGAACGGCGAAGATACGTGATAACATTATGCAAGTCACTCTCAGCTTTCAAATCCACAGATTGGGAGGAAAATCCAGCAGAATTGCGCTCTTTTTCAGCAAATCTGATGTGGAGAGACTCCAGCTGACTATGCAATATTTTATTCTAAAACACAGGAGAGTCACATTAAAATCAACAGAAATTTACTACACAATGAAGGCCTGCCAAGCCAAAAATCAGTTGCGATTCTTTTTTTTATTTTTTTTCCAAAATGTATCTTAAATAACAAAAACATACTTGTTCATTCAATTCATTGTATTTTTTTTCAGCTTCATCCTTCATAGCATTTAACGTTGCCTTATCATTTTCCCAAGATGACTTTAGGATCTCCTGAAAGCACAAAAAGGGATGACATGTACGTTCATGGACTAAGTGGGCAACAAGTAAAAAAACTAACACAGGAACAAGTACACTAGATTTTTTTGCATTCGACTAATTGGATTTATCAAGAAAATCATCAGATTCCTCTAGTTGTCATGATGAAATTGCATGTCTGATAAATGGGGGGAAAAAACATATGCAATGAATATCGATCATATTGTGACCCATCAGAAACCTTGTATGAATAATGCATATACTGCTTATTTAAATCATAGTTCTTCAAAATTGGCTGGTCATGATTCAACTCGTCCAAGTGAAACTAGGATTGGCCAGGCTAAACAATATATTAGCTGAGATGGGATAGCCACCAACTCCACGAGGCTTGTAGGAAAAGCAAATCACCAACGATCTTTAGCAGCTACCAAGGATTCTGGTGCAACATCCCATGTAAAGAAGCACCTCTTTGGTTCTAACTGTCAAATCCATTCTAGCTGTTTCATCATTTGGTAGCTAAGTGAATCTCAACAAGCACTAGAGAACATAGTCCATGATATTCATCATATCCATATGTTCATGATTCCTTTACATACACACAATCTGTTATTGTAAACATTGGGTTGGTCCAAATTCAAAAACTTTAGGCAAGTCAGTCAAATTAACAGAGAAATTGGCAGGCATGTAATGGGCCTACCATAAGCACTCATCTCTGACTTTAAACTCGATCTAGTACATGAAGTTCAAGTTCGTAACAGTTATTAAAAAATACAATCAGGATATCAAGAGACAATAAATATGTACAGTTCAAACATATACTGGCAAAATTTCAATATTTTTCCTCATGCTTTCCTAAGAAATTCCACCTACATTAAGTACACGCCCACATAATTAATTAGCATCGACCTAAAATTTTTTACAAATTTAATGAACTGAAAAAGCACATATGGATCTAACACAAACCAAGCAAAACTGTTCTCTTTGACACACAAGAGGATGAACAATGCAGAAAACTATAAAAGATATGACCTGAGGATAAAAAAAAAATATGAACACAAACAAGTTTTTGAAATATTAAAAGCAATGAAATAAAATCAATGGCAAATATTGAAGAGCATAAATGTATACATTTTCACTTTTCTGCATATCTGAAACCTCTTTCAATTTTGCAATTTCACATTGCATCAAAGACAACTCATTAGATGTTTTAGTCAACTCCTGAATTGTCTCAGATTGAAGAATAACCTGTAAGCATCACAACAAAACAAGTGAAACAAAACCTACGAGTTATAGCAAGGGAAAAAGGAAAATGGCAGCAGTCGTAAGTAAAACCTTTGAAATTCAAAACAATTAACAAAATTTAACTGAATATTTTTATAACAATTCAAGATAGAACTAAAAGAAAATCAGAGAAAAATGAAATAAATAAAAATCTAGCTGATTCTCATAGTTGTCCTTTTACCTGTCTTTCATAGTTGTGCTGGGCAGTTCGCCAACGTTCATGTTCCCTGTCTAGATCTCCTTTTAAAGAAGATAGTTGTGTTTCCATCGCATCTATTTGAGCCCTACAAAGATATTGGATAAACAATATGAGCATTTATGGAAAATGGATAGGAACTATATACAATGAAGTAGGCAAAAATGACAGCATACACTTTTTGAGCAATTTTCACTCTAAGATCAGATGTTTCAGCAAAAAGAGCTGAGATTTCCCTATCTTTCACTTCAGTAAGAGCAAGAATCTCTTCACACTTCAACACATATTTTTTCTCAAGCTCAGATACCTTATCCTTGAGAGAAGAAACTTCATCATCTAATGCCTTTTTCACACTTTCTGCCTATAGCCATCAAACCAAAGCAGTAAACTCTTAACGTTAAATAATCTCATAACATAATTTGAAAGATCAGGGTTCTTATCAATCGGCTTAAAAAAACACTAAACTACCTCTATTTTGTATGCCTCATATGCAGATTCAATTTGCTTCAAAGCGATTTCGTTCGTGTGTGCTATTTCTTTGTACTGTTCACAAAGACAAACCCAAGAATTTGAAGATTAAGAAAAACTACAGTGATAATGAATATTGTGCCAAGTACCTGAATCATATAGTCCTTGTTTGCGCGTGCCTCCTCCCTCAGTCTTTCTAATTCCTCTCTGACTCTCCCAAAGTCTCCAGTATCCTATTAGAATCAAAAGAAATAGCATTGGCATAAGTAATTGTTAGCCCAAAAGTTATATGCATTAACATAGCTTGAGAGCGACAAATATGTTTAACAAACACCTGAATTTCAGGTGATAAAAATAATATGCTTTGTATCAACTTGCAAACACTAAGAATCCTGTGTTAACATAAAACATTGAAGAATGCCAACTTGAAAATACACACCAGATTCTATGAAGCTGTCAAAGAATTACAAAGAGGAAACAAAACAAAAATTCTAAAAAGTTGCAGTACTCAATCATGAGTACCAATTTATCGCATACTAGTCGACAAAGTTTTAAAAAAAATAGAGTAAAGTAATCATCTATAGTAGCAAGAAAAAAAAGGATTTACAGAGGTAAACAACACATACCTCATTTGGAGAAAACACTTGATGGTCATTTATGTTATTCCCCTTGCCAACCTGTAGAATTGCATGTATGACATAAATAGCACATATATATTTCAAAGTAAAAAAAAAAAATCGGAAAAATATAGAAATAATTAAAACTAACTGATGCAAATTACGAATTTATTTATCTTAGTTGATTTCAATAACCATCCTATTTTAAGTGTCAAAAAAATTTCTATCTTTTGATTTGGATATATTTTTTATATATTTTATTAGATAATTTAATTAGCGTTTATAAAAACCTCTTCAAATATCACATTTAAGTTTAGGAATTGTTTGAATTAAATAAATCATAATTTTAATTTTGCACAATGCCTCACCCGCGGACGACTTCGGCGTCCGCATCCCACGACGCCTCCTATGTCCACAACCCCGAACGCTTCTGACAATCCTTCCAGAGGCACCAGACTACTGTCCACGGCCGCTTTGGCTCCCACATCCCACAACGCCTCCTGCGCCCGCATCCCGCGACCCCTCCGAACTCTTCCAACGGCGCCGGAAGCGTCCGACGATGCCTCCTGGACGCTTACGACCCATACAAATTGGGGAGCATACTGTGCCCGTTTCACTCTCCTGTCTGGTAAAAACCGTCCATGCCGCTCGACACTAAACGGTATTTCAACCCCTGATTTTATGTTACCAAGTTGTAGTTAATTTATTTGTTAGTAATATGAGTCTTTTTAGATAAGTGGGCATATATTACCCTATTTGTTTAATTTTGTTTCTCATTTTAAGCAGGTTTAAACCTTCAAAAAGGCCTAAACTCCCTCTTTATAATAGATCTTAGAATAAATAATATTTTAATTGATAAATTTATAGTGTGAAAGTCTGGTGTTCTGTGTTCATCTTTCAACAATCTATAGTACTACATAGATCGGTATCGGAGTTGTAACCTAATATTTTAGTTAGATGCTACCTCTACTTCCCTGTTTTATTATGCATTACAATTATTTAGCATCTAATCTACACTCCCAACCATGGTCAAACCAGCTCCATTGGTTGAAATGGAGGAGGGCGGTAGGTGTTCTTTGTGATTATAACCTCTAAAGTTTAAGGAGAAGTTAAACTTGCTATGTTATATGAAGCTAGATGTTGGACTATGAAGCGACCGCACAAGAATAATATGAGAGTTAGATGGGGATGTTAAGATGGGCGTGCGGATATATCAGTATAGGTAAGATAAGAAATGAGAAAATTAGTAAGAAAATCGAAGTTACGCCTATCTAAAGAAAACTACGAGAGACGTGTTTAAGATTGTATGGACACCTACTTAGTCAACTAATAAATGTCTCAAGTAGACGATGTGAGACTCTTAACAATACATACATTAATCGAGGAATAGAGAGACCAAAGAGACTTAGTTAGCAACGATAAAACAAAATAAAATTCATTTAATTACAAAGGATGATATAGTAGCGATGCACTTGCTCCCTCCTATTGCCCAGCTAACAAATATCGACAAGGGCACATGCTACTTCTACTTCCAATTATGACAGTGCCTTCTCCACCTATCCCAGCCTGTTCAGTGACTCATCATTGTTGGTACTCACTAGCCCCCACTGCTACTATTCCTGCCGCTAGCCCACCTCACCACTCATACTCGTGTCTTTGTTCAAGAAGAAGTCATGCTTAAAGAGAGTTACCCAACATCACCTGCCATCCACAATCGCCTCATCTCCAGACAAAGTCACCCCCGTGTTTCCTTGCAATTTTAATCCTACTTCTACTTCCAATCACGTTTGTATTCCGCCTTCACCACCACCCAATGCACAAGCCATACGATCCCATTGAAGAAGAAAGAGAATCAAGTTTTGCAAATCACAATAAAGTTGTGACCTCTACATGAGACTACAAGAGAAGAGTGAAAAAAGTGACAAGAGACATGAGAGTCAAAAATTGTGAGTTCTACATGAGTTCCAATCTAAGAATTTAGAATGAAACTTATTGCAACAAGAATAAGAGAATTTAATTGCAACAACTAAATTACAGAATCTTGATCAGCCCTTCAAAGTTTAAGAACAAACTAAACTTGTATCATCTAGGTATAAACACACCTGCTTGAATATCCTTTGTTTATTTAGTTGTAAGTTTGAATTATTCGCATTTAATTAATTTTTCTAATAAATTTTTAATATCACTCTTCATTAGAAAACCAACTAAAAGTATTATCATGTCACTAATTTATAAGCACACTGAAAATAAGGTTTTAGATTTAGAATGAAGGCATAATATAATGAATTTGAGTTTAGAAGAAATAGGCTTAGCAAGACGTAAGATAAATTTAAAAGAATATTGATTATTATAAAGTACCAAGTGATATTGCTAAATTATCAACTTCAATTCATGAATTTAAAATATATAATGTCTACAAGTTTAATTACATGATGAAAATATTTGATTTTAATCTTTGTTTATTCAAGTTATCAACTTGTTTAAGCACTAGATTAATTTTCAAATGAGAGAATACACTAATTTGCTAAGAAAATTTCATAATTTGTCTTTGTTATTAACTATCACACGGGTTGGCTTTGTTTGTTGCAGATTCATCACAACACTACCACTTTTACTCCTTGCCATTGTGAGCATATTGTCATCGCCTTACAACAAGCTAAGATGTTTCCTTGTTCATTTGAATGGCGGGGCGCCCAAAAGGAGGAAAACAAGGAAAACAAAGACAAAGCCCAAAAAGAAAAAAAAAATAAACTAAAAATACTTATACCCCTAGAAACAATCAAAATTAAGATGTCGTATACTTTCTATCAAGGAATGAAATGTCGTTCCGTGTCCTGGACAACGCAGACGGTATTTACCATTCCGCTGGCGAACTGAAACTGGCACAGTGCATGCTGTGATTTCGTGCGTCACAGCGTGTGTCACACGGCAATAGAGGGAAGCAAGGGTGATCATCAGCAACGGGAGTGGTGGTGATTAATTCCAAAAAAAAATGTTATACAAGAAGTGGTGGTGAGTGATCATCAGCAACGGGAGGCAGCGGCGAGGCGACGGCAGGAGCAGTAAGGGGAAGCAAGGGCAAGGTATGACTTAAATTAGAAATCGAGGTCAACGAAGACGTATTAGAGGCGTTGCGGGAGCGGGATGCTTCTTGGGACGGCTCTGACGTCCCCGACTTAAATTTGAAATCGAGGCCAACGGAGGCGTATCAAAGGCGTCGTGGGAGCGGGATGCTTCGTGAGATAGCTCCGGTGTCGATGGAAGAGTCGCAAGCCCATAACCCTCTCGCAAAAACTCCACAGCGCCGCCACCGGAATCATCGCGGACTCCTCCGGCACCGCCGAAAGCATCACCAAACGCCTCCAGCGCCATCGGACGGCACCAAAGCCGCCGGATGCCTCGCTCCGCCTTCACCTTCGACGCCACGCACTAGGGTTTGTTGGGCTCGCCATTGAGGGTGCTGGAAAATTAAATGAAATAATTTATTTAAATTTAACATTTTCTTATTTAAATGAGGTATTTTGAACCGGCTTTTATAAACCATAATTAAATTATCTCAATAAAATATATAAAAATATTTAAAATTAAATAAATTTTATTAATTAATATTTAAAAATTATTTTTACTGTTTTAAATATTATTTAAAAATTTTAAAAATCTAAAAAATTTCTAATAAATCAAATTTATAATTTTTTATAGTTTTATATTTTTTACTGTATTATTATTTAATTTTTATCATTTTAAATATATATTATTTAAATTAATAATTAATTAATTTATATAAATATTATATATAAAGTAGCATTTTGTGTTAATTTATATATTTATTATAGATAATAATTTTTTATCTTAAAAACAATTTGAAATTTGGATCCATGAATATTAAGGTATTAAAAAATTTTATTTTTAGGATTGTTGCTTCTAAAACATATGAAATATATATTTTTGTCATAGATTATCTCTACCTGATATGCCTATGCAATATTATTTATCATTCTATTTTTTATTTCGAAAATTTTGATAAACGTATACTATCGAGTTCATGATTCCTAATAAAACATTTATAATCTTGTACACTTATGATCATTCTAAATTGAGAAAGTTAAATTAATATTCTTAGGAGATTGTTTCAAATTCAATTTATAAAAATGTGTTATAGAAGATTGCTTTTGGAAAGTTATTTTTGATATATATTGAATTTGTAAGTTTACAATAATAAAAACATTCTTGACGTTATAAAATGATGATCATTACATTGGCCGAAAATGTATATTATTCTTAATTTTTTATAATGCATATGTAATGCCACCAAAACATCAATCTCATGATCAAGCTCATAGAGATAATCAATTCCATCGGCAATATTTGCATTGTGATATGATTGGATGCGGTGGTGGGTCACACGCCTAAAATAATATCTTGCTAATGGATATCTAGATGTTTCGAATTGTCCAAAAGTTTATTCATCGTGCAATGAAAGAGGAACTTGATGGCAACAAGGCATTAAAGTACAAACAATAACGACCATGTGAACTTGTTGATAGCCAAAGCTCTAAAGAACCAATTTATGATGAATTTGAAGATAATGGTGAAGTACGACCAAGATTTTTTAGCATCTCTTATTGCCTCTCAAACTCAATATGACTATGAGCAAAATATGCAGCACAAAAGTGGCTCAGTTGATGCCAGTGGAAGTGGCTCAACTACTAGAGCAACATTAGGAAGGAGTGTAAGTGTTAGTATTACTTCAACACAAGATGGTATTGATCGTTTTTATCCTTTTATGGGCGAAGACGTGCAGTTGATATTGTTGATATTGATCCATTGGCATTCCCAGACGAAGCTAGCAAACAGACTAGAATTGATAATGCATATACAAAAGAGAAGAAGAAATCAATCGGTAAAATATTGCAAATTTTTTTCATTTTAATCATATTCCCCTTAATGCAGCAAACAACACATACTACCGTAGACCATAGCATGGTGTCCAACATTCCAAAATCTGGTCCTGATATTCAATCTCCGATTACATATGAAATTGTCGGTCCATATTTAGATGAAGTGGAGAAAATCAAAACTTGGATCCTATCATGCAAGAAGCAATGGAGTTTATATGGGGTTACGTTGATGTGTGATGGTTGGCCAGGACCTACACGGATAAGCATGAGCAACTTTCTACTATACAGCAATAGAAAGGTGATATTTCATTAATCTATTGATGTCACTACAGATTTTCATGATGCACCATTCATATATCATTTTATGGATAACGTAGTTCAAGAGATAGATGCAAAACATATAATGCAAGTGATTATAGATAATAGTGTCAACTTTAAGAGGGCTGGAGAGTTATTAGAGCAAAAATATCAAACATTATTTTAGCCGTCATGTGCAACACACTGTATCGATTTGATAATGGCAGATATTGGGAAACTCGATATAGTAAAGAATGTAGTGAAAAAAAGTCAATCTTTAACAAAATTTCCCTATAATCATCATTGGATTCATAGATTAATGAGGAAATTTATTAATGGAGAGATTCTGCGACCAAGAGCGACTAAGTTTGTCACTCACTTTCTCCTGTTAAAATCGTTGAATCAAAAAAAAGTCGGACTGAAGGTCATGTTCTCTTCTGAGGATTGGGAAGCCTCTCGATATTCTCACACAGTGGAAGGTAAGGAGATGCAATGAATTATTATATCTGTTAGATGTTCGAAATATATATTCTTATAGCAATAGAACCCTTGTATGTTGATCTATGTAAAGCCGATATGGAGAAGAAGCCACAAATGGGTAATGTTTACCGCCTAATTCATAAAGCAAAAGAGGAAATTCAGAGATGTTTTCAATCACCAACCAAATATCAACATTACATTAATATAATCACTATAAGATGGGACGATCAAATGGGAAAATATATTCATTTGGCAGGTACGTGTATTTTAATAATAAAGAATTTTTAATATTATTATTAATAATTATATATGTTTAATTATTGTAGGTTATCATCTTAATCTGGCATATCAATACAGTTATAATCTTGGCATAAATGATGATTTATTAGTGGCCCTCGGACAAGTAATATCAAGACTACAAACAAATAAAGAATCAAATGTTGAGACTATTAATGAAAGTTGATTATTTCGAGAGGCATATAATTTCTTTTAGTAATCCTATTACAGTTTCATGCAGATATAAAATGAATGCAAGTAAATATAATAAAAATTATTACTAATTATTGTCAATAAATATAAATAATAGTTTAATTTTATTCTTATTTATCTAACAGCTGAGTAGTCGTTATAATAGGGAGGATTAACTCTAAACTTGAAAAAGATTGCAGTACGAATTCTCTCAGACGTCTTCAAGTAGTTGTGAAAAAATTAGTCACCTTTCTCCCTCATTCATACAAAAATAAGAAATCGTCTTTCTTATCATCGCTCGGAGAAGATAGTCAACATTCATGAATATATGTGTCTTCAACTAAGAGCACAAAAAAAAGAGAATGAAGAAAGAGTCTGGTGATGTCAACTCATTTGATATTGGATTTGTCCAAACTGAGAATGATCCAATGATGGATTGGTGGAGCGTTGTTGAGGCTGAGAATCCATTACTTGATGAAGGAGGAGACCCACCACGACCATCTCAATTTCTTGCTCAACAGATTGAAAAAATACAAGCTAGAGGAGATATCGGCGAGGAAGAAGATTATGATGAAGCTTTTGATCAACAATTTCGATTTTCTAGATCTTGGTCTAGACGTTCTCAAACATCACAATTCCAAACCTAACCAAAGTCCATAGATAAAGGCAAAGCTCTTGCAAGTTTTACTAAAAAGAAAGAAAAAGGCAAACCTCCTGCTTTCACAGGAATGAGTCAATTGAGAATTAGAGAAAATCCGCTCGATGCAATTGATGAGCAAGAACATGATGACAGTGAGGAAAAATCATCACCTTCTGACACTGTAGTCCGATGAGAAGTTCGAAATGAGAATAATGATGTTGATAGCAATGCAAGTACTCATGGAAATGATGGACAATATGATGCATCTGGTGGTGAAAATTATGCTCCCCTACTCTAGCACCGGAGCCATGGACATGTGAGGCAGATTACACACATGCAACTCAAGATTATAACCATGGAGCTAGAACTATTCAATATCAACGTCGAAATAAGGAGGGCAAACAAACGAAAGCTTACAATTATCAAGATATGTGAGAGAGTTTAGCTAAGATTGATTCTGGTCGAAGTTCATCATACTCTCGGCCTTCTTATTATAACTCTAGGTGGCATAAATTCGCTTGCCCCAGCGCCCTCGCCAACTCGTCCCAAGGCCAACACAGAGGAGGTAAATCACAGGGGCTACTAGCCCGAATGCTATGGCTAGAGCGTGAGGAGCGTGGGCACACTGGCTTTGTCAAGTTTTGACTCCCAGACCTCAAGGTGGCAATACCGCACGCATGGGGGCATTCTTATTATAACTTATGCATCATATGGTGATCCATCGTACCAAAGCTCAAGGATATATGTTTATCCTTATCATGTGCCCGTATCTGTTTTGATTTCAGTGGTGTCAGTTCAAATCCAACTTTCAATGATGAATTGAGACACACTGATGGACATGTGGAGAAATCAATATCAATATTGCATGTCATGGGATGATTATTTAAACTGGACGTTAGAGAACTATGGAATTGATCTAAGCATAATGCTACAAGAACCAATGTTTCTATCTGATTCACGTCACTCCTTTAGGTATTAATAAGGTAACATATTATTATGATGTATCAATTTTAATTTGAGTTATTGATAAATCAATTTTCTTTAAAGAAAATTATATTTAATTGTTTTTTCTAACAATATTAAGTTGTTTAATAATTGAGAACTTATATAAAATCAAAATATAACTTATTTTTAAAATATACACAATAAATATATTTATCTAATAATTATTATATAATAATAAAAAAATATCAAAACTGTATCGGCACAGCACGATACGATACCGAAACTGTATCGTTCCAGTCTAAGACCGAAACCACAGCACGAGTCGAGATTTTAAACCTAGCTTTCTATTACGAGAAGCAAAAGACTTAAAAGATGCTATTATTGTTGTTTACACATTAGAAAGAAAAACCTAACCAAAATGATCACAACTCCTCTAGAGTCAATTTCTTTAATTTGGTAGGAATGTCTTTAATTTGGAAAAAAAATAGGAATTTAAATTATTTTTCGAGTTTGATAGGATTTTATATTTGCATATTATAGTCAATATATTTCCTAAGTTCTTCCGGTCCTTTTACGCAAGTGGATATTTTTTACCCCATTGTTTTTTTCCAGCAATAGATGGATTTAAGCCTTTAAAAAGACTTCACCTTTTGTAATTTATTTTTGAATAAATGATATTTTTTTATAAATTTATCATTGTGAAAGCCTAGTGCTTCGGTTCATATCTTTCCTCATATTAGCGCTGCATCATTATCATTTATGAAAAATCCTCAAAACATTGATTAATTTGATCAGGTATTTCAGTTCAAGTGCAATTATGACTAAAGAACGGCACTGCTATTTGTAGAACAGTGGACCAAGTTACATGTTTGTTCAGGCAGACAATCTATAATGTGGGCATAAAAACAGGGCTATGCTATGGCCTGGTTGAACATGTTAAACTGAAACACTTACTGAAGGAGGTTTTGCTACAGCTTTTAGCTTTATTCCAAATCAAGATATACTAAATTTCGTCCCCATTTAATTTTCCGTGTTTAGGGTATGATTACAGCAATAATCATTCAAACATTTATCAGTTAGATGTTGACACTTGGCAGAGTCCCACATAAAGTAGTAGGTTTTGAATCAATAGTGAAGTCACCCACAAATGATAATGTCAGACCTTAGCTTTTGCATACCAAAGTGTACCAGATCATCATCTCTAAAATCGATATGCAACAAGATAAAATAATATAACTGAAGTTCCTGTGTGACCAAGCAAATTTGACTTACTGCATAAATAGGACACAAAGACATGTACCTTTTCTTCAGCAGTCTTCAACCTTGCTTCAAACTCGGAGCATCGAGCCTGTGATGGCATGAAAATTCATTTAGGCAATGGAGGAAAAAAAAGTGAAAATATATAAACTATTTAAAAATAAAACCTCAGCTACTGCAGCTCTAGATTCAGCAGAAGCAACAGCCCCCCAAGCATCAGCTAATTCTTTCTTCATTTCTTGAAATTGTTTTATTGAAGTCTCCAGTATATTTTCCTTGTCATTTGTTAATATACGAAGACGATCCCGTTCTTCTTGAAGTTCTCTCTTAGCTTCTGCCCACTCTCTCTGACCAGATGGAATAATGATAAGAATAACTACTATGCAAGGCACAACAAAAAAACATTAAATCCATAATTCAATGCCAAGGAAAATGTCTAAGCAAGAAAATGTGCACACTGCAGACATATAATTAAGTTGATCAGCAGAGATAAACCACATACCAAGATATCTTTAGTTGGCAATTAATAGAGTCAATTAGTCATCTAGCTGAATCAGAGGACCAAAATATCAAACTAACATGGTCACGCAAGGCAATGCATCCAATTTCCACTAGCAAAATAGAAAGGATTAAATTATAAATTAGAGTACTGGTTTTGATACCAACCCAGAACAGCACTATCTTGCTGAGGAGAAAAGTCAACACTAAACATGGTTCGAATCATCCTGACCAAATATCAAGTCTAAATCTCTAATTGAACGAATTTGGACTAAATATGGATCTAATTGACTTCAATTAATGCCTAAATGTAACACTGAATTATTACTGTGTGATGTATGACATGACTTGGTTTTGATTTTTGTTAAATCCAGATTAAGCATACATGCAAACTGAATTGGGCTGTTATATAATCTACTCAAATAGAGATTATAACTTCTCAACACTAACTGCCTCCACTATCGTTGAAACTCTCATGCAAAGACTCAACATTTATCTAGCATTAGGTTTGTCATGAACCCTCATACAAGATACATAGCATGTATTTGCCATTGATCTACTCCACTCTTACCCACGTGGATGAAAACATATATCACCTTAGTCAGAACGATACATAGCTGGTATCTAGTGATACAAGTGCAATAGTCTATTTTCTTTGTCTACCTATCTTCTGTTCACTGGAAGAAGGATATATTTCACCTATGCAAACGGGCAGAAAACAAGATATAAATAATGGCAAAAAGTTTTTTAAAACTATAGTATAGTGAGGGAAAAGAAAACAAGGGAAAGTAAGCATGCAAACATATCCTTATCCACAAAGGAAACTATTACAAGAAAAACATAGGTTGGTATAAACCTGGATCATGATATTGTAATTTGTAAAGAAAAGATTTCTGTTCAAACTATAGGGTACTGAAATGTTAAAAAAAAAGGAGAAGATTATCAAAAGAGAATTCAGTGAGAAATAGATCCAACAATACACAATTACGACCAATGAGCTTTGAACAACTGCAAATGAGACGTTGCATTCAAAAAATACAATGACATATGCTATCATATATGAGATTGGCATGTTCCAACATCTTGAATCCAAACAATTTAAAAACTGAGGTAAAGTATAACAAAACTTAGAGATATACACTCATGATGGTTTTCGGAGGATATCAAAATTAAGTTAGTACATATAGAAAGCACAACCCACCTTCCATGCAACAACTTAAATATATATATATATATATAGAGAGAGAGAGAGAGAGAGAGAGGAAACAAAAGGGGAAAAAATAGACAAATAAACATATTAGACAACTAGTCATGTTAGCAGAGTTACCAAATTAAACTATAAGCTAAGAGAATGCAATTCACCATACCTCCACCCGTTTTGAATATTCCTCCAGCTTTTTCAGTTCAACAGCTCTTGAATTCTGAATTATAAGAAATAGTAACCATATGTAACAAAGTGAAGTCCTAAAAAACGAGGTCAAAGAAACTGCTCAAGGGACTTATACCTCCCGAACCTCTTCAGAACTATGAATTGTGTCAAGACTAGCCTGCGTAAAAATGAATATGTCAGAGTTCACAGAATAAACTGCCAGGTATCAAACTTGTGTCAGAATTAGTTTGAGTAAAATCTCCCATGAAAGAAAAGGCAGGCAGCAAAGGAAATGCCCAGTTCAGAAAGCCAGGCAAAACAACAATCATATCAGTCCTATATAGGGGAGTATTACTCATTTTTGTACTTGCTGTGTTATTTTCAAAATATCTCTTCAATTGAGAGAGAGAATAGTAGGAATTCTATTATCCCATTCAGAAAGATACCGTCCTCATAATTATCCATGGCTGTTTTTGTCTATAGCATGACCATTTGAAAAAATGTGGAGGAAAGTAGAAGAAATGACTGATACTACTAGAAGGATTCCTCTTAACTTTAGTGATATGAAGGGTGTTATGTAACTGCCTGAGATCATGTTTTCTTAGGTATATTCTAGATATACAATTCCATTTCGATAGTTATTTTCCATTTGAGTTGGAACATGCAGTCAAATGTTTGGGGCACTAGTGATCACAAAATTGTAACTCATATTACAAGAGGAAACTTTGTGCAATGATTCATTACTATTAATGGATGGCTTTGAGATTTTTTATGGGCCCAAGCATATCAGGTAATTTAGTTTTTATGGTTCTTCATTGTTTGTGTATGATCTTTTTTTCTTGGGTGCTCATTTTGTATGGGCTCTCAGTTTAATCTTTCTATTCAGAGGTCGTGGTTATTGGCAAGAACTTATTGAATCCATTGTTTGGTCTCATAATAAATCAAATGTTGCTCCAACTAAGCCAAGAGCCTTGAGCATTATACAAGGATGTGCTATAAGAGTAACCCTCCTAGGTGTATTTGCCACGACATGGGTATTATACTGAGAAAGAATTATTGCAGTAGGATAATGGCTAAAAGGATTTGAAAGGCATTATGGCATTAAGATTTCCAAGGTTTAGCCAAGGCTTAGCTCAGGACCCCACTACTAGTCATTTGGTTTGTATACCGCACATGACTTGGAGAGTCATGATGATGTTACTGAGGAACGTTTTTGCTTCTCACTTTAGACAGTTAGAAATAATTTTTCTATGTAAGACCCATTGCTCATGCAATTTGGGAATCAGAAGCTTTTAATTGAGGTGCTACAGGTCCAGTGAATATGCATATCATGAAAGGCTAGCAATCGTGATTAGAGAATAGAAGTCACCTGAAGACGATGCACTCTCTCTGATAAATCACGAATTTCATCTAAGGCTCTCTTCTCCGAGCTCCTAATTATCTCTTTTTCATGCTTGAGAATGGACACCTGAACAAAAGGTACACTGAATTAATGCAATCAGACCTAAACAAATACATCATAAGCAACCAATCCAACCTCCATGGATAGTTTTCTTGAATTCTCCTCGGCTTCTTGTACAGAATTGGAAGATTCTCGAAGCCTCTTTTGGAAATCAACCACTAGCTGAGTTAATTCCAAATTTCTAGCTGAGCTAACATTAGCCTCATTCCTCTGCATAGATTTGACAGTCAAATCGATTGGAAATATATGGATGGAGCAAAGTATAGAAACAACTTCCAAAACCAAAATGATATCAAGGAAAAAGAGATTCATATGTAATATAGCAAAACATTTTCAATAAGTTATATGTGAAACCTTCGATCTAAGTTCCAAGTCAAGAAGAAAAAGGTTGAGGATAGAGTTAGACCTAGATAACCAGGGTTAAGATTGTTTAAACTTATAGCTTACTCCATATAGTTGGGACAAACATGACTCAATGATGACAATGGTTGTCAACAAGAAATTGCATTTCTTCAAATGGCTACTCTGTTCACCTTCTCATTGTAAATGCATAAACAGCATGGTGCGATCTCACCAAGAAATGGAGCTTTGAGTTTTGGCAGGCATGTTAAACCTTAATTGGGAGAGATTTTGACACCCAAATTTAGTCTCACAAGCAGGCATGTAACTCTTAGGCTAATGGAGTGCCTTTATAAGATTAGATGAGTGAACTATTATTAATTTAGACTTAGGGATTCTGAACCATTTGTTGGGCCTAACATGTTGATGGGTAAATTTTTACTGCATTCCAAGTCAATACATTAGTGCCTTGCACTTGGGTACACAATGGATGTTAGCACCTTGAGTTTGAAAGACCTAACATGATCGAGCAGATTTTAAAAAATTACCAGTTTCACTGTAATTACACTGTCAGAAAATGACACAAAAGATTGACAAGGTAGAGAATGACAATTTCCCATTCTTTGCAAATGTACAAGTATGTGGTTGAGAACAGTGAAAACCACAATGAGTTGAGCATATGTAGAGAAGTTAAATAAACAATGCCTTAGCATTATTAGCATTAGAGACAACACTAAATTGAAGTAGGCCATAAGTAGTCAATGTGAATGTGTGACAAGGAATGCAATGAGTGGTTCATGAGACAGATATTTTATGATACTGGTTTTAGGAAAAAGATACCTGGCGTTCAATTTCTTTTTTCAAATCATCGAGCTGATCTTTAGCAAAGATAGCTTCCAGGGCCATCTTATCGCGTTCTGATCGCAATAGTGCAACTTCACTCCTTTATGGAAGAAGGAAAACAAGCATAACAAGATTTAGAAAAGCCAGAGACAAACAAAAAAGAATAGCAATTAGTCAACACCAAACAGTGTGTTTACAGTCTTTATTTATGAGAATAAAATGTTCATTGTTTTGACAGTACTACAATAGAAACATTATTTTCCAAGGTGGAAATGACCAGTTAGAGAAACCCAAGTAGCAGATGGTGTGGACATGTATCTCAAACTCTTGCAATGTTGCCTAAAGATTGCAAGCATACATCAAATGAAGAGGAAATTATGAAGTGATACTTGTTGAGTTTAACTTAATACAAGGTTATACATAAGTGAAACATCTTCACAAAAATATCTTATGAATATGGTATTACAACAGCTCAAGCAGTGTGTTTTATGTACTAGGGTATTTATGGTATTTTACAGAATGGAAGAGCATATATTTAGAAGTATTAGGGTATCAGAGACTAAAACGTATTCTACTTCAGCTAAAGATAATGCATCCAAGTTAATCAACAATACCTGAACTTTGCCAAGTCCTCCTCGAGATTCTTAGCACGATCTGCAAGTTGCTCATATGCCTTTTTCGAAACATCCTGCTCAGATAGGAAAAAGAACATGAATGGATCAACGGCAAGCAACATAAATGAAGAGGATGATTAGTCAGAGAATAGATCCATAAAATATTGCCTGAGAATCCTCAAATAGAAGCATAAGATCCTTCTTTCCATCTTCTGCAAAATGTGTATAGAAAATTGTCTGAATGTTTGATATGGTAACAGGCTTATGATATTTTATCTACAGGCAAAACAATATCTAGAAGCTCACAAGATTCACATTACAAAATGACGAAGTATTACTAGAAAAAACAACCACAATAATCATAGGTTGGTTCCGACCATACAAGTGATTGGCTTTGTTACACAAGGTACTAACCTTAGGCCGTGACATCATACTAAAATATCTCTTAATAAAGTTGACCAATAGATATGAGCCCAAAAACATGGCTCAGGTCGATCCATAATCCATGGATTGATAGATTATACTGCATAGCCAAGTTTCATTGTGAAATTATATCAAAGAAAAAGAGTGTGCTTCGTCAACTATTCATATAGAGAGTATGTCACGCAAATATGAACTCACTTACTGGTCCATGGTAAAACATATAATGATATACAAGATAGACAATAGTGCTGTCAACAAGATTCAAAATCTTTGAAATATGAACAGAGCAGATAAGAGCTCTGATGAGCAAATCTAAAGAATGTTAAGGTAGCAAGTTTCCAAAAGATTCAAAAACATGATTTGATGAAACACTTGCAAGGATGATCCTAACAGAGTAGCTAAGGGTCTGATGAACTCCTGAAGTAAACTTTAGCACTCAGATAACTATTATTTTGGCAAAAAAAAAAAAAGATAATCAAGATGAGCAAATCGGAAAAATTAAGTTGATGATTGTCAAAAAACTTAAATCATGATTTAATAAAACATTTCCAAGGATCATCCTAACAGAAACTACACAGCAGATATAATGCACAAGGACGATCAGAGTTCACATGTCTACACCACTAATAGGCAAAGAATTTGTTTCCATGTAAATAACCTAAGCCATCAAGGAGACGAGAAATATGGAAATCAAGAGTTCACTATTGAAGACAGTTCTAGTAAATTCAATATAAATAAAGAGCAACCTTCAAGTTTTCCAGTGCTTGCATTAGTAGATGTGCACATCTTCCGCTCTTCTTCATACAATCTTCTATACATAGCAACCTACACAAGCAATAGGAAGGACTTTACCAAAGATGTCTTAGTGTTGGATGTTGAGCAATTTGCTATATATTCTTTTCCTTGTGTAAGTATGAACAAAGTACCATGCAAGAGACTTACAGAACCATGAAGAGATTCAATCATCTGATTCTGTTCTTCAGACCTTTTAAGCACTGCTTCAACCTTACTTGTTGCCTCAGCAGTGATCTTTTGAAGCTGGAATTCGAATGTATCCTTAAAAAGAAAAGATGAATTAAGTAAATAAAACACTCTAACTGAACAAGTTGAGGAAATAAACGAGCTCCTCAGTACATATAAAAGAACCAGAAAGCATCCGCTGAACTGTAAATTTAAATTCACCTTTAGATCTACTTCCTTGTTTTCTATCTCAGTGGCAAGGCTAAGCACACGACCACGAAGTTGGACATTTTGCTCTACTAGTCCATGTATGTCCTTAAAAGAAACCTGTTTCAATTTGTCAATACAAATATGTTAAAGTGAAAGACCTCATTATCCAAAAAGATGTTATATCTATGCAAAAGATAAAGAAAAAAAAAATCACAAGATTTAAGGTTGTTGGAAAAGCTGGCATACTGGGTATTCAGAAGTTGACCTTCCAACCTCAGGATCGTCAATGTTGACTGAGCTTATAAGAGTATTGTCAGCATAAAACGAAGCAACACCACAGCGAACTTGTATATCTTGGCATTCTTTCAAGAGTATTGTTACCTACAACAATCATTGAATGCCAAAAAAAATTAACTATAAAATTTCTCCATAAGGAAATAACTATATTTGCTAACATCTTCATAAACAGAGAACATTAAGATTACGAACCATGAAGAAACCTTAAAATTAAATCATGAAAAATGAGAGATGAAGAAACCTGCTTCTCAAAATCAGTTATTTGCTTCTGTGCAATTAAATTATCACGCTCATGCTTTCTCAACTCAGCCTAAAGAAAAAAATAGAATATTAAAACAAACACAGAGTATCATATACAGTTTCTTAATAAAAGGACAGCACACCTTCAAATTCCTTATTGTATTTTCAAAGTTATCATAGTCTATCAATGACTGCTGCAGCTTTTGATTCATCAAATTGTAAGCTTCAATCATCCTTCCGTGTTCAGCTGCCACAAGCCATATATTTTCTCTCTTAAGTGATATGTGCAACAACCATAAATTTAAGATACAGCAGTGGCATGGCTATGGATCATAAAACTCAGACTGGCATTAATATACCATGTGTTTTAAATCTTACGCATATCAAGAAATGTTCATGTGCTTCAGAAAACAACAAGAATCTACTGAACTATGATGCTGAAGTATGGCTTGCTATACAGGAACCGCCCTACACCAGTGTGTGCAGTGCTTCTATGGTCGTGTAATACTACCTACCTAAATAGAAGGTAAATGCACTTCTATACTTGGAAATATGTACAAGCTGGTAGAAGAGTTAAGATGAACGCAACCTAAATGTGGGTCATGTGATTAATCAAAAAACAGTCAACTAATATTCTATAAAAATAAAATATTATCGAGTGAAAATTTTCACCATCAGAAACTTTCCACTAAGACCGAAATGGGATAAGGTCCTGATGAAAATTGTGTAAGTGCATATCCATTGAAAAACAAACAAAATGATGTAACTCCTATATGTAACCTAATCCTGGGTGGCAAATTCATAGAGGCGCACCATATAAACAGAGGAGGGAAAAACAAACCTCTTTACACGCTAGGTTTCAAAAATCAGTTTCCATAAAAAAAAAAATGGGTTCCACCACATACAAATGCAACAAAAAAAAACACAATAAACAAAATGGATCAGATGTGTCAAAGCTGATTGCAAAAGTAGAAAAGAAAATATACCAAATAGAAATTTCAAAAAAAATTATCTAAACTTGGCAACATAGACACCTACCCCGTTCATCTAAAATCATTTCAGCCTTTGCTTCTATTTCATGTAGAACCTACAAGATCGGCAAAAAAAAACAGAATGAGTCCATGGGCCTAATACAAAAGGATAAGGAAAAATAGGAATGCAGCCATCTTCAAAAAACATGGAATGTCAATAAACAATTAAATGATTAACTATATTATAGTTGAAAGAAAGAATTACATAAAAAACTTTAAAAAGAATAGTCAAATGCATTAAAAATATCCAAAAATTCAAAAAAAAAAAAATCACCTGAGAATATGGCTACAGTTATACAATCTAGACACGGGATATCCCAAATTCATGAGCAAATGACACAGGCCGCACCAGTAGCATGCTAGCCTGGTCAAAATATTAAGTGCTAATGCTCCCAAAAGTCAGAAGTTAGGGAACCATTACAGACCAGAGAAAATCATTGTTTTTAGTAGAAGTGAAGGGACAAAAAGTTAGGCCCTAGAGAAAGCTACATTCAAGAAAGGAAAGAACAATCTAGGTATTCTTGAGTTGGATCATGAGCTCAGTCATGTATATTCTCCAAGAATCTTCAAGAACCACTTATCCAAATTGAAGCTCGTAGGTTCTGCTTTTCCAATGTATTCAGAAATTATAACGTTATGTTCTAACTAAAATGTGGAACGTGCACTTTTAACAGATTTGTCAAAAAAACATAATGTTTGACCAGAAACCAAGCATAACATGATATGTCAAGTGCTGGTATGTTGTTTGAGAGTTGGGACATCCACATCACTCCTGATAGTGATATTATATTTATAATAGAGTACTTTTCCACATCACTCCTGACAGCAATATTATAATGGAATACTTTGGATAATAGACAAATCTTAGCCGTGTCAGACAACCTCATCCAAGCAAAATTGCTGAAGTGGGACTCCAACAAACAAATCGAAGCAAATAGCAACAGTGCAGAACATAGATATAGCAAAAATATATTTCATTCTTAATTTTCTTTGATTCTGAAAGGGAGTCTTGACGCAATGATAAAGTTGCTGCCTTGTGACCTAGAGGTCATAGGTTCGAGTCTTGGAAATAACCACTTACAAAGTAGGATAAGGTTGCGTACAATAAATCCTTCCCTAGGACCTCACATAGCGGGAGCTTCATGCACCAGACCTTTTTTTTATTTTCCTTGATTCTCGTGTATTTCACTAGTTAATGAATTATTCACTCAAAAGGAGTTTAATATCAATATCCTAGCAACCTAAAATTAGAATATTTTCCTTTTTCAATTTCTACAAGTTTTTTCAGGGCAGGTTGTAGGTATTTTTGAACAATCACAATGCAAGGAAAGAATGTAGTAACCATAGAGAAGTATCGAAATAGAACAATTTCCATAACCAACAATCAAAACCAATCATCATCAAGACAAATTTGTCAAAACTATTTGGGGCTGGCAATTTGAATTTTCTCCCTTCATTTAGCTTTATGCAACTCTATATCACTAGTAGCTTTCAAACTATCAAATGTTGAAGAAAGATTCGAAGTCATTGCCATTCACTTATTTGGCTGAATTTCTCGGCTATGGAACCGCCTCATATGGTAGCTGTGTGTAATATCTTCTGAACTAGAGCATGATTGACTAGATGTCGTTCCTGCCTAGTAGGGATCTAGGAACTTTTTGACACGAATTACAGTGGGAAGAACTGTTAGGGTCACCACCATTATAATCTTAAGATCAGAAGGGCATCCCTGCAGATTAAATGGATTATGTAATTGGAAGGGCAAAAACATTAAATTGATTTGTTTCAGTCTCCATCTACCCTTTACACATTCCACTCTGATAGAATTGAATTTATTCACAAAAAGAAGGATTAACTCAAATTGTAAACAAAGAAAATTTGTCAATGTTCCAAAATTGCAAGTCATCTAACATATAATAGTAGTCAGACCAGGTACCCGTTCCAAAGCAGCTTCTGCATTTTTCCGGCCCCATTTCTCATGCTGCAGAGCATCGGCAGCTTCTTGGTATTTCTCATACATCTTAGCAAGCTACAAACCAAAAATTAATAATAATAAAAAACTAAAAACTAAATTAAAAAGAAAAAACTAAAAAAAAGGGCATAGTGCCATAGCCTTACACTCCAACCATCTCGTAGAAGAGAAGCCGCTAATGCTGTCCCAGAAATACCAAAAGGTATCTTAGGGACAAGAATATGGTTGTTCTCACTAGTGGTTGTTTGTGCAACTGGTCTGCAAGATAAATGAAATTGAAATTGATAGGTCATTACAAGAACATAAACCACCCTACTCATTACTAGCAGAATAATCACATACTTTAAATGGCATGCAAGGGGAAAAGGCAATAAGAAATAATCACACCATATTTTTATAGGCTGCATGGAGCTTTTCTTACATTTAATTCCAAGCAAAGCAACTTCTCTAATGAAATAGAGCATTCAAATTTGGTTTCACAGGTTCCATTAAAATACACTTAAAACTCGCCAATAATTTTTCTCAGCTACTTAAACCAATAATTATTAATCAATTCATAGTGCAACCACAACATTTAAATATATTCTTCGAACGTGTATACAAACTTTTTCTCATTATATTTCTTCATCTTACCCTCTTCAGAACTATAATAATAATCACAATGAACTTTCAAAACAAATATAGGAAGAACCTTACTACTGGTCCAAACCCAGTTAACATTACCAACAAATAGGGCCAACATTTCACCGTATGTACTAGCAGGCATAGTGCCCAATTTAAGTGGTCCACGAAAAAGGTATGTTTAGTCATATCATGCTGACACTCCATGCACTCTAAAAAACTAGTTTTATAAGTTTAGTCATTTTTTCCTTCTAGCACAAGCAAAACAATTGTTCTTTGAATCCTTAAGACCAAATGTTAGACATCCGTAGTGGTCAAAAGGATTATGAGTACACCTATGCGTAAATCTTATTATGCCACACTGGTCAACAGAGGCCCAAATTTCATTTTTCCTAGCTACAAAATCATGGACCAAATATTTAAAAGATTGACAGGTTAGAAAGAAAAACAAGAAAGAACATTAAGTTGAATGTACTAGAACACAACAAAGATAAATGTAATAGAAAAGTAATTAAAAGGAAAAATACAAATAGGCAAAGAACATACAGAACTTCTAAGCTTGAATCTGAATGAAAACTGGATGGAACAAGACTTAATTCATTAGATTTTCTCGTCCTATCAAGTTCAGCTTCATATTTCTCTAATTTTTCTTTCATGTCAGCAGCATCCTGCATACCAACAAAAAATCACTACCATATTGCAAAGCAGAACTACAAAGAGAAGTTATTACTTGAAAAAAAAAAAACCTAAGACGCCAATTGTACCATGAAAATCACAAAACAATGCATCGATTGCAGTCAGTAAAATGAATGTAAAAGTACAGAGTAAGTGGGAGAATCTGTTACATCATCCACAAGTAAGCCATAATGGACATTGGTTATGATCAAATATTTACTTCTGGCACACACAATCCTAAAAAGACTGGCACCAAATACATCATAAGAGGCAAAATGCCAAAGGCATAACTCATACATTAGACAATATAAATCAAGATATATAAATTATAACAAAATCAGCATCAGTATGGAAACCAAACCTTCTCAATATTTTTCCTTAGTGAAGATTCCTTTTCAAGTTTATCTTTGTATTCATTTTCAAGTTGAGACAGGTGTGACTGCATAGAATACACATGTCAAGCTTCATAACAAACTGAGATGAAACTACAAACCAAGAAATGGAAAAAAAAACCAATATGGTAAGAATATGTTAACCTCCAATGCTTTAATAACACCCTCAAGCTCTCCAGATTTTTTGGACCATTCCTCAGATCGTTCTTTGTGTAGCTCAGCAAGTTTTCTAACCTTTTTTGAATGAAAAGTGAAATATTTCAGGATTTGTAAAACAAATAAAAGGGATATAATGGTTGACAAAAAACACATTTTTTGCAAAGAATAAACAATTTCATAATTCTTAATCAGTTTTCTTAGTTGACAAAAATGGAACAATCCTTCTTTATTAATTATTTCTCCATAACATATGTGGTTAATCTTCTAACCAAAAAGGGCAAAAATAATTTTCAATCAACATTTCCATAACGTTCAATAATCTCATTATCTTGATCCAATTATATTTATAGGAACTTTGTATATCCAATTTGTCAAATAACTGATTTTCACAATGCATCAAGAACTTTTAAATTGTAGAACTTGCGTTTAATAACTATAACAAAGACACCAAGCATATGTAAATGTTTATCTAACTTTAATTTTAAAAAACTCTTAACATTATCTAAACAAATTAGGTATAAATCTAGAATTCCCAAATATTGACCGGTGTCAATTGGTTTTGCAGCCCAGTATTATTTCAACAGACTGATCAAGAATAAGTGCATAACTAAGTCAGGTATTAATGGGTTTGGGGAACCATTTATCTTGTTTACCTGGGAAAACCAATCCCATAATATTTCCTAGGTCATACATCGATTTTGTGTGTGTTATTTTCTTTGGGCACTAAATTTACAAATAGAATCCAGAACACAGTAGAAAAATAATATAACAAGATACTAACAGTTGCCAGTTCAGAAATAAGTTGGTCTTCCTTGGCAGCTGCAGCATCCTTAGATGAGAAAAGTTCCTGCATTTGACCATTTCTTTAAACAATGATCACCCAAGGCATAAGATGAAATAAAAATAAAATAAAATGTAGCAATAAAATCACATCACCTTCTCAATAGAGGCATTTCTGAGCTCTAATTCTCCTACCCTTTCAGTACTGTGTTTCAATGAACTAGAGCATTCATTAATCTGTCTCTCATACTGAGGATAATGGAAAAAAGATTACTCAATTTTTGAACTCAGAGGCCAAGCAATAATATTCAGAGATAAGATCATTTACCTCAGAAAGTTTGGCAGACATATCTGCCACAATTTCCAGATGGGTTTTTCGCTCTTCAATAAGACTGTTAACTTTTGTACTCAATTCATCATTAAGCCATGCATTGTGCTTTTCAATAAGTTCTTTCTCCTACACAAAATTTGCATAAGAAAATAGAATAGGTATGTACAACAATGGTGAAACAATCAGGAAACTATTTATCAGCATCAACAAAACTAAGAGAAAACATTTCACAAGCCACCATCATTAAGGAGTTCCTATAATGCCGTCAAGTGTCAACAGCTATAGAAGCAACATAAAAAATAAATAAATAAATGTATCTCAACAAAAGGAAAACTACGGTAACCCAAAAATTAATCTCCATTCACAATTTACAGTTATTCCCAAGTAGCAGCAGCCTAAATTCAATGCAAAAAACTTCCACCAAGTATCAAGATAAATTGAACTATCTATACAAGGGAACAATGATGTGACCATATTGTTGCACGGACAATTGTGTGTGTGTGTTTGTGAGTGTGAGTGTGTGTGTGTGTGTGTGAGAGAGAGAGAGAGATGGTATCTGAAATAAGTAAAGATAGTAGATCAAAGGTTGTGAAATGACACAATCTGATCTAGATCTAGAAAATAACAATAACAACCTATAATAAGTCACTAACCCAATAGGTCCAACCAAACACAATGAGTAGCTAGTTAATTAACTATACTATTAGCCAAGATAAACATAAGATGCAAACAAGTCTTTGTCTATGCATGTCATAAATCAAAAGTTGAAGTATGTCCTACCAAAAACTGTGACATCAAGATTGATTCATAGCGGCAATTATAGGTACAACAAAATGCCATATGTGAAATATATATATATATATATACAAAAAATGTAACATAGAAGACTGACCTGGTTGACACGAATGCATATAGCCTTGCAACGTGAACATTCCGATTCTAGATCTAATAGTCTAGACTCCTTCTCAGTAGCACTATCCGTCATATTAATCTATCAAAAAAAAATGACGACATTTCCAAATATATATATAATCTGCTCCAACGTGTGAACATACTAAATCATCTATTGTCAAGCTGGAACATTATTGGCATGATCATGATGAGAAAGTTAGCAGCGGAAACAGGAGTACATGGCATCACTCAGATGGATATTTAGAGTTAAAAGATCTAAAAAAGAGGCAATATAGATTTACAAAGCGAGCCTTGAATAAAATTCAATGGTCAGATTGGACTAGAGTAGTTGGGACTCATGGTTTCTTTATTGTTGTTGTATTGTCTAACAATTCAATCATCCCCTAGATGCAACACTCATTAACAATAACACAGTGAGACATTAACAGATCTATATTGCTAATAAGGACTGCATTTGACGCCGTTTTAATATTCTAAAATGTTAATCATATAGAATAATGTTAGGTAAATACACTGACAAAACATGCTGCATGTGTTCGTAAAGCAACAAGTCATAGTGAAAATTTGTAAAAGCTTTAGAAAAATGAAGCCTCCACCCACTGACAATGGCTTGTAAACAACGTAAGCTTTAGTATTTTATAACCAAATGCAACTTTCTCTCTAGTATTTTATATCCAAATGCAACTTTCTCGCCATCCCATATCCAGAGTGATGAACAATAAAGGGCTTACAATCTTGTCCAAGTAACTTTGCACTGTAGCATTTTTCTCTCTGATTTCTGCATCCTTCTGCTCCAGCAAATCCAGCAAATGCTGTTTAGACTTGCCGAGTTCCTGAGCTTCTAAGGACAGTCTCTCAATATCTCCGTCCTTAGCAATCTAAATAGCATGAGTAAAGTAAACAGATGGTTAAAATTAAGCATTGGAAGTGTCATAGGAATGGAAGGAAAAATAAAGTGATTATAACAAATACTGGTGAAAGGGAGCTTACGGCCATAATATGAAGCTGGTGCTTCTCGGCTAGCGCTGCGGCAATCTCCGAGAGCCTCTGCTCGAGGGACTCCGAAAGCTGAGCGTTCTCGGCCTCAGCCCTCGCCAAGTCAGACGAAAGCGCCTCGTAGCGCTGCTCAAGGAGAGCGCAGTTCTGCTCAACTGCAATGGAGGCGGCGTCGGACTCCGCCCGTACGGTGTCGACATGGCGGTGGAGGTCGCGGAGGGCAGACTCAGCCCGCTCCGCCACCGCTGCAGCGTCATCTGAGAGGAGCCGGAACTCCTCCTCGGAGAGGAAGAACCGCATCGGAGTCGGTCGCCGAGCAGTGGGAGATGGTATCTTGAAACCCTAGCGGAGAACTTGGGAGTTCGAGAAACGAGACGGCTCAAAGATGAGCGAGATCGGGGGATGGGGCAGGAATAGAAGGAACAGGAGCAGTGGGATGGGAGACGTCCATTTAATGTTTGGCAAATTTGCAACGAGCTCTAGATAACTTTGCAAAATATCATTCTATAATTTTTGTCATTTCAAATTTCAGTGTTACAAATATAACTTGAAATTTACTTAAAAATCAAAATTTACTTAAAGGTCATTACCCATATCATTCCTTTGTCAATTTTAAGGTGGTAGACCAGCCGGATCTAATCGATCCAAGTTGTGCCGAGCCAAAATTTATGATATTCAAATATTTTTATAAGATAATTGCGACGAATTTAAAATGAATTAAACTGTTTGAATGGTTATTTAAGTTTAATTTAATTTTTTTATCAACTTTAACTTGATTTGTTTAGATGCAAGCTCTCAGTTAAGATCGTTTGATTATTTAAAAGTTTTATAATTTTAAACTTATTTAATTGATTATTAAGCTCGATAATATAAGTTTATTTATTTATTTTGAAAGTATTTATTTATTTACGATGAAAATTTTATGAATGAAAGTAGCTCATAAATTTTATTTGTGAATATTATTTATGAATATTAACAAACTGAACACATATATATATTTAAGTTGATTGATTTAGGGAGTGTTTGGGAGAACTTTTGCTTCTTGAAAAGTGATTCTTGTAGAGATTATCTTGAAGTCAGTGAGAAGCTAAAGCATGGAGTGTTTGGAAATAGAAGCTAAAAGCTGATACAAGGTAAAGTTTGAGTGTTTGGTGAATAATTGCTTCCAAGCTTAATTTTTAGTTAAATGACAACAATATCCTTAAACTATATATATAAATTATTTTTTTTAATTATCTAAATATAATTTTGATACATCATCAATAATGTTTTATATATTTATTATTATATTTTGAATATTATATCAAAATTAATTTTTTTTATTAATATATAGGTTTAAAAAATATATAATTAATAAAAATATAAATATAAAAAAATGTCAAAATTTATATAAATTTATAAAAATTTATAAAAAAAATTATGAATATATAAATTATATGAAAATATAAAATTTTATTTAAAACTATGGTGGCAATAATGTAAAATGATAAATTATTAAGGGTATAAATGTCTACTTTTAGTTCTAGACCAAAGCAAAAAAAGCAGAAGCAAAAAAAAGCATCAAATTCTTGCTTCCAGCTTTTGGCTAAAAGTTATAGAAGTTAAAGCAGAATCTGGTATTCACAAACACTCAAAAGTGCTTCTATGTAGCTAGAATCTAAAAAGCAGCTAGCAGAAGCTCTCTCAAACACTCCCTTAGTTTAACAAATTATTCAAACTTATTCATTTAATTGACTTTATGTGTATTAAATGAGCATAAACCATAAGCTCTTATCAAGCTGAATACTAAACTTACGAAATATGTTCTGTTCATTGCGGCTCATTCAGTTTGTCTATCTGATGTGATTGCTAAACTCTTCTACAATAATACAGTAAAGTTTTTTTAATTTACCTAATGATATTATGAGTGACGGAGACACAAGTTTTATAGAGAGATTTTGCACTTCTTTGTTCAATATGATGGGGACTAATATGAAATTCTTTACTACTAACCATTCGCAAACTGATGGACAAACCAAAATGATCAACCATTTACTTAAAAAGTATTTGCAACACTATGTTATAGTAGGTCGGAAAATTTGGCTAGGGCTCTTAGACAGTGCATAAATTTGCTACAATGTATATAAGTCTTTAGCCACCGAAAAGAGTTCCTTTGAGATAGTTTTGGGTGAATAGCCAACAACTCCTACCGAGATAGCCACGCACAAATGTGGAGGGAAATGTCCTACAACATATAGATATGCAACCAAAAGCAAAAGTTGTTTGAAGAGGCCCAACACAGTTTGAGAAAAGCTACAAAAAGAATGAATATATATGTCGATCAAAAATAAAGACCCTTAAAATTCTCTATCAGATAGAAAGTGTTGTTGAAACTCACTCCTCAAATTTGAAAAAGAATCAATAGCAAGAATGTTTATCAAGGATTAATTGCAAAGTATGATGAACCATTTGAGATTATGGAGAAAATTAGCAATGTGGCTTATAGGTTGAGTCTACCTGAAAAAGTCAAGGTACATCCTACATTCCATGTAAGCTTTTTGAAGAAGTTTCATACAGATGAAATAGATCCATCAAGAAACAGTGTCAAAAGAGCTCTAATATCAATTGTCACAATAGTAATTTCTACCTTAGAAATTTCCTACATAGCTACCAAGTCCACCACTTGATTCAGCCCACAAACACACCACGAAAATGCAAGAGAATGCTCAATACAAAGGCATCACAAAAGGCGTGAGCAAGGAAGACCCCAATGTACAAGAAAATACTTTCAACATCTATATTCACAATGATAAAAGATTACAAAAAAGATTCATTATAGATTATTCACTAATTCCTATACTTTCTGTTGTAATTGCCTAACATTGCCTATTTATAATGTATAGGCAGAAGTTGACTTGACGATTACAAACGATTGCATGACAGTTTTGTCAACTGTCTTGTCACATCTACATAACAGCTCATTCATATCATTTGCTACTTTGGCGCCATGCCAAAGGTCAACTTGCACCCTTATGCTTAGCCCAGGCCAGGGGCCATAACTGGTTGTTCCAGTACCATATCAAATGCTAGCCAGCATACCCCTGTGCATAGCCCAAGTCTTGCATCGGGGACTTAGGCAATGATATCATGCTTCCTGCTCCATCCCTTGTGTTGCATTGCATGCATCCGTCTCATGCCATGGCTCGTATTTCCTGCAACCCTTGCTTGGCAAAATATTCAGACTTCGAACATCCCATCTTCGAATTTATTCTCCATAATCCAAGCCGACCTCTCGCTCGACTTGTGCTTGGACAGTCCTCGCGTGCTACCACAAATCCTATCACTGCTTGATATGCCTTGCGCACATGCCCAATAAATTAGATCAAAGGAGCAACAGATCAATCCTTATGCACAGTCTTACTATCAAGTTAAGGGGCTAACAAACCACCCCCACCAGAAGAACTCTACGTCCTCTTTGAACACTTCTACATGTATGCCTTGTTAGGAGTTTGCAAGGAGCAAACTTAGTCCCACATCCATAAACACATGGTTAGATCATTGGCTTATATAGGAATATGACATCTCCATTAGCACGAGGCCTTTTGGGGTGAGCCCAAGAGCAAAACCATGAGGGCTTAGGCCCAAAGTGGACAATATCATGTCATTGTGGAGATGTATTAATTCCTTTTGGTCCTTACAAAATGGTATCAGAGCTAGGTTGCTCTTCATGATCTAACCATGTGCGTTAAGCCTTTATTTGGCTCCCGTGTCTTGATCAAGAGGACCAAGTTCTAGTTACGGCTAGTTGGTCAAGTCCTAGTAGGTCAGGTGGACCGAGGGGCAGAAAGTCCTGGTGGATCAAACATCTAAAACGGAAAAGATTTCCGCTTGTGGTGGGGGCATGTGGTCATTTGTTTGAGGGGGGGTTTGTTAGGAGTTTGCAAGGAGCAAACTTAGTCCCACATCCATAAACACATGGTTAGATCATTGGCTTATATAGGAATAAGACATCTCCATTAGCATGAGGCCTTTTGGGGTGAGCCCAAGAGCAAAACCATGAGGGCTTAGGCCTAAAGTGGACAATATTATGTCATTATGGAGATGTATTAATTCCTTTTGGTCCTTACATGCCTCAATTTGCTTTTCAAATTACTAAAGTGTAACATCCCTTTCTCAAGTAGCATCTAATTCAAATTTTCCCTTCCAAAGAACCAAGACACTACAAAAAAAAGGGGTATTCTGCGACAAATTTTTGCGACGAAAAATTTTCGTCGCAGATTAACGATAAATTTTGTGACGAAAAATAATATTCGTTGCAAATTTACAACACATTTAGCGACGAAAATTATATTGTCGCAAATTAGCGACAAAAATTTTTTATTGCAAAATTTGTTGGGCTTTTGCGACAAAAATTATTATTTGACGCAAAATTTGCAACAAATTTTTTTTCGTTGCAAAATTTGCGACGAATTTGATATTTGTCGCAAATTTTGCAACAATTTTCCAACCAAAAGACATTTGTTGCAAATTTTGCAACGAAAATGAATATTCGTCGCAAAATTTACAACAATATTATTTTCGTTGCAAAATCATTGCAAAATTGCGACGAATTTAAAATTTGTCACAAACTTACAACATTTTTTAAAAATTTCATTCTGCGACGTATTTCAAAATTCGTCCCTGATCTGCGACGAATTTGGGAATTCGTTGCAAAATTTGGGACGAATTATGAAATTCGTCGCAAAATTTTTAATTTTTAAAAAGAAACTTAAATACCTTCAAAAAATCATAAATAAACGTACGGAGCTCCGAATTTTATGAAATAAGTTTTTACGTGCTCGTAGTGATTTCATCATGAAATAAATGACGTCAAACTTAAATTTTACCGGATAAATTTATAGGAAAAAAATTTTAAAGCCACAAAAATATATTTTCCAAGAAAATAATATTTAGAAAATTACAAATAAAAATATATTATGTAAAACTTTAAGTTTGAGGCCATTTATATAACGAGGATATCGATACGATCACGTAGAAACTTGTTTCGTTAAATTTCGAATTCTGTAGGTCCATATATGAAATTTATTAATATTCTTTTGGTTTATTTAAAAATAATTATTTGCGACGAATTTTGAAATTCGTTGCAAATTTGCAACGAATTTGTAAATTCATCACAAAATCTACAACGAATTTGGAGATTCGTCACAAAATCTGCAACAAATTTGGAGATTCGTCGCAGATTTGGGACGAATTTAGAAATTCGTCGCAGATTTGGAAAATCCGAAATACATTCGAAATGTCGCAGATTTAGCTACAGAACTCGGAATGACATGAAACAAGTTTCTACGAGTTCGTATCGATGTCCTTGTGATATAAATGATCTTAAACACAAATTTCAATAAAAATTCTAGGGATCAATGTAGGATTAATATGAAATTGCTTATAACAGTTTCAAACTTAAACATTTTAACTAAGTCAATGCTGATATAAATAATGAATTATGAAAAAAAATAAATTAACAGAAATTCATATTTGAGGTCGTTTAGCTCATCAGGGGATCAATACGAACATATAGAAACTTGTTTCATTAAATTCCGAGTTCTCTAAGTCCATCTATGACAATTAAACGGTATTTATTTTGATTTTTTTAAAAAATTTATTCTGCAACGAATTTCAAAATTCGTCCCTAATCTGCGACGAACTTGGGAATTCGTTGCAAAATTTGGGACGAATTTTGAAATTCGTCAAAAAATTTTTAATTTTTAAAAAGAAACTTAAATACCTTCAAAAAATCATAAATAAACGTACGGAGCTCCGAATTTCATGAAATAAGTTTCTACGTGCTCGTAGCGATTTCATCATGAAATAAATGACGTCAAACTTAAATTTTACCGGATAAATTTATAGAAAAAAAATTAAAGTCACAAAAATATATTTTCCAAGTAAATAATATTTAGAAAATTACAAATAAAAATATATTATGTAAAACTTTAAGTTTGAGGCCATTTATATAACGAGGATATCGATACGATCACGTAGAAACTCGTTTCGTTAAATTCCGAATTCTGTAGGTCCATATATGAAATTTATTAATATTCTTTTGGTTTATTTAAAAATAATTATTTGCGACGAATTTTGAAATTCGTCGCAAAATCTGCAACGAATTTGGAATTCGTCGCAAAATCTGCAACGAATTTGGAAATTCGTCGCAAAATCTGCCACGAATTTAGAAATTCGTCGTAGATTTGGTGTTGGCGTTACAGGTTGGCGTTACAAGCGTCGGCTGAAGAAAACGTCCTCCATTGATGGAGGAGGCGTTATTGGCCTCCATTGATGGAGGTATTGAATACCTCCATCAATGGAGAAAACGCATGCTTCTCCTGCTATAAGAAGGGCGTCCAATTGCAATCCGGAGGGAGACGACGAAAAAGGTGAGGAGCTTCAATCAAAAGAGGGATTTGGCTTGTGATAGAGTTTTGAGATCAGTCCGGTGACGCTCTCAAGACAGCGAGCAGAAGAAGAAGAACAGAGAAGAAGAATCAAAAAGTTGAAATCGCTGTAAGTATAAAATCAAGTTTTGCAATTCGTTTTTTCATGCTTAGATACCAACAGTGGTATCAGAGCAGTTGTAAAAGCATGAAGAAAATCGTTTTTTTTACCTTTGCGATGAACAAATCGCTTTGATCGCTTGGAATCGTCACCTTCTTCTCGGCGTTTTCGCTACCCTGGCCGACGATCGCCGACGATCGCTTTACGCACGGGAGATCACTCCATGGCGTTGGTGATGGCGAGAAAAAAAAATGCTGCTGGGTGGGGAAGAAGAAAGGTTGCTTTGGCTGCTGCTGGAGGCGGCGGCTGCGGGTGTGGCTTCGAAGTTTAGGTTTCGGTTTTAATGAGAAGTTTTTTAATTTAAAAAAAAAATTCCGAAACCTATTAAAAACACAAGTGCCACGCTGTTATAGCTCAATTGGTGTTCAGGATTCATAAAGAACTAGATTTAAGCCTGGGTCTAGGGTTCGAATCCTGGGAAGGCAAAAATCCACGCCCAGGAGTGGGAAGACCTAGTATTGGTAATGGCACGGTCGACGGTCGACGGTCGAGACCGCCAAATGGGCCGCCAAATGGGCCGGGTCGTTACAATAAAAAGGCGCCTTTTTATGTAACGACCCGACCCTGTCTAACTGTTGGCCGTGTCGTTACTCTACTACTGGTCTTCCCGCCCCTGGCCAGCGGGTTTTTGCCTTCCCCAGGATTCGAACTCTAGACCTCCAGGCTAAAGTATTAGAGTTCCTAACTAATCCTGGTAACCAATTGAGCTATAGAGCACCCCTTCTCTAACATTCTCTGAGCTTGTAAGGTAGATAGGAACCTATTTATCTTTCTCCTTGGGTCTCCAATAAACTCCAATGAAGGTTCTGGTTCTGGTGTGAACTTGACTTTTCTCTTGCGGCAGTCTATAGAAGCATTATACTTGCTCAAGAAGTCCATTCCTAAAATGACATCGTAATCCTTCATCTCAAGGACTACCAAGTCACTGTAGAGCTCTCGGTTGGAAATCTAGATTGATACTGCCCTTAGCCTCTCAGTAGAGGCCATCACTTCCCCTGACGGTAAGGTTGTTAAGAACTTCATCATTCAACCTTTCTGGTGGCCTTTATACTGTTTAAGTAGTGCTCAGTGATCAAAGCACTACTTATTAGTTCTTCGGAGGTTTGACCAACTCTAGCCACCTGGATCTCTGGGCCAGCGGGTTTTTTACCTTTGCGATGAACAAATCGCTTTGATCGCTTGGAATCGTCACCTTCTTCTCGGCGTTTTCGCTACCCTGGCCGACGATCACCGACGATCGCTTTACGCACGGGAGATCACTCCATGGCGTTGGTGATGGCGAGAAAAAAAAACGCTGCTGGGTGGGGAAGAAGAAAGGTTGCTTTGGCTGCTGCTGGAGGCGGCGGCTGCGGGTGTGGCTTCGAAGTTTAGGTTTCGGTTTTAATGAGAAGTTTTTTAATTTAAAAAAAAAAAATTCCGAAACCTATTAAAAACACAAGTGCCACGCTGTTGCCCAAGAGGATCGAACCGACGACCTCCTAGGAGGAGGCAAACAGACCCACCAGTGGCTCTATTCGATTATTCATTTAGATTTGGTTCAACTTAATTAAATTAGATTCTAGTTTAGTTTAGAAATGATTAAGTTGGTCAAATCGGTTTTGATTAAACCATTAGTTGATTTAACCAAACCATTTTGATCAAATAATCTGAACTAAATAGACTGGTTTGATCGTTATGTTGAATCTCAAATTTAAATAGGCTTAATTGTAGCTACAAACAAAAGAAAAATTATATGCCTTTATCTATTTGTGTTGTGAATTGAATTGAACCAGTTTTGTTACTGGTTTGTCGGTTTTGTACTGACATTGTGTATTTCAATTCCAGATGCCGAGATTTATTACCACAATGACTCGTCGAGATGTGCGACGGAATCATTTGAGGGAACAGATAGAGGAGATTGACTTCCTCCCACACCTAGGCATCCAAGGGCATATAGGAAGGCTTGAACGTCTATTTTGGAAACTCGAACAGGAAGAGTTTCCAGTTCTAGATAACTACCGGATCGGGGCATTGATTAATTCATTGCCAAGGCGTGCTGAAGTAGCTGCAAGAGGTATTTGGGGATGCTACGAAGGACGTATCTCTTATACCGAGTTGCGTAGAGAACTACTTCGCCAGAATTTTTCAGAAGAGGATTTGGAAGATTCTGAAGACGATCTGGAAGAGGATCTAGAAGATTCTGAGGACGATCTGGAAGAGGATCCTGAAGAATTTGAAGAGGATCCAGAGATGGATCTGATTGAAGAATTCGAAGGGGATCCTGAGGAAATAGAGTGGGATCCAATAGTGGATTCTGAGGAGGACCCAGAGGAAGATCCTGATATGTTCGAGGATGATCCCGAAATATTCGAGGACGATCCTGAAATGTTCGAGGACGATCCCGAAATGCCTGGGGAAAACCCTGAAATATTTGAGGAAGACCTTGATATTGAAATGATCGAGGAAGAGCCTGAAATATTTGAGGAAGATCCGATAGAATCTGTGGAAGATCCCGAGCCTGATCAGATTGGCCAATTAGAGATGAACGAGAGAGTGATAGCCACTGCCATAATATTTTTTATTATGGGAATGATGTCAACTTATCTAGTTCGTTGAATTCTCTTTGTTTGTACCTGCTTATTAAGCCTATTAAATAAAGTTATGTTATGTGTTAACTAACTTGTCAATGATTAGTTCATTTATGTGATTAGTTCATATTCAAGATAAATGATTAGTTCATCTAATGGGATGTATGTAATATAATTGATCAATGTTAATTAGATTGGATGATGCGAATGATGAGTGAAAACGTAGTTATCACTTGATTTCGTAATCCAAGTCAAGTTTACATTGAGTCAATCAAAAATTATGTACATGTGATATACACTGAATTAATGAATAATATGTTTATTTGTGATAGATCATGGCAACCAAGAACATCATAGCTGAACTGAACAAAGGGGAAAAATTGTATGGGGACAACTATAAGATATGACATCTCAAGATACAATATGTTCTTGAGGAACAAGAAGTTCTGGAGGCTGTAAATCATTTCATGGTTGAATATGCTGTTGGTTCGACTGCACAGTACAGATTGGATCTTGATGCCTATAGGGCATGGAAGAAAAAGGACTCCACTGCAAAGGGGATATTGATTAGTTCAATGGTAGATGACCTGGTATTTGAGTATGAGCCACTACCATCAGCTCATGCTGTCTGGGTTGCCCTGAAAGAGAGATACAGTGGAGTTAGTGTGAGCAAGCTTCGTCAACTGACAATCAAGTTTGACAGTTGTAAAAAGCGCCCGAATGTAACGATGACCCAACATCTGAGAGAAATGGGTAATATGATTCGGGAGCTTAAGATTGCTGGTCATGAGTTGACCGACGAACAACAGGTTCAAGCAGTTATTCGTTCCCTTCCTGATTCTTGGGAAACAATGAAGCAGAACCTTACTCACAGTGAGAGTATCAGGACTTTCATTGATGTCTCACGCCATATTGAACTGGAGGCGGAGAGAGTAGAATCCGCAAGGATTTCTGAGCAAGCTTTTGTAGCTGAAGGTTCTGGGTCCAAGAATAAGAAAAAATGGTTTGAGAAAGGAAAGGGAAAGGGAAAAGAAGCTGGTGCTACTCCTGTGCAGGACCCAATCAAGAAGAAAGGAAAGAAGAATGGAAAGAAACCTAAGGGCAAGCTTACTTGCTACAACTATGGCAAGAAGGACCATTTTGCTCGGGAGTGTACCGAGCCGAAAAAGGTAAATCCATGTTTGTCTTCTTTTCATGAGCTTTATGTAGCTAGTTCAGTGTTGTTAGCTGACTCTTATCCTTTGTGGATTATAGATTCAGGAGCAACGAACCACGTAGCTCGTGATCGAGCTACGTACGTGGAGTACCGTCGCGTACCAGCTGGCAATAAGTGGATATATGTGGGAAACAATGCAAGAATTGAAGTCAAAGGAATTGGCACTTGCAAACTCAATCTTCGTGGTGGACGTACATTGTTTCTGCATGATGTCCTGTATGCTCCTGAGATTCGACGGAATTTGGTTTCTGTTAATTGTCTTCTTGAATTGGGTTATTGTATGAATTTTTACAGTCGTCGAGTAGAACTTAGAATTGACCCTGTGTTAATTGGATATGGTTTTATATCAAACGGTTTCATGGTTCTTGATGTAGAACTTGATGTTAATTATGGAAATAATGGTTGTTTTTCAAACATTGCTCTTACTAGTGATGCTGATGTTAATGATGAAATTTGGCACGCTAGATTGGGACATATAGGACAAGAAAGAATGAATAGATTAGCAAGAGAGGGTCTGCTCGGCACTCGTGCTAAAGTTGACTTGTCTATATGTGAGCACTGTCTTGCTGGAAAAGCAACTAGGAAACCGTTTGGTAAGGCTATTAGGGCTAATTCAACATTGCAATTGATTCATTCGGATATTTGTGGTCCGATGAACGTGAAGGCTAGAAATGGTAGTTCATATTTCATTACATTTATTGATGATTTCACGCGTTATGGTCATGTGTATTTGATTTCTCATAAATCTGAAGCATTAGATTGCTTTAATCGTTATTTGAACGAAGTTGAGAATCAATTGGAACGTAAGGTTAAAACCTTACGCACTGACCGTGGAGGTGAATACTTGTCTGATCAGTTCAAGACAATATGTAATGAGAAAGGGATTATTAGACAGTTAACTATCCCTGGAACTCCACAGCAAAATGGAGTTGCTGAAAGAAGAAATCGAACTCTTCTTGAAATGGTTAGGTCGATGATGGCTCAAGCTAATTTGCCTATTTCCTATTGGGGAGATGCATTATTAGCTGCAACCTACATACTTAACCGGGTGCCTTCTAAATCTGTTCCATCTACTCCATATGAACTTTGGACAGGCAGAAAACCAGATTTGAGTAATCTGAGACCATGGGGGTCAGCTGCTTATATTCATGATAAGACTCACAAATATGGAAAATTAGGACCCAGAGGTAAGAAGTGTATCTTTGTAAGATATTCTGATACTTCTAAGGGTTATGTTTTTATTGGTGAGCAGCAAGATGGAACTATCTCTGAAATTGAGTCAAGAGATGCTACTTTTCTCGAAACTGAGTTCCCATCAAGAGGTGAAGTTGATAAATCAACTCCTCTATTTGCAATAGAGGAGGAGGATACTGTTCCTCCATTAACAAATCAGGAATCTCAGGGAATGCCTGAATCTAGTCAACCTAGTGGGAGTGAATTGCCTATAAGTGAATTAGTTTCTCAACAGTCAAACCTGCGAAGAAGTAATCGTAAGATTATTCCTCGGAGAAGGTTTGACATTGAAAATGAGGCATTAATGATTCTCCCAGTTGACGATGAAGAATCTCGAACGGTTGAGGAAGCATTGAGATGCTCAGTTAGAGAAAAATGGAGAATTGCAATGGATGAAGAAATGGAGTCTATGAGAAAGAATCAGGTTTGGGATTTAGTCGATCTTCCTCCAGGCCGAAGGGCTATTGGGAATAAATGGATTCTCAAAATCAAGAGGAAGGCAGATGGATCGATTAATAAATACAAAGCTCGTCTGGTTGCAAAAGGATATACCCAAATGGAGGGTATTGATTTTGAAGAGACATTTTCCCCTGTTGTGAAGTGTGTGTCAATACGTGTCATTTTAGCTATAGTAGCACATTATGACTTGGAATTACATCAGATGGATGTAAAAACGGCTTTCCTTAATGGTAATCTTGACGAGGAAATCTATATGGTACAACCAGAAGGTTATATTGCTGATGGCCAAGAGGAAAAAGTATGTAGACTTAAAAAGTCTATATATGGGCTAAAGCAAGCGTCGAGACAATGGAACATAAGATTCAATGAAGTCATTTTATCTTATGGTTTCGAAATGATCAATGAGGATCATTGTGTTTACCTGAGAAAGGATAAAGGAAAGTTGGTCATTTTATCATTATATGTTGATGATATGCTAATAGCTGGAAATGACTTAAAAGTTGTGATTGAGGTCAAGTCTTGGCTTTCATCACAATTTGACATAATTGACATGGGAGAAGCTGAGTATATCTTAGGAGTGCGGATCATTCGTGATCGATCAAAAAGACTTTTGGGTTTGTCCCAAGAAGCTTATATTACTAAGATACTACAACACTTCAATATGTTTGATTGCAACGTTGAACAAACACCTACATCGAAAGGTGTTGTTTTGAGCAAAAGTATGTCTCCCAAGACTCCTGAAGAGATAGCCGAGATGAAGAAAAGATCATATGCTAGTGCCATTGGTAGTTTGATGTACACTATGTTGTGTACTCGCCCTGATATAAGCTATGCTGTTGGCTTAGTTAGTCGTTTCCAGTCAAACCCAGGATCGAGACACTGGAAAGCGGTAAAAAGGATATTCAGATATCTCAAAGGAACGACAGATTATTGTCTCTGCTTCCGAGGATCAAAGTTGAGCTTGAAGGGCTACGCAGATGCAGATTGGGCAGGGGACCTTGACGACAGAAAATCCACATCTGGCTATATTTTTATGCTGAATGGAGGTGCCATTTCATGGAACAGCAAGAAACAGGCTTGTGTAGCACTGTCGACAATGGAGGTTGAGTATGTGGCTTGTGCAGCGGCTGTACAAGAAGCTGTCTGGTTGAGAAGGTTTCTGAAGCATCTGAAGATTGTTGAGGACAGTGGGAGCCCTGTTACAGTGTGTTGTGACAATCAAGCTGCTATAGCTTTTTCCAAGGATCCTAAATATCACAGCAAAGGCAAGCATATAGAAATTAAATACAATTTTGTAAGGTATATTGTTGACAAGAAAAAGATAATTCTTGAGTACATCCCTACCCGAGCAATGCTTGCAGATCCTTTTACTAAGCCATTGACTAAAGAGTCATTTAATGAACATGTGAAGTCTTTGGGACTACGCAAGATGTAACACATTGTAAATGTATTTGTTACATTTTTATAAATGAAATGTCATGATCTATTCAGTGTAAATGTATTTGTTACATTTGGAAAAAGTCTCGATGAGCATGTTGGCAGGCTGAGATTGGTCCACTCACATGGACAATCGTCTCTATTTGTTGAGTATAAATAGAGATAAGACCATTATTTATGAGACAGCTTATGTAGTTGTGAAGAGAGACATACTCATAAGTTGAGGTCGCCTTGATTTTGTATCAAGATGAGATCATTTATGTAATGATCGAAGTAAATGCACCCACCATTTACTAAACCTGTTTAAAGCCAGATTGGAATTCATAAGTTGAATTCGGATTAGACATTAGGTATGTCTAGATCGAAATCTATACGATGTTAGATATTTGAGAAAAACATGCACTCTTTTTGGTAGAGAGAAAAATATCGTAGCATGTGATTCATACCACATGTGCTGTAGCGACAATAAGGGTAGTAGGAGAAAGGATCCCTGCTTCTCTACTATGTGAGACCCTTGAGATTATCAGTTAATCTCAATCTTACCCTAAGTGACTATTTAGCTGTCTACTTGAAGTTTTAATCAGTGTTTGCTACTTTAGTGTGTGTCCTATTGACTATGGATGATTCGGTCTATGGAGCATAACTAGGAAAGCAACTGATTAGAATGAATAGATTCTAGCTGAAAAGGAAGATTAAAATTGGTTTACATCTGTAATACTTATTCACTGGTCGACCAGTTACATTTTTTTGTTAAGTACTTAAAAATGTGATTGTGAATAAGAGTGTTGATTTGAGATATCGAACATGCTCTTGACATAGATGTCTTATGAGGGATTAGAGATGTTCAGATGGATGTTAATATTTAATCTAGGGTAAAGGCAAGTTATTGATGTCTCTGATTCGTTCTAAAGAGCAGCTAAGTTAAGTGTAACAACTTTCTTAGCATGAATTGCTCAGAATGCTTGCTGTCGCACGAACCATTTTCCCGGAAGTATGAATTGAATGCTCCTATATGGTCTTTGTGACTTTCTGACATGGTCTTAGTGACTAGATGCTCCTATATGGTCTTTGTGACTTCATTACATAGTCTTAGTGACTAGATAACCTATATGGATAGAATTGGACGAGTGGGAGATGTTGGCGTTACAGGTTGGCGTTACAAGCGTCGGCTGAAGAAAACGTCCTCCATTGATGGAGGAGGCGTTATTGGCCTCCATTGATGGAGGTATTGAATACCTCCATCAATGGAGAAAACGCATGCTTCTCCTGCTATAAGAAGGGCGTCCAATTGCAATCCGGAGGGAGACGACGAAAAAGGTGAGGAGCTTCAATCAAAAGAGGGATTTGGCTTGTGATAGAGTTTTGAGATTAGTCCGGTGACGCTCTCAAGACAGCGAGCAGAAGAAGAAGAACAGAGAAGAAGAATCAAAAAGTTGAAATCGCTGTAAGTATAAAATCAAGTTTTGCAATTCGTTTTTTCATGCTTAGATACCAACATTTGGAAAATCCGAAATACATTCGAAATGTCGCAGATTGAGCTACAGAACTCGGAATGACATGAAACAAGTTTCTACGAGTTCGTATCGACATCCTCGTGATATAAATGATCTTAAACACAAATTTCAATAAAAATTCTAGGGATCAATGTAAGATTAATATGAAATTGCTTATAACAGTTTCAAACTTAAACATTTTAACTAAGACAATGCTGATATAAATAATGAACTATGAAAAAAAATATATTAACAGAAATTCATATTTGAGGCTGTTTAGCTCATCAGGGGATCAATACGAACATATAGAAATTTGTTTCATTAAATTCCGAGTTCTCTAGGTCCATCTATGACAATTAAACGATATTTGTTTTGATTTTTTTAAAAATTTTATTCTGCAACGAATTTCAAAATTCGTCCCTGATCTGCGACGAATTTGGGAATTCATTGCAAAATTTGGGACGAATTTTGAAATTCGTCGCAAAATATTAATTTTTAAAAAGAAACTTAAATACCTTCAAAAAATCATAAATAAACGTACGGAGCTCCGAATTTCATGAAATAAGTTTCTGCGTGCTCGTAGCGATTTCATCATGAAATAAATGACGTCAAACATAAATTTTACCGGATAAATTTATAGAAAAAAAATTTAAAACCACAAAAATATATTTTCCAAGTAAATAATATTTAGAAAATTACAAATAAAAATATATTATGTAAAATTTAAGTTTGAGGTCATTTATATCACGAGGATATCGATATGAGCACATAGAAACACGTTTCGTTAAATTCCGAATTCTGTAGGTCCATATATGAAATTTATTAATATTCTTTTGGTTTATTTAAAAATAATTATTTGCGACGAATTTTGAAATTCGTTGCAAATTTGCAACGAATTTGTAAATTCGTCGCAAAATCTGCAACAAATTTGGAATTCGTCGCAAAATCTGCAACGAATTTGGAAATTCGTCGTAGATTTGGGACGAATTTAGAAATTCGTCGCAGATTTAGAAAATCCGAAATATATTTGAAATGTCGCAGATTGAGCTACAGAACTCGGAATGACATGAAACAAGTTTCTACGAGTTCATATCGACGTCCTCGTGATATAAATGATCTTAAACACAAATTTCAATAAAAAAATTCTAGGGATCAATGTAGGATTAATATGAAATTGCTAATAACAGTTTTAAACTTAGACATTTTAACTAAGTCAATGTTGATATAAATAATGAACTATGAAAAAAAATATTAACAGAAATTCATATTTGATGTCGTTTAGCTCATCAGGGGATCAATACGAACATATAGAAACTTGTTCATTAAATTCCGAGTTCTCTAGGTCCATCTACGACAATTAAACGGTATTTGTTTTGATTTTTTTAGAAATTTCATTCTGCGACGAATTTCAAAATTCGTCCCTGATCTACGACGAATTTGGGATGAATTCTGAAATTCGTCGCAAAATTTTTATTTTTTAAAAAGACTATTAAATACTTTCAAAAAATCATAAATAAACGTACGGAGCTCCGAATTTCATGAAATAAGTTTCTACGTGCTCGTAGCGATTTCATCATGAAATAAATGACGTCAAACTTAAATTTTACCGGATAAATTTATAGAAAAAAAATTTTAAAGTCACAAAAATATATTTTCCAAGTAAATAATATTTAGAAAATTACAAATAAAAATATATTATGTAAAATTTAAGTTTGAGGTCATTTATATCACGAGGATATTGATACGAGCACGTAGAAACTCGTTTCGTTAAATTCTGAATTCTGTAGGTCCATATATGAAATTTATTACTATTCTTTTGGTTTATTTAAAAATAATTATTTGCGACGAATTTTGAAATTCGTTGCAAACTTTGCAACGAATTTGTAAATTCGTCGCCAAATATGCAACGAATTTGGAATTCGTCGCAAAATCTGCAATGAATTTGAAAATTCGTCGCAGATTTGGTATATCACTATATGAATTTTTAATGTTATTTATGATTTTTTAATAAAACTGGTTTGCGACAAATTTGCGACAAATTTATTTTTGTCGCAAAACCCTAATTATATATACCTCCAGATCTACTTTTTCCCCCACTTCATTTGGCTTTTGGCAGCAGGTTTTGGCTGTAGTGCGCGCGCGCTCTCCTGCGACGGCGTCTCTTCGGTAAATATCTTCTCCTTCTCTCTTCTTTGAATTATCTCCGGTCCCCCTTGCCGGCAGCGGCAGAGCTCGCCTCCCTTTCTTCAGGTCGCGTGTGTCCGCGCTTGTGCTTCCGGTTGCGCGCGGCCGTGCGCCAGCTATCGGCCTCGTGCTCGCGCTGTGCCGGCATCACCAGGCGGCGCTCGGCTCGCTCGCTACCGGCCGAGCGCGGCCGCGTTTGCGCGTTACCTACCGCGCGCAGTGGATGTCGTATGATACCGGCTGCGCGCGGCCGTGCGCCAGGTACCGGCCTCGCGCTCGCGCGGTGCCAGCCTCACCCGACGGTGCTCGCCTCGCACGCTGCCTGCCGAGCGAGGCCGCGTTTGTGCGATTCCCGCCGCGCGCAGTGGTGGTCGCACGATACCGGCTGCGCGCGGCCGTGCTCCAGCTACCGGCCTCTCGCTCGCGTAGTGCTGGCCTCACCCGACGGCGCTCGCCTCGCTCGCTGCCGGCCGAGGGCGGCCGCGTTTGTGCGATCCCCGCCGCGTGCAGTGGAGGTCGCACGATACCGGCTGCGCGCGGCCGCTCGCTGTCTTCCGACCCCGCTTGGCCACCCTCGTGCTTTCCCGGCCAGGTGTGGCCGCGCTAGGGCGCGCGGGCCTGTCCGGCCGGCCATGTCTGGGCCGGGGTGGGGCTTGGCTTGGCCGGGGCGGGGCCTGGCTTGGCCGGGTCGGTCCGAGTTGGCCTGGTCCGGTCTGATCCGGTTTTGACAGGTCGGGCCCTAAATATCAAGCTTGGATGGGCTTGGGCCACATGGCTCACGGTCGGATTTTACAATTGAAGATTTGATTTCTGATTTATATTTTTGACCCTGTAATATTTTTTGTGTAGGTCTTAATTTGACGTGTTCAGAGTTAGAACCAACCTCTTTGTTGGTGGCCTTTGTTTGGTATGTTATATCCTTTTTTATTATTTATTATTCTGATTAATGTTTATTGTAATATTCCATGTCTTAGTGTGAGTGTTTTAAAAGATTAGGTTTCGGTAGTTTATATTGGTTTATGAAATCTTGTGTTTACTTATATTATAACATACAATTAGGGTATTATTTGAATGACTATGTGATTTTCTTTGTTTACATGTGATTATCTAATTGATCGATTTCTGATATTAGTTAACTAATTATTCACTTTAATACAAAAGTAATTATTTAGTTAATTAAATCTCGTTACAAATGATATTTATTAATGTCTTATATTTCTTGCTATTTATAGGTCATTACAGGTGATATCTTGTCATCGTAGGATTTGCGTATTCTCTTTATCTAAACAAATATGGTAAGGTTTTTTTATATTAATTGTTATGTATCAAATTTATTTTAACATTATTTTATTTTTTATCTTACAACACTTCTTCAGACGGGGTGGTGGTCAGAGACGTAGTTCTTAGGATGAGTCGGGAACTAGTAATGCACCCACGACTCTTCTCGTTCAAGCAGGACCTTCACATTCGCCTTCTCCAGTACCATCACCGCACCCATCCGCAGGAGAGGTTCCTCCTGTCAGATACTCATTTTCGGAGGAGCAAGATATTCGTCGGTTTATTGTCCCCTGTGGAGATTCGTAAGTAGCAAATAATATTTTAATTTTATCCTATAGTTGATTATTTAATAATGCTTTTTTCTTTTATTATAGATTTGAAAATTCTGTCGTAGTTGTTCATGAAATAAATAGAATCGTGAATAATCACTGGTTGGGGGATTCTATGACTTATTCGAGCACTCCTTCTTCAATGAAAGAATTATGGTGGAGTGAGTTTAAGGTATAAATATTTTATTTGACATATGAAATAATACTAAATATATATAATCAATTATTTTTTTATTACAGCGGATGTTTACTTGGGACCCTAGCTATGAAATTGAAGTGAAAAAGATTTTCAAAAAAAAGTGTGGTGATCACATCCGCCACACTTTAAATCATGCAAAGTCTAGGGGAAAAAAACCACCATGTATCACAGAGGAAAATTGGACCAAAATTTGTAATTATTGGGCTACAGATGAAAGTAAAAAAAGAAGTCAACAAAATAAATCAAATCAATCATACAATTCTGGAGACTTGTTGCGACGTATGCTGGAGGGTCAATAAATATTGATGAACATAGACGCAAAATGGTAATTATGTAATTCTTTCAATAATTGTTCATTCTATTTCATTTTATTATATTATTTCTAATCATATTTTGTTAGGTCAAAGAAACCGGGAAGGAACCTACATTTCTTGAAACCTTTACAAAAACATTTACAAAGAAAGATAAGTCTTGGAGCGGAGCTAGAGCCAAAGCAATGAAGGTTTGACTTAATTAAAAATGCAAATGTTCATAAGTTTTTATTATAATAAATTTAATTTAATTTTTATTCTTATAACATAGGAAAAATACGATGAGCTCGAGACATCCCATAGACATTCAAGTGTTGGTCTAGAATCTGAGTCATCGTCTCTTGGTAATAATATGGATTTGTGGATGGAGGCGAGTGGGGGGACAGAAAGAGGGAAGGATTTTGGGAATGAGATCTCTAAGTAAAAATCATAGAGCTTCTCGTAAATCCTTTTCCACTTTACCAGTAGACTCATCTCAGATTACTAACTTAACGAATGAGGTTTCACAATTAAGAGGCATAATCTCAGAAAGAGATGAACAAATGAGAATTATGCAGGAAAAACAAGATTTAATTTTGAGACATTTTGCTGTAAGTCAGATTCCTCCCAGTTCCGCTGATATTGGTGGTGAAGGCGATGGTGGCCACAATGATGATGGTGGTGATCATTATGTATGATTTTATTTTTATTTATCTTTTAATTAGTATTTTAGAATACTTATTTGATTGTGTAATTTTTATATGTTTTAATATTGTTTATTTTCTTTTAATAGGATTGAGGAGATATATGGATTTCACTGTCCGGAAATGTAAGTATAAATTTTTGCTTTCATTTTATTATAGATAAGTATCTTTAATTGTTATATAACTCTTAATTTAATCATTATGTTTTTCTTTTATAATTGTGTGACATCAATTTTTATTATTATATGCAGTTCCACTAATAGCGAGAGTTTTCATTTTCTAGGCTTGTAGTAAGCTCTCATTTTTTAGATTTATTTGATATATATGCTTGTTTGTACAGTTGAGTTTTATACTGCATATATTAATATTGAAGTTTGAGTTTTATCATGGTCTTTATCATTGAGATCCTCAATAATAATAATGCATAAGAGCGCGGAGGTTTTAAGTTAGCAACATTACTGTCTGTACTATTTCTTTTCATTATATTGCATAAGAGCATTACACATTTATATTGTTCTATTTTGTGAATATCTTACTCTTTTTTTTCAATGTTATCAGGTATTATAAAGATCATTTTGAAGAATAGATTTAGACCATCTCCTCTACTTTCTCCATGACAACAAGAATAGATTTAGACCATCTCCCCTAGCTATGGCGCATTTTGCAAGAATTTTTCCTCCAAATGGGGCGCGAACCCTGGGACGCTGGTCTTCTAGACCGCCCACCACGAGCGCTTCCTGATTTACCCTGGTGACCGGTGGGAAACTTCCGTGGGGCCGGGCCGGTCACCCCAGGTTCAATTTGTCTGCTACCTGGTTAACATTTATTTATTTTTTCCATGACAACAAGAAGCTTACTGAGATTTGTAATTATAACCAACATTATCTTTTGTGTTGACATTGACTTTTTTCATGTCCATGTAAACTATTATATGTACTGTTTATGATTTTGTTACCATTTAATGTATTGCATTAATTTAATGCTATCGATAGATTATTTTTCACAAAAAAAATCTTGAGAAAATAACATAGGTATTGATTTTGATTTTAATTTTTCGAGCTTTATTTTATTAAAATATTTTTTGTAAATATAATTTTTTAAAATATTTATTTATTTTGTGACGAATATATTTTCATTGTAAAAATTTACGACGAATACTAAAATTTGTTACAAATTTTACGATGAAATTATAAATTTGTCGCACAAAATTATTGACAAAAAAATTATCCTAGATTTCGTCACATTCAAAAAATCGTTGCAAAAATCTGCGACAAATTCTAAAATTTGTCGCAAAATTTGAGACCATTTTTAAATTCATCGCAAATTTTGGGATAATTTTATTAATTTGTATCGATTTTTTTGCGATGAATTCTGATATTTGTCGCAGATTTTCGGACAAATTATGAAATTCGTTGCAGATTTTGCGACAAATTTTCGAATTTGTCACAAATATTTTGCAACAAATAAAAGATTTGTCGCAGTTTTTGCAACAAATTTATATTTTCGTCCCAAAAATTCTGCGACAAATTCTTTTATCGTCGCAAATTTTATGATAAATTTTTTATTCATTGGAAATAATCAGCGACAAATTATGAAATTTGTCGCAGATTCTGCGACAAATTTTAAAATTTGTCGCAGAATTTTTGCGACAAATTATCAAATTCTTCGCAGTTTCTGCGACAAATTTTAAAATTTGTCGCAAAAATTATGACAAATTTTGTAATAATTTGCGTTAAATTTGGCAACGAAAATTTAATTTGTCGCAAATTTTTGCGATGAAAATAAAATTTGTTGCAGATTCTGCGACAAATTTTAAAATTTGTCGCCGAATTTTTGCGACAAATTATCAAATTTGTCGCAGATTCTGCGAGAAATTATCAAATCCGTCGCAGATTCTGCGACAAATTTCAAAATTCGTCACAGTATCTGCGACAAATTTCAAAATTCGTCGCAGAATCTGCAACAAATTTAAAATTTATCACACAAATTGCGACAAATTTTGTAAAAATTTACGTTAAATTTGGCAACGAAAATTTAATTTGTCGCAAATTTTTGCGACGAATATAAAATTTGTCGCAGATTCTGCGACAAATTAATTTTTTCCGTTGCAGACCTCTGCGACGAGTATTTGGCGACGAATATTTTTTTGTCGCAAAAATTTTTTGCGACGAATGTTTTTTAGAAATTCGTCGCAAAATCGGGTTTTTTTTGTAGTGAGAATTCCTTCCTTCTATTTTTCTTGCGCATCCTGAAGGTTCTATGGTCCAGGATTTCCTTACATCATCGATGAATTACTTCCTCACAACTGATAGAGCGCTTTTGGCACCGCTTCTTGATGGATCTGTTACATTTACATGAATTTTCTTCAAAAAGCTTACATGGAATGTAGGATATAACTTTAGCCTTTTAAGTAGACTCAACCTATAAGTCACATTGTCAATTTTCTCCACGGTCTCAAATGATTTGTCATACATTGCAATTAATCTTCGATGAATATTCTTGCTACTAATTTTTTTCCAAATTTAAAGTGTAAGTTTCAACAACACTTTCTCCCTAACAGAGAATTCTAAGGGTTTTTGTCCCTGATCGGCATAGTTTTTCATTCCTTTTGCAGCTTTTCTGAAACTGTCTTGGGATTCCTCAAGCAACTCTTGCTTTCCCCTTGCATATCTATATGCTACAGGATATTTCTCTCTAAATTTTTGCTTGGCAATCTCCGTAGGAATTGTTAGTTGCTCCCCCAACACTATCTCAATGGGGCTCCTTTCGATGGCTAAAGACGTGTAAATTGAACCAAAATTGTGCACTATCTAAGTATTCTAGCCAATTTTTCAAACTTGTTGTAACAGAGTGTTGCAATACTCTTCAAGTCAATTGTTGATCCTTTTGATCTGTCCAACAATTTGTGGATGGTTATCGGAAAAGAATTTAGATTAATCCCTATCATAATGAACAAAGAAATCAAATCTCCCCATAAACCTTATGCACTTACAATATCATTGGGAAAGTAAAAAAACTTTACCACATTCTTATAGAAGAGTTCAACAACCATATAAGTTAGACAAGTTGAAGGAGCCACAATGAACACATATTTCAAGAATCTATCAACCACCACCATGATAAAAGACATGTCATTAACTTTCAAAAAGCCACTAATAAAATTGATACAGACTGAAGCCATTGTATTTCTGAAATGGGCAATAGTTGAAGTAATCCTACTTCCTTAATCCGTTCAATCTTGTCTTGTTGGCACACTAAACAAATTTTCACATAAGCTTCCACATCATTTTCCATCTTAGGCCAAATGTAAGAATGGGCCAAGAGAGCAAGCATTCTTTCAACTCCGGGATAACTAACTCAAATATTGTAGATCATGAGTTTCCTTTAGCAACTCTCTTCGCAAACCACTTGCTATATATACAAAGATCCCCCTTTGTAAATCAGGAGATCATTCTTGATCCAGTACTACCATGTTTTCCCATCTCTTACTACACCAACTTCCCATAGGTTGTATCTGTTAGGACCGGTAGAAGAGCTAGAGGGGGTGATTAGCTCCGATATTTGCTCAATGAAGAATTGTCGATACGGAAGACTTGAGCAATGCTAACACCTCGATTTTTTTAGTATCCATCTTCTTGAGGTGACTAATCCAAGAATCCGCTCTTCCTCACTCTCTTATACACTATGAAAGATCTCCTTCTTGAGGTGGAGAAATCTCTTACAAGCTTACAAGAAGAAACACTCAAGAACAAGCAAATACAATAGAAATCTTACAAGATTTACATAAATTAATTCTCTTTGCTTTTCTTGCTTTCTTTAAGTTTGAAATCGCCTTTTGATCTTTGGAAATGCAGCAGCATTAAGCTCCAAGGCCTCACTTGAAATGGCGATGAGGAAGGTGAAGAGCGTTGAAGAAATGTTAGAGCAGTCTAACTTCAAACCTGCGTAAAAACTCTTTATACCCGCGACCTAGGATTCCCTAATCGATTACCGAATCGATTACCATGTCAGACTTAGCCATTTAACGACTAATTTTTGAAGCTTAATCGATTAGCTAATCGATTGCTGAATCGATTCAGCACCTTTCTGTGCTCTCGCGCAATACCACCGTAATCGATTGTCTAATCAATTACAGTCCCCCTTAATCGATTGCCCAATCAATTATGGTTCTCCTTAATTGATTGTCTAATCAATTAAGAGGAGAATGCATCAATTAACCAATCAATTTAGTCTGCTTTGTTCTCGCGACACAACTTTCCCAATCGATTACCCAATCGATTCACTCCCTCCTTAATCGATCACCCAATCGATTGAGAAGGACTTAAATAAGACATTCCTGTCTAACTAGATTAGTTCTAATGAAAACAATGGACCCAGACTAAGGATTCGATTTCCTAATCGATCAATCCAGTGTGTTAGTCAATAGAGCTCCTCAAATTAAGAAAATTTATTTTTCTTATCTATTTATGACTCTGTGGGTTTATGTATATATGTGAATTGAATTGAATCAGTTTTATTACTGGTTTATCGATTTTGTACTAACATTGTGATTTTCAATTCTAGATGTCGAGGTTTATAACCACAATGACCCGTTGTGAGGTGCGCCGGAATGAGTTAAGGGAACAAATAGAGGAGATTGACTACCGCCCAAGTCTTGGAATCCAAGGACATATGGGAAGCCTGGATCGACTATTTTGGAACTCGAGCTGGAAGAGTTTCCAGTCCTAGATAACTACCGGATCGGGGCATTTATTCGTTCATTGCCGAGACATGGTAGAGTAGCTGCAAGATGTATTCGGGGATGCTATGAAGGGCCTATCTCATATACCGAGTTGTGTAGAGAACTACGTAGTCAAAATTTTTCAGAAGAGGATCTGGAAGATTCTGAGGATGATCTGGAAGAGGATTCTCAAGAATTCGAAGAGGATCCTAAGGAATTCGACATGGATCCAATTATAGAATTTGAAGAGGATCTTGAGGAATTCGACATGGATCCAATTGTAGAATTCGAGGAGGATCCTGAGGAATTCGACATGGATCCAATTGAAGAAATCGAGGAAGATCTAGAAGATGATCCTATAGAATCTGTGGAGGATCTTGAAGTTGATTTGCTTCATATCAAGTCTGGGATAAGAAAGTTGGTGTTTACCACTGCGCTAGTATTTGTCCCAGTGGGAGTGGTGCTAGCTTATCTAGTTTATTAGTGTCTTGTCTTTATTACTGTTGTTATGTACAAACAGTATTTGCTCGTTGAGTTTTTTTTAAGAGTCATATAGTTGTTACTGTCGTTATGTACGAACAGTTTTATTTTATAAAAAGTTATGTTATGTGTTAACAAACTTGTTAATGATTAGTTCATTTCATTTAAATGATAAGTTCATTTATGATTAGTTCATATGATGGGATGTATGTAAAATAACTAATCAATGTGTTGAGGCAATCTGTGGTCCGGAGTGACCAAGTGTTTTGATGTTTGGGCAAAGGGTTTAAATTAGGTTTACCCTTGTGTTCTTATATGTGTATGTTGAGTGTGCAGGTTGTACAGGCTACACATATGGACTTGATTGGACGGCCTCGGTACGGCGAAGGGTGGCATGGAGATAAGCTGGAGGCTTGTGTGCACCCGAGGGACCTTGGAGAGCAGGGACGATGAGCTGATGGGCGCGGACTTCGAGGTATACGTGAAGGATGACATGGAGGCAAGCTGGAGGCTTACGTGCATCAGAGGGACAGGAGCCGAAGATGAAGAGGGCACGAAGGCAATAGTCGAGGCTACGGATGAGGAGTCAGTTAAGTCGTGAGGGTACGAGTGCTGTGTGATTGTACTCGAGAAATCCTAGGGTTCGAGTGTGGAGTGGAATGTACTTGGGAAGGATAACCTTAGGTGGGTGAGTAGACCAGTCGACTGGCCTGGGGGCAGTCGACTGATGAAACTCACAGAAGGGTTCTGGCTAGGGACCAGAGCAGTCGACTGGTAGGTGATTGGTGAGTTGGCTGAAAATTCGAACGTTGGGGTTGCAACGGTCGATTTTCAGTGGGACCAGTCGACTGCCCTGGGAGCAGTCGACTGGTGGCGAGGGTTTCAGCCTAAGTTCTATTTAAAGAGGACTTCGTGGTGGATGAGATTCTTGACAAATCTTGTCTTGGTTAAAGGCAAGATAGTAGTCTTTGTGCTCAGGTCTTCTCAAGGTATTGTGGTGAGGTTTCTCCACCCACAAGGAGCGACGAGGGCTAGCCGGAGGTTATCCGGGGAGAGATCCACCGACGGATTCTTGGATTAGTCACCCTCCGGGGTGGATACCAAGTAAATCGTTCTTGTTAGCGTTGTTTGTTTTCATTATTATTGTTTTCGTTGTGCAACTAACAACGTAAGTACAAGAAGAATCGAAGAATCGCTATTCACCCCCCCCCTCTAGCGTACCGGATTGATCTAACAAGTGGTATCAGAGCAAAGACCGCTCTTGATTGAACTAACCACCGAGAAAGCACACGCTAGAGGAAGAAGAACCATGGAAGACAAATTTGGGGATGACATCTACACTCCGCCTCCCTATGATCATGAAGATTTCGACTTTTGGAGGGCAATGATCGAGACTTGGTTCAGAATGGAGTGGGAGTGTAGGATTGCGCTTGAAGAGCCCTTCGAGATTCCAAAGGATAAGCACGGGAAGAAGCTTAGGCCTAGATATTAGAATCAAGAACAACAAGCATAATCAAAAGCCAATGAGAAGGTAATTAACATTTTGATAAATATTTTTCCTAATAATATTTTGAGTTGTGTAGGTGAATATAAAGATGCATGTGAGTTGTGGAGAAAGATAGAAGAATATCATAAGAAATCTACACAAGCTAAAAGAGTGGAAGGGCCAATAGAAATGGATTCAATGGACCTAGAAAAAGAAAAAGAAACGGAAGTGTCAACATTAGAAGAGGAAGCATCAACTTCAAGGATTAAGGGGGAGGAGAGACCCTCATCCACACAAGAGCAAGAGAAAAATCCAACCTCCACCAAAGCTAAATCGAAAGAGCACATCACATGCTTTGGTTGCAATGAAAAGGGGCACTACAAGGACAAGTGCCCGAAAGGTAAAAAAGAGGTAAAATCTAAACCTATTTCAATTCATTTAAATTCTAACAAGGGTTGTAGGAATGAGGAAGCTCAAAAGAAAAGGAAAAAGATTCGATGCTTTACGTGTGGTGACTAGGACATTACCACACCAAGTGCCCAAAGAGTGGAGAGCTCAAGAAGATGAAGCACTTGAGAAGATGGGAAAAGGAGCAAAGAAAGAAAAGGAGCTCACATCAAGGAGGAACTACAAGGGTAAGGGAGGTAATCTTTAACCTTAAATTAAAATGCAATTCAAATGTTAGTTTCTCTATGCAGTTAAAAATAGTGCAAATCATTCATCCATGCATGCTAGAATCAATGAAAGATGCTTACTTGTTCCAAACTTTGGATTTAAATATAATAATAGGAATAGGACGAATAAAGTAGATCATAACCCTAAGAAAAGCATGCATCATCATAAACCTAGGACCTTGGTACCTAAGAAACAAGACATTAATCCCAAGAAGGGAAGGAATATGCCTAGAAAAGTAGATAAGTCTAGGAGTGTCTAAAGTGGGCATATGGACACTAAGGTTAGAAACTCAGAAAGGGAAAATCAAGCCTTGAGGGCAAGACTTGATCCATTAGAAAAGGCCCTAGAAAGATTCACGGTTGGATCTAAGGGCTTAGACATGATGTTGGGTAGTATAAAACCCAACTATGACATATCGGGGTTGGGTTACCGGTCTAGAGTCTCCGAGGCCAACAAAAAGAAATATGCTGGAAAGACATATGATCATGGCAAGACGGAGAAGTCCAAGGATGGCAAGGGAGTGCCATCCAAAGGGAAAGAAAATGAATTAACCAAAGACAAGGTGTCTAAGGTTAAGAGAGTTTATTTTGTAGGCCAAGAATCACCGGTGACACATCAGTGTGGATCGAGTCACCTAAGGAGGTGGCTAGGACTCTGAGCTCAAGGGGAAGCTCTAGGAGTTTTTGGGGTTCATGGTAAATGGATCTCAAGAGATGAGTTTTCTAGGAAGTCTAGGTGAACTAGGAAATGTGCCAAAAGGGTTGGAAGACTTGGGTAAGTCTTAATCCTAGAGAATTGGCACATTAAAAGGAGAATTTATGAAGAAAAAGATAAAAATTGGAGTATGTTTGATAAAATTAGGTTTTAATGTGTGAATACAATATAATTCAATGATAGAAATGAATTGTGATCAAGTATAAGAAGACGCATTGAGGAGGAGTCACAATTAGGACTTTTGGGATAGGATAAAATGATACACTTTAGATAGAATGGAATTTCATGCAAATCTTAGGATATGGAGTATATTTGTTTGGAAACATATTTTTCCCAAGTAGATATAGGCCTCACAAATCTCCCTACAAAATTTTAGATTTTTTGGATATTTGTAGAATTAACTAGGCATTACTGAAATTCGACTGAAAAACCTGAAATTCAGGTATCAAGGGGTAGTCGACTGATCTCAGCCCAGAAACTCTCTGTAAGTTTTCACAGTCGACTGCCCCATGGGCAGTCGACTGATTCATTAAGGATAGAGAGGAATGGCATATTGGATAATAGGAGATGGTCTTAAAATTAAATCCTTGGTTATACTCCTTGAGTTAAGGTTTGTCTCATGGTTTAACGGTAAGTGTATGAGGCTATTGTAGGGTTTTTCGGGCCGCGAAAACCACTTTTTCGCGTCGCGGAAACCCCGAAAGCCCCAATAGAAAGGATCCGAGCGAAGAAAACCATTTCAAAATTTACGAGTGCTCGTTTACATGCTTCAAAACCGATCTACAACCTAGATCTATTAGAGAAGAGAAAAACTACCTTCGATGCGTGCCCCGCAATTCCCGCTCGCTCCTCGGTTGGTGTCGGATCTCAAGGACGCAAAGTAGCAACCCTCTAGAAGTATCCACACAAGCAAGAGAGTGGAGAGGAGAGCCCAAAAGTGTGCTAGCACTTGCTTGGGGTCTCGGCAACAAGAGAGGAGAGGGAGAGCCAAAACCAAAAACTAAGTTGGGAGAATAATCAATCACCCACAAAAATCTCATTTTGTGTGTATAAGTGGCCGACCACCACCTTTGGTAACCCCCTTATTTGAATTCAAAATTCAAATGGGGAGGTTACTTAGCCTTGATGATGATGCCAAGTCATCACTTGGTCAAGTCAAGGTGATGTGGCTTGAGTCAAGTCAAACTTGCCTCTTATGGACTTTCCATATTTAGCCAAAGTCAAACTTTGACTTCATTATTCTCCCATGATTAGATTCATCCAACACTTGGATCAAACTCGAGTCCAACTCAAGTTGTCTAATTTGAGTCAAGTCAAACTTGCCTTTTATGGACTTTCCATATTTAGCCAAAGTCAAACTTTGACTTCATTATTCTCCCATGATTAGATTCATCCAACACTTGGATCAAACTCGAGTCCAACTCAAGTTGTCTAATTTGAGTCAAGTCAAACTTGCCTTTTATGGACTTTCCATATTTAGCCAAAGTCAAACTTTGACTTCATTATTCTCCCATGATTAGATTCATCCAACACTTGGATCAAACTCGAGTCCAACTCAAGTTGTCTAATTTGAGTCAAGTCAAACTTGCCTTTTATGGACTTTCCATATTTAGCCAAAGTCAAACTTTGACTTCATTACTCTCGGTCCATCATATGGACTTATTCTCCATCTATTGCTCTATGTGTGTGACCCTATAGGTTTTTGTAACGTTGGCAATGCCCTTAAACCTATTTAAGGACATAAGCAATGAGAGGTATCTAGCAACACATCATTGCTACTCAAGTTAAAAGAATATCGAGATCCAACATCATCATTGTGACTAATAATTGTGACCATCACAATATGTGACAACGTCCTTCTATCCTCGATATCTAGATTGATCTTTCATGAGGCATAGACCGTGTCATCCTCCAATCAATCTATGTGTCTTGAACTCCAAGTAGACTCACTATAATCAAATAAGCTCAATATCTCATATTGCTTTATTTGGACATGGTCATGCACTTAGTGATCTCACTCTATCAAGACTATGATATCTCTCCCGTCATATAGGAGGAATAGATCCCATCTACATCACTCACATCCCTCCGCATAATTTGTTACATAGCTAGTAATCGCCTTTATAGTCCACCCAGTTACGGGTGACGTTTGACGAAGCCAAAGTACGTAACTCCTTATGTAGGGAACTATGGTAACTTCAGGTCTAGGACTATAGTCATACTAATAGTCACATGAGAAAGTATATGACACTCATATAACGATCCATGATACTTTCTCATGGCGGGCCATTCAGTATACATTCTCTAATGTATACCCATGTGTCAACTTGATATCTCATATCCATGACTTGTGAGATCAAGTCATCATGTTGACCTACATGCTAGTCTCTATGCATTAACATTGTTCTTGAATGTTAATACTTGACTAGGAATAATTAAGAGTAGTGTTCTCTATATCATCTCACTATCGATTCAACTAATCGATTGATATAGATAAGAACCTTCTACTCAAGGACGTTATTATACTAAGTTATTTGGCACCAATACACATAAGTACAATAACCATAAGAAATGCCTTTATATATAAGAAATATATATATACAAGAATATGATACAACGAGTCCAAAAAGTAATCATCATATGATTGGCTCTAGGGCTCTCACTAACAATCTCCCACTAGCACTAGTGCCAATCGCTGTAGTATCTAATACCCAATGACCTAGTGTGACCATCATGCTTCATCTGTGCCAAAGCCTTGGTCAAGGGATCTGCGACGTTAGCTTCTGTGGGTACTCTGCAAATCTTCACATCTCCTCGATCGATGATCTCTCGAATGAGATGGAATCGCCGTAGTATGTGTTTGGTCTGCTGGTGTGAGCGAGGTTCCTTAGCCTGCGCAATAGCTCCATTGTTGTCACAATAGAGCTCTACGGGATCAGATATGCTAGGAACCACCTCAAGCTCAGTGATGAACTTGCGGATCCAAACTGCCTCCTTTGCTGCCTCTGATGCAGCAATATACTCAGCTTCTGTTGTAGAATCTGCAACTGTGTCCTGCTTCGAACTCTTCCAGCTCACAGCTCCGCCATTCAAGCAAAACACGAACCCTGACTGCGATCTGTAATCATCCTGGTCGGTTTGGAAGCTGGCATCAGTGTAACCCTTTACAACTAGATGCTCATCGCCTCCAAATATCAAAAAATATTCCTTAGTCCTTCTCAAGTACTTAAGGATATTCTTGACCGCTATCCAGTGACGTTCACCTGGATCTGACTGGTACCTGCTCGTCATGCTCAAAGCATACGAGACATCAGGACGAGTACATAACATGGCGTACATGATAGATCCTATGGCAGAAGCATAAGGGATCTTATCCATGCAGTCTCTCTCCTCTCTAGAAGAGGGACTCTGAGTCTTCGAAAGACTCACACCATGTGACATTGGCAGATTTCCCTTCTTGGAATTCTGCATGGCAAACCGTTGCAAAACGGTATCAATGTATGTACTCTGACTTAGGCCAAGCAATCTTTTAGATCTATCTCTATAGATCTTTATGCCTAGAATATAGGCTGCTTTACCTAAGTCTTTCATTGAGAAGGAATTCCCCAACCAAGTCTTCACAGACTGTAGTGAAGGAATGTCATTCCCAATGAGTAGTATGTCATCTACATACAAAACAAGGAAGACAACTGTGCTCCCACTAACCCTTTTGTAGACACAAGGTTCATCTTCATTCTTGATGAAACCAAACTGTTTGATTGCATCATCGAAGGATCAAAGTTGAGTCTGAAGGGCTACACAGATACAGATTGGGCAGGAGACCTTGATGACAAAAAATCTACATCAACATTACAATATGCTTTGCCTGATTCATAATGGATCAGATGTTTGAAAAGCTCACGAAAGAATTCTCTTCTCATGTGCAATTCATTCAATCAACATTACATAGCTTTGAGAGCGTTTATTGTTGTTATGTCAATACCTCTTTTAATCATCCACTTCGAAAGTTTCATAAAGTAACTTAGTCACTTTATACCTTTTAGAATACAGTAGCTTTTGAATAAATTTTCTACTTATAAGCTGGTGCAAGGTTCTCTTCGTTCACTCCTTGGTAACTATGGAAACTACCGACTATTTCTTATGATTGGTATTTAATAAGCAATCTATACTGAGTTTCTCAATCTTTTCATGTTATATGTATGATCGATGAGTACCTTTTCTGTATTCATCCTTTATGCACATTACATATTGTTGTTATCCATATCTCTATGTCGGTGCAGATAACACCCAAGTCGAACCTTGATTTTGATAATGGTAAAGAGTTCAAAAGTTAAGATGTTATTTTTATCTAACATGTTACTTGAGTGTGCAGATTGAAGTCCTAGCGAAGGACTGCTAGGCACCTAGAGAAGGACTGCTAGGTATCGAAACCCTAAGACCTGGCGAAGGGCTGTTAGGAGTCTAAGACCTAGCGAAGGACTGCTAGGCACCAGGCGAAGGACTGCTTGGTACCGAAGACCTAGCGAAGGATTGCTAGGGACCGGGCGAAGGAATACTTGGTACCCAAGACCTGGCGAAGGGCTGCCAGGCACCTGGCGAAGGACTACTGGGCAAAAGTCCAACCGGAGGAGTCGGTTGGCAATAGGTAAATTATCCTGAGAGGAGTATGTAAGGACGCGTTCCCCGTCGAGCGAACAGTAGGCGTCGGTTCGACCAAGGGTTCTATTTTGGAGACCTAAAGTCAGAACCAAGACAGATGCGGCTGTAAAATTCACTAACATTCTTGTTTTGTTCTGTTTGGTACTAACCCTGGATGCAGGACCGAAGGAACGAGTTTTTGCAGCTCAGAACGCTCCAAAGGAGAGGGGCAGCAGCTGGGTCGAGCGCCCGGGAGGTTCCGGGCACCCAAGGTCAAAGCCAAATAAGAGTTGAGCAAGAAAACGCTTCGGAAGCTCACTGGGCCAGGCGCCCCCAAGCTCCCGGGCGCCCCCGTGCTCCCGAGCGCCCCGGATGCCTCGGGTGCCCTGGGTCTAAGCCAACGAAGCAATTGGATTGAAGCCGAGAAGCCAGCAAGACCGAGTCAAGCAGGGCGCCCCTGTGTCCCGGGCGCCCCCGTCAAACCTCGAGCCCGATCCTGGAAGGATAAGGGCTGATCGAGTTCCGGATGAAAGTTTGCGGATCGAGAGACACGTGGAAGGCGCCCCCAGCGTCCCAGGCGCCCCCAGGTGCACTATAAAAGGGGCTCGACCCCTAAGGCTTCTGAACACAACTTTTCAATGCCTCAATACTCTTCGCTCAAGCGCTCTGCTCCGGAAACTTCTGATTTCGAGGTTCTAGCGCCGACGACGACCCTACGCACCGAAGAACGATCCTCACCGGGCGTCGATAACGAAGAGTTAGATTTTTGTTTTTACTACATTAATACTGTACGACTTTCTGTAAAATTTTTCGCCTTATAGAATTACCCGCAGTAAACGGTAAATGAACGTGGACCTTGGAGTAGGAGCCGACCGCGACTCCGAACCAAGTAAAAAATCTTATGTTCGCGTTTGTTGTTTTAATTTCCGCTGTGCATTCTCTAATTTTATAATCCAAAACGATTTACGATATTCATCCCCCCTCTATCGTATTCTCTCGATCCAACACTCTAGTCTTGTTTGTCAACTTTAGTGATCCAATAGATACTCCGGCTTTCCCTATTCTTGGTATCTAAGAGTATTATAAACTACTTATTTTGTCGTATATCAATATGGAGGCAAACAAGCGAGAGCATTTGTCTAAAGTCAGCGATGGAGGTTTTGTTACCTTTAAGTTTGAAAACATTAGAGCAGAAAATTACAAAATAACTGATAAAGGTGGGCTTATAAGCACTGAAGGGGCTGAGAATTTGGTCAGCTTGATGCAACTAGATGTAACCGAGAAGAAAATTGATTTAGCCAGTCGGATAATGCTTGCCGATGTCATTCCAGCCACAGGAAAAATTTGATTTCCTTAATAAATTTGTTCAGCTCAGGGGAGTGCCTGTGCTGGATGATCGGCTCCAGGCGGTGCACAAAGGAAAGACTGATAGTGGAAGTAGTCCTCATGAGAGTGAAAAACTTAGACGAGGACTTCCTCTTGTCTCTGCTTCGTGCACTTGAAAAATTGCCTATAAACCTAAATGCTTTGCAGATTTGTAATATTGGTAAGTCGGTAAACAATTTGCACAGTCATAAAAACACGGAGATCCAGAAGAGAGCTAGGGGTTTTGTTGACACTTAGAAGAAACAAGTTGACGCAGAAATTGTCGGGATTGATGGACCGGCTAGAGGGGGATGGATAGCTCGTCATCTAAATCGTTTGCTCTTCCTACACAATTAGTTGCGCTAGCGGATATGCAAACTAAACACTTAAGAACAATGCTAACATTTAACCTTTTACGTGGTTCGGAGATTACTTGCTCCTACTCCACGATGTGTCCTTGAGGTGGACGGGCCCTCAATCCTTCGGTGGATTAGTCCCCGACAATCTCCGGCTAAGTTTTTTTCTTCTCAGTGGAGAACAATCTCTCACAATGTCTCTTTTCCCTTTACAATATGAGAATTAGGGTTTGAGGAAGAGAGGAAGCTTTCGAAGTTTGAGCACTTGAGCAAAAAGATCTTTCATAAGAAAGTAACTAACCATTCTCAAATCTCAAAGCCTCCCTTTAAATAGAGGAGAGAGCTGTTAATAAAACAGCTCAGCCCCGACACCAATCGATTGATATCAACCCCAGTCGACTAGTGCTTAGCTAACGATTAGCCAAATGGTTAGATTTCGAATAGATCAGTCAACTGACATTCAAACTAGTTGACTGCTCTTGCTGTTCGAAACTCACAGAAGGTTCAGTTGATTGATGTCTTTACTAGTTGACTGATCCTATTACACACTCACATTCATCATCTCTGGAGTCCTCCTTTGAAGCGCTCTTCCTTTGGCTCTTTTCTCTCGGATGCATCCAAGCCCTCGGCTCGTCCTGATGACATCCTTCGCATATGCCTTGAAGTCTGCTTCCCTCGGCCCCACTCTGTTGCTCCTCGTTCGGCGGTCCCTCGGATGCACCATCCATCACCGACTCAAGGACCCGAGCACCACGATGAGATCTCACATATGTGTGTTCCACCAAGTCCTGCATGTCTCAAACACAAATCAAACCAATATGAAAATCTAACTTAATCATATTGACACACACATCAAGACTCATGATCTATCCGATCAAACCTGAGTTGATTGCATCAACAATCTCTCCCTTTTTGATGTGTGATAATATGTTTAAGTTAGACACAAAAATATCAATTTGAAAATTAGAGGGATAGTATACTAAGAAGCATAAATATGCAACCTCCTCCTTAACATATACCCTATTACATGATTTTCAAATTTTTCACAAACATGAAAAAGTAAGTTAAGTTCTAACTTAAACATGAAGAAGTAAGTTAACTTCTAACTTAAACCCTTCCATTCTCCCCCTTTGACACCATCAAAAAGAGTGCACTAATCAATTTTTACCTATCAAGGTAACACAAGGTGGGTTTTAATTCTAAAAAACAGTCAGAAATAAGCAAATTAAGGTATCAGTCGATTGAGACATGTATCAATCGGCTGTCTCCCCACCGAAACATCCCTACATAATTCTCAGTCGACTGGTCCTCTACACCAGTCGACTGACACTAAGCCGATCCAAATTTTAACTTTTTGAGCTGAATTTCAGAAATACGTTAAAAATTTCAGAAAATTCAAAAAATCATGAAATTTTACAAATATATTTCTTGAACTATTCTTCAACAAGGAAAAAATATTTTCATGAAAAATTAAAATATTTTTGAATTTTGACCAAAACTCAATACCTTGAAAAATCTTCAATTTTGTATCAAGTTCAAACACTAGTTTTGAAGCCATATGTTTTTCAAATCTATACACCAGAAAATAAAACATAGAATTGTTTTAAAAAAATTTAAAATGTCCTAACTATGATCTATGGTAAAGATGTCGATTAATTAAACATTTACTTTCCTCATAGTTGGTCTATTATTATTAAATTGATACATCTAATAACTCATTAAAATGCTATAAGCACAAGTGAATTATTTGTATCATCCTAACATATCATATGCATAAACAAAAAAACATAAATCAAGTCATTATGAGATGTAATAAAGGTATTCTCTACTTAGCTCTTTTGATCATGAATATATTTAGGCTAAGTGCTCTCCCTTAATGTACTAAGTCAACCAATTTTCAAAAATATGAATTTTAACATACATGGTTGACTTATCCCTAAATCCTCTAACCCTTGAGGATTGACTTTGGCACCCAATAGAAATTCTTTCTAATTGGGTTAACCAAATATTCCTTAGGGATCCATTTTCTATGTAAGGTTTTGGTTTTTGATTGTCCCCTAACAAGCAAACAATGATATGATTTTTCATGGTTTAGTTGACCATATCCTAAATCCGTTTTCTTGAAGCTTGCTGTTTGGCTTCTAATGATCATATCTAGAGTGTTAGAGCCAATTTTAAATTTTCTAAGAGCTTTAGTAAGGTTATCCACCTTTTCCCTTAATTCTTTATTTTCCCCTTCTAAACTAAAATCATTTAGACTAGAAGAAGAGGAAACATGCATACCATCCTTAAGTGTTAGGGATTCTAGTTTTTCATTAAGTATGCAAATCTCAATTTTCAAATATTTATTTTTCTTTCTAGCTTTAAATAAATCATTATTAGTGCTAGAAATGATTTTAACTAAAGTAGTAGTGGGTAGATTGTATACCTCACTTACCGAGATGTCCGAATCTGAAGTTTGACCTCTCCCTTCACTTGAGCTCCCTTCATCTTCACTTGAGTTCTTTCCTTCTTCAACTTCGAACGACGTAGAGGCAATGCGATCTTCAATTCCCATTAAGGCAAAATAGGACACATGGTGCTCTTCCTCTTCCGATGATGATAACTCATCCCATATTGCCTTTAAATTTTGAACTTTCTTCCCTTTTTTTTATTTCTTCTTTTCTTCCTTCTTTTCCTCTTCTTCTTCAAAAAAGGACACTCATCCCTCATATGCCCTTCTCCTTGACGATTGTAGTATATAATCTTTCTTGTCCTACTCTTGCTTCTTGAACTTTTCCTACCATGAGATTTGTTAGTTGAAAAATATTTAAAGGTTTTTCTCATTTTTCTTATCATGTATGCCTCTTTATCACTATCCATGGAGGCGCTTGATTCTTCCGAATTGGATGATGAGGTCTTCTTCTTCTTGCCTTTCCCTTGTTTGCCACATGGGCTACTCCTTGTTGGAACCAGTGTGCCGGCTAGAGAGGGATGAATAGACGGTCACCCACGTTTCTTCCTGGTTCTTCCTACAATGTTAGCATGCGCAAGCAGAAATATTAATAACACAAATAAACAAACGCTAACACAAACTATTTACATAGTTCGGAGATAAAGCTCCTACACTATGACTGTCTGTAAGGTGGACGATCCCTATCTGTCGGTGGATTAGTCCCCGGAAGACCTCCGGCTAGCTTGTGTCGCTCCTTGTGGGTAGAGAAACCTCACCACAAACTCTCGACAACACTTGAGCACTTGGAGACCTACTAATAAGCTTTACCTAAGTTTATTTCGTCAACCTTTGCCCAGCCAAACCGAGCTCTCTTAAATAGAGCTTATAGTTGAAACAACCGTTACCAGTCGACTGGTGCCAACACCAGTCGACTGGTCAACCTTGGATTCGAACGTTATATCCCAACGTTCGAATTTCAGCCGACACCAGTCGACTGCACATAAGATCAGTTGACTGATCTTTCTGTGCCCTACATCAGTCGACTGATTCAAGCATCAGTCGACTTCCCAAACACTAAACCTAGGATTTTCCTTCTCGAGTACAATTCTCTCACACATAGACCCTCACGACTCAGCTGACTCTTTTTTTGCAGCTTCGACCCGTTGCCTTCACGCCTTCTTTGACTTTGGCTCTCGTCCCTCGGATGCATACGAACCCGCGACTCATCCTCATGCCATCTTTCGTGTATGCCTCGAAGTGCACTTCCCTCAGCTCATCGTTCCTATTTTGTCCACAGTCCCTCGGATGCATACAAGCCCACGACTCGTCTCCTCATGCCATCCTTCACCGGACCCGAAGCTGTCCAGCTAAGTCTATGTGTATCCTGCAAATCTGCACACTCACATACACATATTAAATTCAAGGGCGAACCTAACTTAAATCCTTTGCCCAAACATCAAAACACATGGTCACTCCGGACTATAGATTGCTCTAACACTCCTCTTGGATTATAGACTTCTAGATCCAATTCTCCAATATGAGTTTCATGGAGCTCCATGGTTGAGAAGAATTCATCTAGAGATCTTTTCTCTAGATCTTGAAGATGTAGTATGAGTTTAGCATTGAACTCCAAATTGTGTTTTTTGGGAAAGCATTGATGACTTTTATCACTGATGTCTCGGTTTGTATCTCACCTATACTTGTTAGTTCATTCAATATTTCTTTAATTCTAGAATGTAAACTAGATACCTTTTCTCCTTTGTCAAGCTTGATGTTGTTGAGTTGAGATTGAAGAAGGTCTCTCTTTGACAATTTTGCTTCCGATGTACTTTCATGAAGCTCTACTAGCTTTTCCCATAGATCCTTGGCACTTGTGTAGCTTCTAATCCTTGTTATCTCTTGTTGAGGAAGCACACTTAAAAGATGATGCAACGCTTTTGAATTTTCTAGATGATCATCCTTTTGCTTCTTGCTCTACTTTATCTTTTCGAGTGGCTTGTTTTCTTGATTCCTAGGCACTTCAAAATCATTTTCCATAATTAACATGATATCGAAATTGGTATCAAAGAATACCTCCATCATTTTCTTCCTCCAAGAGAATTCTCCTTCGAATTTGGGTGGTTAGATGTGTGAGCCGACTATTTTGATGAAAATTTACTCTTTTCGGCGGTTAGTTCGTTGAAGGATGACCTTGTGCTCTGATACCACTTGTTGGGATCGATAGATCGGCTAGGGGTGAATAACTCGTCACCCAAATCACTTGCTTTTCCTACATGGTTAGTTGCGCTAGCGAAAATGCAATCTAAACACTTGAGTACTGTTAAAGAATTCCTTTTCATCAAATATTACAAGATATAAGCCCTATTTATATACAAAGTTAGGGCCTATTCTAAGAAATAATTAAAACTCTAATCTAGAAAATAAATCAGGATTCTATTCTAATGACTAATTTATATTTTCGGTAAAATACAAATTAGGATACATTAAATTATCCCTAGCTATATTTACAATATTCTACACTCCCCTCATGCTGGAGAATATAAATCATATGCACCTAGCTTATTACATATGTAGTCAATTCGGGTCCCTTTAAGTGACAGTGACAATATCTGCTAGTTGATCATGTGAGTTGACATAACTAGTAGATATTTCTCCAGATACAACTTTCTCTCTGACAAAGTGACAATCGACTTCAATATATTTTGTCTTCTCATGAAAAACTAGATTCGAGACGATATGCATTGTGGCCTGGTTGTCATATATAAGTGACATTTGTGTAATTTCTCCAAATCTTAGTTCCTGAAGCAATTATTTGAGCCATATAAGCTTCTTGGATGGCTATGACCATAGCTCGATACTCTGCTTCTGCACTGGATCTTGTGACAACATTTTGCTTTTTGTTTTTTCAAGAAACAAGATTATCTCCAACAAATATACAAAACCCAATAATAGATCTATCAGTAGGAGAACCTGCCCAATCTGTATCAGAATACCCTACGACTTTAGTTTGTCCTTTGTCTTCGTACAAAAGACTCTTTCCTAGAGCGTCTTTGATATATCGAATAATACGGATTACAACATCCCAATGTTCCTTGCATAGAGTGTTGAGAAACTAACTTACTACACTTACTGCAAATGAGATGTCTGGATGAGTAACAGTAGGATAACTTAGGGGGCGTTTGGTTTGCTCGATTTTCTATTTTTATTTTCCAGAAATCACATTTTCTCATTTTCTAAAAAATAACTTTCTTTCATTCTCTAGTTTTCCAGAAAATGCTATATCTTTTTCTGGAAAACAAGGCTGAAAAATGCAAACCAAACATGTTTTCTAGAAAACCTCATTTTCTATAGAAAATGAAAATGGAAAACAAACCTATCAAACACCCTCTTAGTTTCCCTACTAATCGCCTGTATCGTTTATGATCTGGAAGAGGCTCCCTCTGATTTGGCAGGAGCTTGATATTAGGATCCATGGGGTTATCAACTGTCTTTGAGTTTAACATTCATGTTTCTTCCAAAATATTGATTGTATACTTCCTTTGGGATATGATGATCCCATCTTTGAATTGTGCTACTTCTATTCCCAAGAAATATTTGAGTTTGCTGAGATCTTTTGTCTGGAAATATTTAAAAAGATGTTGTTTCACCTATGAAATTCCGAAATGATCACTACCTATGGGGACAATATCATCAACAGAAACCACTAAGTAGATGCAACTAGTAGATGAGTGACATTAAAAGACATCATGGCCGACCTCACTTCGAGTCATGCCAAACTATTGAATTACATACTAAATCTACCGAACCATGCTTTGGGTGACTGCTTGAGGTCATAAAGATTTCCGTAGGCGACATACAAGACCAGAAGACTCCCCTGAGCAACAAAACATGGAGGTTATTCCATGTAGACTTCCTCGAGCAGGTAACCATGTAAGAAGGCATTTTTGATGTCCAACTTATAAAGAGGCCAATGTCGAATTGCAACAATAGACAGGAATAGACGCACAGAGAACATGTTGGAAACAGGAGAAAAAGTGTCCTCATAATCCAATCCGAAGATCTGAGTATAACCCTTAGCGACGGGGCGTGTTTTAGCCGGTTAACTTTTCCGTCTGTACCAACTTTCACCATATATACCCATCGACAACCAACAACTGATTTTCCTAATGGTAGAGGAACGAGGTCCCAATCCCACTGCTTTGTTAGAGACACATTTTGTTGAGCATAGCTTGTTTCCATTCTGGATGGGCAAAGACATCACCTATAGTTTTTGGAAGAGAAACATATGACAAAGAGGAAAGACAAGAATAATAGGAAGGAGAAAGACAATAATAACTCGAAGAAACATAATGAGGAGAAGGATTACGAGTGAAACACATACCTTTTCGAAGTGCAATAGGGATATCAGATTTAGGAGATGAGATCGGAGGAAGAGGCGAATGACTTGGCTCCAAAGATGTGTCCACGACAGTTTCAGCGCTGGGTGGTGGCAAAGCAAGATGTGGATGATGCTGATAAACCCGCAATGGAGGAGGAGATGGGGCTGGAGGTGATAGAGAGTCCTCCGGAGGGTAAAAGATAGTCACTAGTGTAGGCGTAGAAAGAGAAAACTCGGACGGAGATGCGTTAGGCCCAAAAAATAGAATCGAATCAAAGAACGTGATATTAGTGTAGGACCGGTGCCGTCGATAGAGGGGGGGGGTGAATATCGACCGTTCGAAATCTTTCGGAGTACTTCGTAAACTTTCGATCTAGACTTAGAGTGTTAGCGCAGCGGAAAATAAATAGAACGAAGAAAAACAAAGACAGTAACACGGCGGATTTTTACTTGGTTCCCGACCCCCCAGGGTCAGTACATCCAAGGCCTATGCACGGGTACGCCCGTCCACTATTGGTCTCCTTTCCGGACTTTCCGGAGGCGGAGAAACCCGACTTACAGTGCAAGTTTACAATCAGAATATAAGTAAAATTAAGTGCGTAATAGTAAACTCAAACCGAACAAGCAAGATATGAAAACTCGGCCGATCTGGACCTCCGAAGTGCCGCGCACTTCCTCCTGGAGCCTCCCGGTCGTAGAGCCTCGTCTTTAGCGCGTTGTCGTCGGTTGGAATGATCAGAATGACTCTGGAATGTTGTTTTTGAAGCAGAGGGGTCGAAGCCCCTTATATAGGCCTCCTGGGGCGCCCTGGACGCTGGGGGCGCCCCGATAAACCCGGTCAAACTTTATCCTTGCGCCGACCTCGCCGCAGCTGATAAAACCTTTGACCAGGGCGCCCTGGACACTCAGGGCGCCCTCATGATGGCTTATCTGTGTTTTAGGTTCGAAACTGCACATACAGCTTTGAACCAGGGCGCCCCGGACACTCAGGGCGCCCTGCTTGACACCTGTTCTGCCTGCTTCATCATAACTGCATTTTTACCTTTGGCTTAGGGCGCCCTGGCTGTTCAGGGCGCCCTGGTTGGTGAGGGCGCCCTCCTTGATGGGGGCGCCCTCCTTAAGCCTGCAACCTGGTTACCTTGCTTTTTCTCCGGTTCTGGTTACCTGCAAGATACACAAAGCATATATACATATAATATTAAGCTTAAGGACTTGGTTCGGACTTCGGATTTGCACGAAACCCTAGGTCGAACCGGCACGAGTTCCTATCCCCGAGAACTCGCCCTTCGCCTACTCCTTTCAGGAGACGGTTGCCACCCAGTCCTTCGGGTGGACTTTTGCTTAACCTCCGATTACTCCGGATCTCGAGACACCCAAACCTTGACCCGTCTCTACTCCTGTCCTTAGTCATCGCTCAGCTAAGTTGCTTAGTCCCTCGGACCAAGTCTTCATTTCCTAGCAGTCCTTCGCCAGGTGCCTAGCAACCCTTCGCCAGGTGCCTAGCAACCCTTCGCTAGGTCTTTGTTACCAAGCGGTCCTTCGCCTGGTGCCTAGCAATCCTTCGCTAGGTCTTCTATGCCTAGTAGTCCTTCACTAGGTGCCTAGCAGCCCTTCGCTAGGTGCCTAGCAGCCCTTCGCTAGGTCTTAGGGTTACGATGCCTAGATTAACTAGAACTTTTCTTCAGCTTAGTTTACTTCTCTCTTACTCCCCTTTGTCTGTTCAATGTATCACTGACTTAAGTGTATTGTCAAACATTAAAACACTTAAAGAGGAATATCATTGATGCAACTTGCACCAACAATCTCCCCCTTTTTGATGTTTGACAATAACTTAAGTTAGATTGGTTTAAAGGGGCTAAATCACTATCCTTGGGAAAAAATGAAAAAAGTTTTGAAACTACATTTTTGATCTTTGGGAGAAAATTTTTCTAACTTAAGCACACCTCTCCCCCTTTGTCATACATCAAAAATAATACTTGCACCAATAATGAGAGTATTTTTGAAGATACTTAGTATAAAATTTTGAAAGATACCAAAAACTAATACTTAAGTACTTTGAACTTAGACAACTTAGACAATGTTTTTGAGAAAATGTCAAATATTTTGAAAGATGATCTTTGAGGCATGCAACTACTTTTGAAAAATAATAGAGTCAGCATTTTTTGAAAAATGATATTTTGGAAAATAATAAGTAATTTTTGAAAAATATAAGTACCTTTGAAAAATGTATTGTTTTTTTTAAAAGAGTAGGTACTTTTGAAAAATAATTTTTTTTTAAAATTAAGTACGTTTGAAAGAATATTAGGCTTTGAAAGACATAAGTACTTTTGAAAACATAATATTTGACTTCACTTGGATTATTTTTCAGTCTGACACCATCCTGGGAAACCTTGTTGACTACAAGGGCATTTTCCTAAGTGTCCTGGAAGTTTTCCAACTCAAGTAAATAAAATTTCATAAGTCACAGAATAATAGGATGTAAATTAATTTTGAAAAATGTAAAGATTTTAAAGTGATAATACTTGATTTGGTTTATCTTTCAGTTTGACACAATCATAGGAAACCTTGTTGACTACAAGGACATTTTCCTAAGTGTCCTGGAAGATTTTCCAAACTCAAGATATTATTTCAGATTGAAAAAAAAACCAGATAAATTTTTGAAAATAATAGTAATTTTTGAAAATTGATACTATTTTGAAAGAATAGTTATGTTTTCAACAGGATTTGAAAATACCGCTCATGAAAACATTTGAAATATTCAATAATTCTTTTAATTTGATCTCCCCCTAAACTTGACTTAGTCCTGGGAAGCTTGTTGACCACAAGTACTCTTCCTCTAAGTCTTAAGGGTTGATTCAAATTAAGAAAATTATTTAATAATTTCAAAACAATTAATTAAAAAAAATTGTTTCAGAAGTTTGATTTATACTCCCCCTAAAGTTGACACATCCTAGGAGTCCTTGTAGATTATGAAGTGGACCTTCCTCTGTGTCTTTAGGGTTTATCAAAATCAAGCAAGACAGATAAATTTTACAACATAAACCTTTTTCGAAAAACACAAGTGATAACGTTTTAAAGCTCAGTTTTCGAAAGGTGTTTTCAAATAATAGTAATGTTTAAGATGCAGTTTTTGAAAACCATCAAAAAAAATGAAAAGTACTCCCCCTGTACCCGATACTGTTTGACTTTATCTAAGTGCCTTAAGGGACTTTAGTGTTGTCCTAAGAGGCTTGTGTCTAATTGCGTGAGTCAAACAATTTTTGAAAAGATATAATTTTTGAAAAGCATATAATATGTATATTCAATCAGACAAGCATGAATTCCATAAAAACATTATCATGTTGAAGCACTATTTTGAAAATATATTTTTAGAAAAAATATTATAATGATTTTGAAAAATAATTTTGAAAAACATTTTTCAATTTATTAGTCCTTAACATCTCACCCATTTTAGATGTATCAATACAACAAGCATGATTGCCTTATAAGTGTATTGTGAGATGCTTGAATCATTTTTAATTTATTTTTCAATTCTAAGATTTAATTGAAGCTTGTGTTAGATTTGAATTTGACAAGAAGTAACTTGAATTTGAATTTCAAAAATTGGCTTCCAGGTCTTGGCGAGGCACTAGGCCTTCTTTGGCCGTAGCCTTATGGGATCATCCACCCTTTCCTTGACAAAGCCTTTTAATGAAATTTCAATTTCAAAAATCACTTTTTGTAAAATTCTGGTCTAACTAGTTTGGGTCTTGGATCGGTAGCTTCGGCTAGTTCTGCCAAGATGACTTCCCTAACCTACTATCATCTCACCGCCACCCAATACTAGGTTGATCAAGTTTCAATTATTCTTTTTCCTATAGCCGTTCTAATATATGCATAAAATTTAAATATGAATGACATGTCATATATTTTAAAAGAATAGCAAATGCATGTCATGACAGTTATGCATGAGTCAAACAAGACAAATAATTTTATTTAAGTTTCTAAAAATGTATCAAATTCCCGATTTGATACATGTCGTGTGAACCCGCGAATATATCAACCCACATTGACATATTTAATTTTATTAATTTAATTGTTGCGGTTTGGGTAAGGTTTTAGTTTAGTTCGAGTTTAAGTTATTTAAGGATTAATTGGAGATTATAATGATCAGGGATTAATTAATCGATGTTGAATTAATTAAAGTTGAATTAATTTGAGTTATTTTGAATTATTTAATAATTAATTAATTTGGATTATTTAGAATTAATTAATATTTAATTAATTAATATTTAATTAATTTGAATTTGAATTATTTGAATTATTAAGAATTAATTAATTTGAATTTGAATTATTAAGAATTAATTAATTCGAATTTGAATTATTAAGAATTAATTAATTTGAATTTGAATTATTAAGAATTAATTAATTCGAATTTAATTAAGACTTAGTTTAGATTTAATTAGGATTTTATTAAAATTTAATTAAGATTTAATTTGAATTTAATTAAGATTTAATTTGAATTTAATTAAGATTTAATTTGAATTAATTAATATTTAATTTGAATTTAATTAAGATTTAATTTGAATTTAATTAATATTTAATTTGAATTAATTAAGATTTAATTTGAATTTAATTAATATTTAATTTGATTTTAATTAATATTTAATTTGAATTTAATTAATATTTAATTTGATTTTAATTAAGATTTAATTTGATTTTAATTAATATTTAATTTGAATTTAATTAAGATTTAATTTGATTTTAATTAATATTTAATTTAAATTTAATTAATATCTAATTTGAATTTAATTAAGATTTAATTTGAATTTAATTAATATTTAATTTGAATTTAATTAATATCTAATTTGAATTTAATTAAGATTTAATTTGAATTTAATTAAGATTTAATTTGAATTAATTAATATTTAAATTGAATTTAATTAATATATAATTTGAATTTAATTAAGATTTAATTTGAATTAATTAATATTTAATTTGAATTTAATTAATATTTAATTTGAATTTAATTAATATTTAATTTGAATTTAATTATGATTTAATTTGAATTAATTAATATTTAATTTGAATTTAATTAATATTTAATTTGAATTTGATTAAGGTTATAATGATTAATTAATAATTGTGGGTTTAAATTCTTCATTTTCATTATTTCTAAAATTTCTTCTTCATCTTTATCTTTCTTTTCAAGTTTTTCTAATAATTTTGATTTATTTGAATTTTTGTAATTTTTATTAACTATGACCTTTATCTTAGATAGTTCTATATCCTCCTTAAGATTAGATTTTTCAATATTCTCACAGTAGGTGGAGTAAAAGGGGCCACTAGTTAAATTTTTGTAATAACTTTCAAGATTTTCTATAATTAAGTTATCATCTAGGAGAATTTTATCTTTATTATCCTCAGGAATATCTTCAGTCAAATCTTCTTTATCCTCAAGATTTTTAATAATTTCAGGGTCATCTTTAGAATTATCTTTAAGGTTTTCAAATTTGAATTCAGAATTATCCTTAGGATTTTCAAATTTGAATTCGGAATTATTCTTAGGATTTTCAAATTTGAATTTCGAATTATCCTTAGGATTAATTTTGTCTGAATTAAAATTATCAGATCTAATTTTATCAGATAAATTATCAGAATTAATTTTATCAGATAAATTATCAGAATTAATTTTATCAGATAAATTATTAGAATTAATTTTATCAGATAAATTATTAGAATTAATTTTTATCAGATAAATTATCAGAATTAATTTTATCAATTTCTGAATTGATATTCTGAATTAAACAATTAATTTCTGATATTTTGGTCATATTCACGTTTTGTAATTTAACATGCAAAAAGTTAATTTTACTATGCAGTAAATCTACTTTATCATAAAAATTAACTACTTTATCACATTACAGTGCAGAAACTTGTAAAATTTTCGGAACATAAATCTTGTGTACCTTCGCCGGGCATTTGTTTTTGTAATGTCCGTATTTCTCGCACTTGAAGCATTGCACGTGATGCTTGTTTTTCCGGACTCCTGGCGCTGGTATCTCCTTTGCCGCTGGTGACGAACGATTCTTACGAGTAGGGCACTGATTTTTATAGTGCCCTCTCTCCCTGCACATGAAACAGATAATATGAAACTTAAAAATAGACATTTTAAAATTAAAAGTACCTGATTCACCCCTGGGCTCCCCCTCAACTCCTGGCGTCTTTGCTCCGTCGGCGGTTAGTCCGGTGAAGAGCGGCTCGGCATCCAAGCCCTGACAAAGAACCGTCAGGCAAAAGTCCAACCAAAGGAGCGGTTGGCAACAGGTAAATTCTCCCGAGAGGAGTAGGTGAGGACGCGTTCCCCGTCGAGGGAACAGTAGGCGTCGGTTCGACCTAGGGCTCCATTTCGGAGACCAAAGTCAGAACCAAGACAGCTAAGGCTGTATAAAATAAATAATTAATTGTGTTATTGTGTTTTGGACTAACCCTGGATGCAGGACCGAAGGAACGTGTGTCTGCAATTCAGAGAGCCTCAAAGGAGTGAGGCAGCAGCTGAGCAGGGCGCCCTGAGTGTCCAGGGCGCCCCCAAGGTGAACCAGAACCAAGTGAAGCAAAAAGGGCTTCGACTGCCTATTGGGCAGGGCGCCCTCAGTAGCCAGGGCGCCCTCAGCAGCCAGGGCGCCCTCAGCAGCCAGGGCGCCCTCAGCAGCCAGAGCGCCCTCAGTAGCCAAGGCGCCTTGGGCCCAGGTCTGCGAAGCCTCGTCAACTTTTGTTCCCTCCCCCTGGAAGGAATCTCCCCCTATGTTTTTCAAAAATTTGTGGGGTTTTAAACACTTTACTTGTACTTAAGTTTTAGGTAACTTAAAAATACATAGTAGAGTTTTTTAAAGCATAATTTGAGTTTAAAGTCTTAAGTTTTACAGTACTCAAAATGTTAGCTTAAATACTCTGTAGTATATAACAAGCTTAAGTACTTAGTAGGTTTTGAAACACTTTAGTACTTAACAAATTTGAAAAACTTTAGCTTTAGAGTAAAAATAATTTTGACAAGCTTAAGTAGAAACCTTTTGAAAGGCTAGAGTATTTTGCAAAATTTAAAGGCTTGAAAAAAATTTGAAGCTAGAGTACTTTGCAAAATTTTGAAAGCTTTAAGTAAAGAATTTTGAAGCTTGAGTACTTAGCAAAATTTTGAAAGCTTGAAACAAAAAATTTTGAAGCTAGAGTACTTTGCAAAATTTTGAAGGCTTTAAGTAAAAGTTTCGAAAAGCTTAAGTATTTTTGAAAGCTTAAGTAGAAGTTTTGAAAGCTTAAGTATCTTTCAGAAATACTTTTTGAATAAAGGATAGAGTTAAGAAAATTTTGAAAAGAAAATTTTACTCTCTCCTTTCCTATCTCTCCCCCTTTGCCATATATCAAAATAATTAAATACAGCATAAATAAGGAAATAAGTAAAATTTTTGCTGTACTGAATCAATCCATACTTAAATTTATACTAAATCAATCAATTCTCTCTGTAGGGGCCTGTCTAACCCAATTAGCTACTTACTGACTGTTATAAACAGTAGTTTTAGCTAGGGTTAGTCAAGTTAAGTGTTTTTGTTCAAGTTAGATTTTCTAAACTTGACACTTAACTTGATTGCTGTATAAGTTGTATTTAGTGCCCCAATTACTGCAGATGCACTGACTTAAAGCATCTTGAATTGAGGCAAAGACCTAAGCATCTCAACCCTTTCTAGGTTATCAATCATAAGTACCCTAAGGTGCTTGTGAGATGCTGGCTTCTAAGTCTATAGGTGCATGCAGTTCTAGGGTTAAAGCCTAGGCTAAGTCCATTTTCGAAAAATCCCTAGTTTTGAAGGGGGTAGTTTTAAAATAAATATAAAACTAAGTCGAAAAGATTTTAAAATTGATTTTTGAAAAAAAGCTAAGTTGAAAATGAAAACTGATTTTGAAATTTAAATAAAATAGTTTTTCAAAATTCTAATTTTAGAAAACTTATTTTTGAAATCAAGTAGAGTAAAAACAATTGAGTTAAACTATTCTACTGAACACAATCCTAACTAATTAACAAGAAACCAATAATCATAAACTAGTCATCATAAAATAAAAGCAGGTACTTTAGGTTCAACATAGTCAACAGTCAAGCACAAGTCAACCCTACTGAGTAGGGGCAGTCAAATAGGTACAATGCCAAGTGAATCTAAGATGAAGGACCAGGGTGATCAGATGGACCCGGCTGCCACGCATCGAATCGAGCCATCATCTGTAAGAATCGTGCATCAGCTATTTCTCTATCAGCTCTGCGAGCGTCCATCTGCTCTATGTGAGAGGCCTCGACCTCTTCTCGGAGACTATGTATGTGTGTCTCCATACGGGTCACTCTCTCGTAGAGTGTCGGTGGAGCTGGCTCGTCTATATGGGCTCGGGCTTTTGCTGCTATATCTCCGATGTCGTACTCGACCTCCTCGTCCGAATCGATCTGATGAGCTGCTCTCCGACGTCTCCAAGACAGAACCCCGGTACCGGACACCTCTATACCTGCTAGGGCGAAGTTTCTATAGCCTATTTCATCGTAGTCGGTCAGATCGGCCATTTCTCCCTCGGTAATGTTCCTACCATGGTAATGTAGTAGGGACGTGATAACGTGGCAGTAGGGTGTGCGTACCCGCCCTTGCGTGTTCACACTGGATGCGTGTAGGATAGTGTGAAACATATGAAGTCCTATATGAATATCTAGCTGGTGAATCAGGGCGTACAAGAGAAAAGTATGGAATGGTCGCATAGTGGTGACGTCCCTGGTGGATAAGGGCAGAATACATCGGACTAAGACCCTATATAGGGCATAGTCCTGGACCTCTAAGTCGACTGACTGGAATCGTCTGGCCACTGGTTGCCTAAAGAAATATGAGTGTAATGTATCTAAGGTGATGTGAGAATAGGGAGCATCAAAGGGAGGTTCCCTAGGAGGATAACAACAGAAGATGGACTGCGAGGGTCGTAGTCCTAGAAATCGGTTCAGTAATGTTGGTGTGATGGTTAAGGGAATACCTTGAACCATGGTGGAGAACATGAGATTATCCTGTCTAATGATATTATTGTAAAATTCTGCACATAAGGAAGTATTGATTGGGTGAGTGCAGAATACGAGATTGTCCAGTTGGTAGTGGTTTATGACGTTCATAGCTAGGGGACAGGATTGGGTGAAGAATAGCCTATTCAAGTAACTCGTTTTGATAGGTTTATAGGTGGTACGAGCGAACTTGTTACATAATTCTAAATTGGGAAACCTAGGATCAGGACTAGGTTGAGTACTGGGTTCTGCCTAATTAGGTCGGCGTCTTCTAAGAGAAAGAATGTATACTTAAAGAAAGTGTGCATTTATTGAAAAATTGAAAAGAAATTAACAAAAACAATAAATTATACCGGTTTGCTCGGGGAGGCATTGTTGAGGGCTTGAGAGCTTGAGAGGGTTGCAAGATCTCTTGGAAGGTAGAAGGTTGAGGAGGAGAAGTGTTTTGGGTGTGAAGAGTAGAAGGGGAAGGGAGCCCCTTTTTATAGGCAGTTTGGGCGCCCTTCCCCGTGAGGGCGCCTTGACTGGTGAGGGCGCCCCTAGCAGTGAGGGCGCCTTCATCAAGCCTGCAGTTACTTTTCGGCAGCTTTCTGCCGTGAAAGGACTGTGGGAGGGCGCCTTGACTGGAGAGGGCGCCTCTACCCAAAGCTGCAGCTGCCTTTTAGCAGCTTTTGACCATCCTCGGGTATACGGAGGCGCCCTGAAGCTTCAGGGCACCCTGGTCAGCGTGAAGTGGCAGAGGAGCCTTTTTGACCAGCCTTGGGGCGCCCACACCGGTTTGGGCGCCCTAAGGACTAGCTTTTGACTCAAATGAAGTGCATTTGACCAGATTTGACCTGGTTTGACTACATTGACCGTAGTTTGACTATGTTGACCGTGGTTTGACTATGTTGACCATGTTTTGACCTTGTTGACCATGGTTTGACATATAGAATTTCACTGCAACACATGTATTAAGGGAATCATTTAGTCTTAATTTTACTGTCTTACCCAGATCTAGGGTTTTCAATCACGTTAACCTTATAGGTTTTGTGAGACAGGTTTTGATAGTTTTGAAAATTTTGATTAATTTTGAAGGATAATTAAATTTTGAAAACTTAATTAATTAATTTTGAAATTTTTGAAAAGATGTTTAAGTCTATACTTAGCTGAAATTTTGTGTTAGATTCGAATTTGACAAAAATTAATTTGAATTTGAATTTCAAAAATTGGCTTCCAGGTCTTGGCGAGGCACTAGGCCTTCTTTGGCCGAAGCCTTATGGGATCATCCACCCTTTCCTTGACAAAGCCTTTTAATGAAATTTCATTTTCAAAATTATTTTTTGAAAAATTTCTGGTCTAACTAGTTTGGGTTTTGGATCGGTAGCTTCGGCTAGTTCCGCCAAATTGGCTTCCCTAACGTACTATCATCTCACCTCCACCCAATACTATGTTGTCAAATTTCAGCTAAGTTTGTTCAGTCCTTAAGCTAGCCTAAGTCTAAGCATGGTATATTGCAGAAAATAACTAATCAATCAATCAAGCAATTTAAATCAAGAATAACAAGTTTATCTAATAATAAAAATAGTTTTCAGTTTGGCTCCCCCTGGACTAAAGCCACGGTGATGGTTAGGCAAGATGTGAATCTTGTCCTTGGGGATCCAATACTGATTTGATCCAGTAGGTTGGTTCAGGCATAGTTTAGGTACCCATGCCTGAATTTTTCCTCTGGACTGATTCAGTACAGTCAAATATGATCTTTGTCGGGATTTGGTTCGGTAGCCAAGTCCAGATCGATTTAGAACAGACTTCTGTTTCCCAAGAATCATGTCAAGATTTTTGGAACCAGAGGTGAATCGTTCTAGGGCTGATCTAAGATCCTTAACCTGAGTTTTCAGGGAGAAGTTTTCCTTTTCAAGTTTTTCAACTTGAGTGGGAGTTCCTTCCTGAACCTTCTCGGTTGAGGGTTTAGAGTCAGCTCCCTCTTTCAGGTGTTTTACTTCCTATCGGAGGGATTCGACCCGGAGTTTGGCTTTTGCCAAATCACGAGAAAGAAAAGAAATCAATTCAGTTAACTGTAATCTATTAAAACCAGTTACCTTAATTTCTCCGTCCTCTGTGAAGGTCAGCTCGCCGTCCTCTTGTTCTGATTCTGACTCTGTCTCGACTTTATCTGAGGCGGTCAGAGCTAGGAGGTTGGACTGGGGTGCCTCTTCTTCTTCTTCTGAGGAAGACTCGTCCCAGGTTGCTTGCAGTGCCTTCTTTCTTCTCGGCTTCTTCGTCTCCTTTAGGTTAGGGCACTCTGACTTGTAGTGACCCTTTTTCTTGCACTCGTAGCAGGTCACATTGGGCTTGTTTGCTGGTTCAGTTGGTTCGTCCTTTCTTCGGCCGATTTTTCGTTTGTTGGTTCGGTTCTTCAGCTCCTTGTAGTAGTTTCGAGCGAGCCGGACCAGTTTAGTTTGATCTCCTTCTTCATCTTCTGAGTCTGTGTCAGACTCGGGTTCAGGTTTAGTTTTCTTCTTCGTTGTCTTTAAGTTTTTACTTGCAATGAAAGCAATACCTTTTTCGACCGAATTGGTGTTAGTCTGTTCGTGCAGTTCTAGTTCAGAAAATAATTCATCTAGTTTTATTTTAGAAAGATCTCTAGAGACCTTGTATGCATCTACCATAGATGCCCACAAGGTGTTTCTAGGAAAGGCGTTTAGAGTATACCTTATTAGGTCACGGTTTTCAACCTTGTGACCTATTGAGTGAAGACCGTTCATTACCTCCTGGATTCGTGCGTGGAGCTGGGCTGCTGTTTCGTTGTCGGCCATCTTGATAGTGTAGAGTTTATTCAGTAGCAGATCCCTTTTGCTGATCCTGGTGTCCGAAGTCCCTTCGTGCAGCTCGATCAGTTTTGTCCATAGCTCTTTTTCACTGTTGAAGGGGCCCACTCGGTTCAGCTCTTCCTTTGTCAGCCCGCATTGTAGGGTTTACGTTGCTTTTGCGTCGGCTTCTATCTTGCGCTTTAGAGTGTTGTCCCACTTCGAGTAGCTTTGTGGAAGTCCTTCTGCATTTCGGGGGATCTCCAGACCGGACTGGATAATGATCCACATATCCACCTGATTTTTCAGGTGGACCTCCATGCGACTTTTCCAGTAGGAAAAGTCTTCTCCACTGAAGAGTGGAGGTCTAGCGGTGCTGAATCCCTCTTGCATAGACATTTGTTCTGTAAAAGGAAATTTTACAAAAAAAGGTGTCCCAAGACTCGGTCTTGGATTAGCAGTGCGAGATAAAGATAATTATAAGAAATTAAAAAAAATCCGAAAAAAATATTTCAAACTGGTGGTTGCACCAAGTTTGAATTCCCCGCTCTGATACCACTTGTTGGATCGTGAAAAGCCGATAGAGGGGGGGGTGAATATCGGAAATCACTCTTTTTCGGAAAACTAAGAGTAAGTGCACAGCGGAAATAAAAATACGAGACACAGCACAAAGACATAGTGATTTTTACTTGGTTCGGAGCCTGTGTCGACTCCTACTCCAAGGCCCACGGTTGTTGACCGTTTACTTTGGGCAATTCTATATTCGCGCAAATAGGTTACAATGATTTCAATTACAAAGAGAGTGCAATAAAATAATAATAAAATATTAAGCTCTTCGTTACCGACGTCCGGAGTGTGTCGATTCTTTTCGGGGCAGCGGGACGTCGTCGACTCGAGGTGAGGCGTTTCTGGAGCAAGGCACGAGCGTAGAAGAGCGTGGAAGCTTTTGAATCAAGTTGATGTTAAGCTTGGGGTCGAGGGGTGCTATTTATAGCACCTAGGGCGCCCTGGACGTCGGGGGCGCCCTGCCACGTGTCAGCCGATCCGGATTTAGCTCGGTCAACAGTTATCCCATCCGAATAGGGATAAGTTTGACTCTGGGGGCGCCCTGGTCGCAGAGGGCGCCTTGGCTGACTTCTTCCGCGCAGAGATCTCGGCTGTGGATAAAGACGAGGCTTCGCAGACCTGGGCCCAAGGCGCCTTGGCTGCTGAGGGCGCTCTGGCTGCTGAGGGCGCCCTGGCTGCTGAGGGCGCCCTGGCTGCTGAGGGCGCCCTGCCCAATAGGCAGCCGAAGCCCTTTTTGCTTCACTTGGTTCTGGTTCACCTTGGGGGCGCCCTGGACACTCAGGGCGCCCTGCTCAGCTTCTGCCTCACTCCTTTGAGGCTCTCTGAGTTGCAGACACACGTTCCTTCGGTCCTGCATCCAGGGTTAGTCCAAAACACAATAACACAATTAATTATTTATTTTATACAGCCTTAGCTGTCTTGGTTCTGACTTTGGTCTCCGAAATGGAGCCCTAGGTCGAACCGACGCCTACTGTTCCCTCGACGGGGAACGCGTCCTCACCTACTCCTCTCGGGAGAATTTACCTGTTGCCAACCGCTCCTTTGGTTGGACTTTTGCCTGACGGTCCTTTGTCAGGGCTTGGATGCCGAGCTACCCTTCGCCTGGTGCCTAGCAGTCCTTCGCTAGGTCTTCAGTCCCAGACTGTCCTTCGCCTGGTGCCTAGCAGTCCTTCGCTAGGGCTTTTAACTCTGGCATTCCTTCGCCAGTGCCTAGCGGTCCTTTGCTAGGGCTTTCACTGCACACTTGATTAACTTGTTAGAAAACAAGAAGGACTTAACTTTTGATCTATGTTGCCATTATCAAAACACAGGTTTGACTTAGGTGCATTCTGCACCAACAATTAGCAGATATGAAGTACCGACAGAGAGTAGGGGAATAACACTTGTACCATTTCTGACACCGTGGGTACCCAAGGAAGACACATTTATGAGACGGGGAGAGAGTTTGCCAATGCCAGGATCAAGAGCATGAGCAAAACATATAGAACCAAAGACCCTAGGTGGTAAAGGATAAAGAGACTGATGAGGATAAAGTATATGATGAAGTATTTTATCTTGTAGAGTGGAGGAAGGTATATGATTGATGAGATAACACGTAGTAAGTACGGTGTTACCCCAAAACCGATGAGGAATATGAGAGTGGAAAAGAAGAGTCTGAGTGGTCTCAAGAAAATGACGATTCTTGTGTTTTACAATTCCATTTTATGGGGGGGGGGTATGAGGACAAGACGTCCTATGCAACACACCATGAGATGCCAAAAAGGCCCTAAATGGAGTAGATAGATACTCACATACATTCACTTTGTAAGGTTTGAAGAGAAATACCAATTTGAGTTTGGATTTCATAGAAAAAAGATTAAAAAATAGGAAATAATTCTGAACGATCCTTCATCAGATATAACCAAGTACAACGGGAAAAATTATCTATAAAAGTAACAACATATCGAGACCCCAATGTAGAAGAAATACGACTTGGACCCCAGACATCAGAATAAACCGAAGTAAAAGGGGGCGTAGCCCGACTCACAGTGCGAGGAGAAAAAAACTATGTTCATGCTTTTCTAATCGACATGACTTACAAGCCAAAGACTCTAAGTGAGAAAGACTAGGATGTAATTTTCAATTTATCAAGACATGGATGTCCTAATTGAGCATGAATAAGAAGAGGAGATGCTGCTGCCGAACCAACAAGAGAGGGCCGGTGAAGCCGATATAGGCCATGAGACTTATATTCGAAGCCAATCATCCTCCCTGTATTCCGGTCTTATAAAGAAATAGAAGTTTTAGTAAAAGAGATGACACAATTAAGAGATCGAGTAAGTTGACTTATTAATAACAAATTAAAGAGAACTCCAGGAACTTAAAGAACATTATGAATAGGGAGAGATAGAGAAGGATGAACAATACCAACACTCTGGGACTGAGTTTAAGAACCATTTGCCATGATAACAAAGGGTAAATAACCGAAAGTAGTGAGAGAAGAAAAAAGAGATTTATTACCAGTGATATGATGGTTGCCCCAGAATCAAGAACCTAGGGATCTGAAGATCGAGATATGCCAGCAAAGGAATTACCAACGTGTGCAATGATAACAATGGAATCAGAAGTATGTTGATCCTCATACCATTTCAGAAAGTCATCATAGGAAGGAGGTGGGGTCGAATCCGGTGGCAACTGTGAAGTGGAAGTTGAAGAAGCGACAGAACTCTAGACGATCTGAGCAGCACGAGGGGGTCAACCATGTATACTCCAACATTTATCAATCGTGTGTCCTGGTCGGTGGCAATGATCACACTAAAAGCGTCCTTTGCCACCCTTACGGGATGGAGGTCTGGTGTTGCTTCGAGAGACCAAAGCTAATGAGTTAATAGGAACGAAAAGAGGTAATGTCAAGACTTTGGTAGAGACACGAAGGAGAGTCGCCCAGGTACTGTCTATGGTAGCTTCTGTGGGGCTGCCTAGGATCTGATCACGAACATGAGAATAATCTGTGGGCAAACCATATAAAGCCAGAGACATTAAAAATTTCTTCTGATTTTCAAGCTTTGCAACAGGAGTGGTCGCAGGTGGAAGCAGTTCATTGAAGTCACAAAGAAAGCTAGAGATCAAACCTAGATAAGTTGACATAGAATCCTTAATCTGATGGACATTGAGGATGCTCATGAGATCTTCACAAACTTGATAGAGTCGCCGAGAGGTGTTTGTAAAGAGTTGTTGATCCTATGTCTAAACAACTTTGCAGATTTTATAAGTGTGGAAGACATCTCCAAGAGATGGATGGATTGTGGCTCGGATAATACAACTTGGAGATGGATGGATTGTGGCTCGGATAATACAACACAACTGAGCGTCAATCTTTTTCCATAGAGGACGATCGATGACTTGAGCATCTTCTTAGGTTTGGGTGAGATGTGTCTTATAACCCTGTCTGGCAAGCCAAAGCTCAATGTGAGGGGCTCAAGAGGAGTAGTTTTTACCATGCAACTGCTCGGAAGAGAGCGGTGCAGTGATGTGGCTGGTAAAGATTGAGATATTTGGCTTTGGAGTGCCAGAGGTAGTCATTGATCAGTTTTGGGTTGTTGAGAAGTTATCGGCGTTAGGAATAGGCGTCGGAATATGCACGCGACGGAGGAGCCTTCGATGTTCGACGGAGGAAAGCACACTGTGGAGAACAACACACGACGTGCGACAGCGTACAGGAAGAAGCCTTTAGCGCACCTAAAGATGGAGGTCGCGAGCCAAGGAAGAAAAGGAAGGGCTGCCTTGCACGAGCAGGTCGTGGGGAGCAACGCGATCGGGTGCAGAGAGAATGTGATCAGATGTGGAGAACGACGCGTTGTCAGAGCTCGCGACACATGCAGTAGAAGAACAGTAGTTTCGGTTTCTCTGGAAAACAACATCTTTGGTTTCTATGGAGAACAGTAGCGTAACATGCAGGAGAAGAACAACAGCGTCGCGAGGAAGAACAACAGCGTCGCGTGGAGATAGGGAAAAAGAGAAGTGGCGAGCAAGATAAGTCGCAATAGGGAAAAAAGAAATGAATCGACCAAGATTTAGGGCAAAAGTGAATTTTAGGGTAAAGGAAAAAAGAACTTAAACCTTGCATTTTGATACCATCTGAAAGAATTCCTTTTCATCAAATATTATAAGATATAAACTGTATTTATATACAAAGTTAGAACCTATTCTAAGAAATAATTAGAATTCTATTCTAAAAAATAAATCAAGATTCTATTTGAAGGGTTAATTTGTATTTTAGGTAAAATACAAATTAGAATACATCAAATTATCCCTAGCTATATTTACAATATTCTAACAAGAACAATGTTAACACTTAACTTTTTACGTGGTTCGGAGATTGCTTGCTCCTAGTTCACGGTGTGCCCTTGAGGTGGTCGAACTCTCAATCATTCGGTGGATTAGTCCTCGGCAATCTCCGGCTAAGCTTTCTCCTTCTCGGTGGAGAACAACCTCTCATAATGTCTCTCTTCCCTTTACAATATAAGAATTAGGGTTTGAGGAAGAGAGGAAGCTTTCGAAGTTTCAAAGCCTTCACAAGAAAATAACTAACCCTTCTCAAGTCTCAAAGTCTCCCTTTAAATAGAGGAGAGAGATGTTAACAAAACAGCTCAGTCTCGACACCAGTCGACTGATGCTAACCCCAGTCGACTAGTGCTTAGCCAACGACTAGATTTTGAATAAACTAGTCGATTGCCATCCAGACAAGTCGACTGATTTTGTTGTTTGAAACTCACAGAAGGTTTAGTCGACTAGTGTCCCTACCAGTCAACTGATCCTATTACACACTCACACTTATTCTCTCTAGAGTCACCCTTTGAAGCTTTCTTCCTTTGGCTCTCGTCCCTCGGATGCATCCAAGCCCTCGGCTCATCCCGATGCCATCCTTTGCGTATGTCTTGAAGTCAATTTCCCTCAGCTCCACTACGTTGCTCCTCGTCTGGCGGTCCCTCAGATGCGCTATCCTTCACCAACTTAAGGACCCGAGTACCAAGATGAGATCTTCTATATATGTGTTCCACTAAGTCCTGCATGATTCAAACACACTTCAAATTAATATGAAAATCTAACTTAATCATATTGACACACACATCAAAATTCATGATCTATCCGATCAAACCTGGGCCGATTGCACCAACAAAAATGTCAAAAATAAGTGATGGACAATTGGTTGGATCTACAATAAAGCCAGGGGCATTCAGATGTTAGTCAGCCGCTAAGGTTTTACCTAGTAAACATGGGACTACTGATTCTATTAATAAGAAGCCAATTGCACCTGCACCTCCTATGGCTAGCTCAAAGGATCCACTTTGCAAAGCAGCTATGGGTAGTGGGGGTTCAGTAGTGCCACCTCCAGAAGTTAAAGAGGAGAAGCACAGTACTTCCAGTCAACCTCAGAGCAATAACCACTCCTGTTCTGGTTATCAAGTGAAACCAATTGCTTTTTCATGGAAGGAAGAAGTAATGAGTTCAATAGCTGGATCAGGGAACACTAGCAAGTTAACTGGTTCTATAAACCGCGGTCATAGGTCTAGCAATGGGCTTCATGTAGCTAATGTATCTAGAAATCATAAGGAAACTCATTCTGGTAGGTCTGGATCAATCAACAAGGTTATGACAGCAGAAAAAACATCACAATGCGAAAAGACACCTGATATCCCTGTTGGTGATGATGGAGGTACCTATAGGTTGATTGCTATGTTAGGATGTATACTAAAAGCCTAGCTTTTGTATGAACATCTACATTTTGAAATGAGAATCACATGATCATTGTTTGCATTTTATATTTGATATATACATGTTATTGTCTAATACTTTACATTGTAGATAACATTGTGTGGTGTCACACAGAAGATCATGTTATCAGTCCCTTGTAGAATATAAGTAGAGACTCACAACCTAGATAGTTTTGGACAAATCATTGGCATGGTTGTAGAGTAATTTTGTATTGGTTTATCTTGACCATAGAATTACACTAGTACACTTTGTGTGTATTGAGCATGACCGATATAGAGGCGATTCAATTTATACTGACTATATAATTGAACTAGATCTCAGATATTATGGTATACATGTTCTTAATCCCGATATAATAACGGGCACATGTATTTAATATCTATTTCTTTGATTTACCAGTGGGTGAGATTTATTGGTTAAATCGATAGGCCTGGTAAAGTGGAAAATAATATTATTTACATGGTGTGATGTTGATTATAGAAAGAAATCGTGTCCTGATGCGTCAGGTTGATGATGCCCTCTTGAGGAGCTCATAAAGCTCATCATGTTAAATCCTGCAGGTGGACTTGATTCGACATGATGATAAGGTTGAGTGGTACTACTCATAGAGTTAAATATTAATTAATTAAATTATCAGTAATTTAATTAATTAATGGGGATTCAAGATCTTAAACACGGAGAAATTTTGTACACATAATAGATAGAGCTCATATTTATTTATGGGGGGTTGGTGAGGTAGTTCAATGATAATCCTTTAGTAGATTGGATCATCATTAATAGATCGGACTTTGATCCATCAGATGGTTAAAACTCAAATTTTCCTCATGATCCCTATTATAACTTATATATACTTCATGAATCATTAAGGAAAAACCTAAGAGTTGCTTCCTCTCTCCACATTCTCTTCTGGCCGCCGCCCAAGGTCTCTTCTCGCTGCCAACTCCGGTCAATGTGAGTGCATGCAATTGTTGCTTAATGGATGTTGCCGTGAGTGTATGCATGGTCAAGAAGCTTCAATGTTGTCGGAATTGCATGCGCGAGCCAAGTGCATGCCGTGAGCCAATTGCACTGCCGTCAGCCAAACATGCGTGAGCCAATTGTACTGTCGTGAGCCAATCATGCGTGAGCCAATTGGTTGCACTACCGTGAGTGCATGCGTGAGTAAATTGGTTGCCATGGAGTGCATGCGTGAGGCAACCAAGTGCATGCGTGAGGCAATTGGTTGCCCATCAACTAGCGAGGAGGAGGTTTCGACCAAGAAAAAAGAGGAAGAAAGGTTTCCGTTGGTGACTTCGTTTCTTAGAAGATCATCGTCTATACGATGTCCAAGAAAAGAGTAGGACATACAATACAAGATCGCAAGGTAAATAAGAGGTATACTTCTTGTTTTGGTTCCTTTTACTTCATTTAATTATTGTATGTTGTTATTATTATGGACCCCGAAGATAAATACAAAAATCGACGATTTATTCATCATCAATTCCGCGGCTAATCGGTTAGACGAGTTAGATTGCTTGAACAACAAGTTTGTTCAAGTGGTCACTTGAATCGGTTAGTACAATGATGAGTCGGTTGCTTGGGTAATTGTTCTCCATCCGGATTTGTTTCAATTAATGAAATTTTAATCCGGGGGCATGGAGAGAATTCCCATGCGCGAACAACCGAGTTCCAACAACTGGTATCAGAGCCAATGGTTTCCGATTTTGTGTGTTTTGGATTCGGTTACTTTTATGCATTTTATCATGTATAATTTTATGTCGGTTAATAGTAGGATGTGCGTAGGCTCTCTTTGGTTGCAGGCATAAGATCCGGCTATTATGACTTAATATGTTTGTATATGATTGTGTGTGCGTGGTTGTAATATTTATTTGAATCCTCTAGGTTGACGAGGCTAGATAGTATTTAATTTTTGTAATTAAATATGACATTGATTAGCCACGCATTTTAGTTTACTTTCGATCTAGATTTGTTGTACACTCCTTTGTGGAGTATAGGATCGATGGATGTAAATTAAAATAATTTTTTATCTCGGGTCAGAGCTCCTTCATGGATGAGTCTTGTGCATGCTGCTTGGAGGAGGAGACGAGGTGACGACACGATGGGAGGCATATTCAAGAACAAAATGCCATAATAGTTGAAATTTATTTTCATGTTTATAGCTTGTTGTTTGATATGCATGTTGTGTGTGCTAGAAAATTCCTCAATTATAAATTACTAAATGGGAGAGCGATTCTAAGAATCTCATTGTCTCCATTATAAATTTGACATGTGATGCGAACAAACTTGCGCGTTGGCTCTGAGTGTCTTCCTCTATATCGGATGAGTTTGTTTCGCGGATCACTAGGTCAGACATGGTTAAAGGAAGTTATTTAGGAGCGTGTGATCTTCCCCATCGGAAGGGACATAATCCTAGATAATTGTCTTAATATCGTGTAATGGTGAACACTTAGATGTAAATAATAGTATCCTCTCCATCGGAGTCACTGCTATTATTTATAAGGCTGAAGAGGAACTAACTATTAATTTTATTTGTCAAAAAGTTAAGTTGACAAGATAATACAATTAATGGGTAAAACCTCCTCTTACAAATGAAGAATTCATATACATCCACACTATCGTGGCATACGATATTCTTGGTGTTTTGAGGTGTTGGTTGATTTTAAAATTTTATTGTTTGAGGAATCAATAATTTTTTGAAATCTAATGTTTTTGATCATTGTGATTCTCAGGATATTTTCAAAATGACTTTCAACCCATTTGTTGTTATTTTGAAAGAAAATAAATTTACTGGCCCTAACTATATTGATTGGAAACGAAACCTGAACATTGTCTTGATTGTTGAGGAGTACAAATTTATACTTTTTGAGAACTGTCCTAAAAAGTCTAGTGAGAATTCTAGTGAAGAGGAGAAGGAACGTTATAAAAAGTGGGTGAAGGCAGACGAGATGGCGCGGTGTTACATTTTGGCTTCTATGTCAAATGTGCTGCAACATCAACATCAGGCCATGACTACTGCTTATGATATGACGTGCAATCTAAAGGAACTCTTCGGACACCAGAATCGGGCTGCTAGGCAAGAGACGATGAGGAACTTGATGACGACCACCATGGTTGAGGGAACACCCGTGAGGGATCATGTTCTCAAAATGATGACTCATTTGAATGAGATATAAGTCCTTGGAGCAGAGATCGATGGGGAAACCTAGGTCGATATCATTCTCCAGTCTCTACCTAGGAGTCTTGAGCAGTTTCACTTGAACTATAATATGAACAAACGGGCATATTCGTTGGCAGAACTTCTGACAGAACTCCAGGCGACAGAGGGGCTTTTTTATCAGAGTGCTCATGCTTTGGTTGTTCAAAAGGTTTCTCCTTCTAAGCCGAAAGGCAAGAAAAAGAAGAAACAAGGTGTGACAAAGAAAGTGGCAGGATCTCAGGGACCTCGGGCTGGAGTGAAGAAGTGGAAAGGCAAGTGCTTCACATGCAAGCAGAGTGGACATTGGAAGGCGGGTTGTCCCCGTCGTAAGGAGAAAAATCAAGGTATATCTTTTTGTTTTGTTGTTGAAACATGTTTAACGGTGTTATCTACCGGTACCTGGTGTGTAGATACGGGAGCCACTGATCATGTCTGTAATTCTTTGCAGGGGTTCCAGAAAACCAAAGGACTAGCTGAGGGAGAGATTACCGTCTACATGGGCAATATTAAGGAGGTGGCGGCTATTGCAGTGGGAGACGTTTATTTATCGTTTGATAGAAATAAAACTTTGGTTTTGAGAAATTGCCTTTATGCACCTACTTTTAGAAAGAATCTTATTTCAATTTCTAAGTTATTTATGGATGGGTATTTTATTTCTTTTAATGACAGAGTTGTTATAAAAAGGAATAGAGAGATTATCTGTTCTGGTGCATTGAATGACAATTTGTATACTCTTGAACCAAAAATTCCCATGACGCAAATAAAAATAAATAACTCATCATCTAATCATAATAAGAGAAAAGAACCTTCGAAAAAGAATCAAACGTATCTTTGCCATCTTAGGTTAGGTCATATTAACCTAAGTAGGATTCAAAGGTTGATAGCCGATGGACCTTTGGGTTCATTGGTGGTGAAAATTTCCCAACCTGTGAATCTTGCTTGGAAGGTAAAATAACCAAGAGGTCTTTCAAGGCCAAGGGGTATAGAGCCAAAGATGTGTTAAAGTTGGTTCATTCTGATTTGTGTGGTTCTAGTGTTAGGATGTATACTAAAAGCCTTGCTTTTTGTATAAGAACACCTACATTTTGAAAGAGAATCACAGAATCACAGAGTACATATTTATATTAGTATATGCATAAAATGTCTCATACTTTACATTGTAGATAACATGGTGTGTGGTGACGCATAGAAGATCTTGTTATCAGTTCCTTGAAGAATATAAGTAAGAGGCTCACAACCGAGATGGAGTTGAACAAACCATCGGGATGGTTGTAGTGTAATTAGGTATGGTTTGTCTTAACCATAGAATTATACTAGTGCACTTTGTGTGCATTGACTAGGACCAAAATAGAGGTAATCCAATTTATATTGACTTTATAATTGGAGTAGACCTCGGATATATTATGGAGTACAATCTCTAAATCCCGATTTAATAACGGGCACGTGTATTTAGTATTTTATTTCTTTGATTTACCTATGGGCGAGGTTTATTCTGTTAAATCGATAGGCCCGGTAAGTTGGGAAATAATATTATGTACATGGTGTGCCATTGATTATTGAGGGAATTCGTGTCCTAGTTAGCCGGGATGATGATGCCCCCTTGATGAGCTCATAAGGTTCATCATGTTAAATCTTGCAAGTGGACTATGGTCAAACATGATGAAAATGTTGAGTGGTACTAGTCAAGGATCAAGAAGTTGATTAATTAAAATTGTCAGTAATTTAAATTAATCGACCGACATTCGATATCTTAAACACGGGGAGATGGATGTGCTCATAATATGTGGAGCCCATATGAAAATATGGGGGTTGGTAAGGAAGTTCAATGGGGATCCTTTAGTGGAATGGATCTCCATTAATAGATTGGATTTAGATGCATTAGCGGGAACTCCTCCTCATAGTTCCTATCATAGCCCTATATATACCCCATAGGAGTCATGATACCAAGGCTAATAATTAATCAAGAATTAATCCACATTAAAACCCAAGCCTCTTCTCTCTCCCTCTCGCTCTCCCTCTCTCCCTTAGGGTTATTGGCGGTCGGCGACATTGAAGAAGAAGGAGAAGAGCTTTTCTTCTCTTCTCTTCTTTTTCTCAACACCTGAGGCTCGGCTGTAGGAAGAGGGAGGGTCTCCTCTTGTTCTTCTTGGCCGGAGCGAGCTCCGGTGGGTGGAGAATTAGTCGGCAGCGGCACCAAGTCCACCCTAGGGTTGCGCGTCGAAACCCTTCAAGTAGGGGGTCCGGCGGCAACTTGAGGAGGAGCCAACCCTCTTCTCTCTATCCCTTGGTTGGCGAGTAGTAGCAGGAGGGTGGAGAAGCTGGTGGTGGCGAGAGAGAAAGGTCTTCTTCCTTGGTTGGCCGACGACAGCTTGTTTTGTAATAGGTTGGTCGTCGCAAGTTGGAAAAGGGAGGAGAAGTTATCATCTTCCTTGCGAGCTTGGAGCTGCGGGAGAGGAAGTGGTGGAGGAGGCCGGATAGGGTGTATGTGAGGGAGAGGAGTTCTTCTTCTCTACTTCATCTCCTTCCTTGAAGGGTGGTCGGCAGGATCAAAACCCTAATCTTAGGGTTTTGTGTTGGCGCAAAGAAAGGAAGAAGAAAGGAGGATTAATTAGAGGCCCTTAGTGATTTCGTGTCTTGATAGATCGTCGCCCAGATGACGTCCAAGAGGGGAGGGACATACGGTAGAAGACTGCGAGGTAAAATACGAGGTATATCTCTGTTTGGCTCCCTATTTGTTTCTATTATTTTATATGATAATTTTGTTATCGCATGTGTGATTTTGCTTAATTATTGTTGAGTTAATTATTAGATAATTAATTATAATAATTAATCATGTCATGGACCCCGAAGATAATCACAAAAATTGGCGATCCGCTCGTCGTCTTTTCCACGGTCAATTGATTCGGAAAGTTACAAGGCTTTACCTTTGAGTTTGGTTACGTTGTAACTTGAATCAATTGATACGACGACGAGACAGTCGTTTGGGAGACGGGTCTCCATTCGGATTAAATTTTTAATCTGTAGACATGGAGAGGTCTCTCATGTTCGACCCCGTGTTCGCTTAGGAAACCCGCCGAGTCATACCCAGCGCAACCATCACCTAGGCTAGAGGTGTCTTTGAATATTTCGTCTCTTTTATAGACGATTATTTAAGGTATAGGTACATTTACTTGATGCGCCACAAGTTTGAATGCTTTGGCAATTCAAAGAATTTAAGGCTGATGTGGAGAAGCGTCAAGGTAAAAGTATTAAGATACTACGATCTAATCGTAGTGGTGAGTACCTCTTGGGAGAGTTTATGAGTTACTTATCAGAGGTTGGATTCAATCCCGATTGTCTGCGGCAGGTACACTGATGGACACAATTTAGCTAATAAAAGTTGTCACGAATGTGGATCCATCAGAATTTAGAATTTATAAAAGTGCTGAAAACCCTTTTTGCAATCAAAGAAGAAAAGCGTAGTAAAGGGGCCACAGGTCGTATTTTTCCAAGGGCTAGTTCAAGTTGTTCGATTCAAACTTGCATTTATGTGTCGTCAATGTTTTTGGGTTTCGAATAAATTCTGGGTTTTGTTTTGCAATGAGAAATGAAGAAGCAATGAGAAGTAAGGAAAACTTAACTAAAAGACTTAAACTAGGTAATGGTAGCTAAAGAACTTAACCAATAGAAAAACCTAATCAAACAATTACTCTTAATCGAATCTAACAATTTAATCTGATATTAGATGCAGGTCAAAAACAAAGCAAATAAATTGAAACAAGGCTGAACAATCTAAAACTAATCAACTCAAGAGCACTGCCGAAAACTAAATTGACACTACATGCAAGCAACCAAAGTAAGATTCACATGCGAAGATGGATAATGGACTTCAGAACTATTAGGTGTAAAATAAGCTACTGTCCAACACCTTATCACATTTGCAATCTCACTTACTTGAAACTAAAACTGATTTTTGATACAAAGTGGATAAACCGAAACAACTTGATACAAAGGAAAAGTATCTTGTGCACCTTATATTACTGCTAAATTTAGCTCTAGAACTATCGAATTCAGGAGTACAACTAGTTCCTTAGCTTGAGAAGGTGAGCTATCATTCAAATGAAACTAAAAACTGAAGAAGAAATTCAGGAGCAAGAAGTAAAACAGTGCAGAAATGGGAAAATGCAGAAACGATTCAGATTTGCAGAAACCCTACAACTGCAGATCAATCAAAGCAAAGCAAGCTAGATTGATACACCAATCCAATTTCAGAACAGACCTAAAAGAACTAATACTTCATTTGAATCAAATTCAGCATCCACAAACCGAGAATTACAGAAATAGAATGAATTGCAGTAATGAAAATTGAATTTCAGAATTGGAATTGCTTCAAATACGCTAATACAAAAAATGCAGAAATCAAATGCTATGTAGACAGAACAAGCAGTAATGAAACTCAGGCAATAGAACTGAAACTAGCTGGCACAAAATTCAGGAACTCAAGTAGACAACTGAATAGCAGAAGAAAAATTGAGAAAGCTGACACGTGAGAAAGAAAACTGATATGCAAGATCTAGAGTATAAAGCAGCTTAAATTGAATCTGAAATTTCACTATCAAGCAACCTATCTCATTAACTTGCTTAACTGAAACTAATTACAGCAGGAAAATCTGAGACCCAGCTCAACCAAGTTGCAATTTGCAGAAACAGAGTGACAAATGATACACAGCTACCACATCTGATACGCAAAGACAAAACAGAAAAGAAACTAAAATTGAATACGAGAGTTCACTCAACAAGATTCTTAGCTATTTATCTTACAAAATGGAACCTAATTACGGCTGGAAAATTTCAGAAATTGAAACGGAACAGCTGATACAAAGACAGAACAGTAATGAATTTCTGAAACTGAAATTACAGCTAAGGAAAACAAAAGAAATGCGATTAAACTAAGCCTCGATCATTCCTTGATTCAAAACCACCTTGATCGTCACTCAAGGGCAAGCCAAGAACCCTTAAACTCGCAAATCGCTGGGATTTAGCTCCAATTTCAGATCTGATCACAGCTTTGCGCACAGCTGCAAATCAGTGATTAAATCTCCATAGAAACCTCCTCCGAGGATCCAGATCTTGCTCCAAGGTGCTGATCGAGTTGGTCACGCCTCTGATTGAAAGAAATCGCCAAGAAATTGAAGAAGAAACGAAGAAGAACGGAGCTGAGCTGAAGACGCGACCCCGAGATCTGCCGAGGGAATTCCCATTTAAAGTTAAACCATTTAATTTGGACGGCTGAGATTAATCCCGCTTCATCCAACGGTGGATCTTTGTCCGATTTGATTCAAAATTTCCAGATCTCGATCAGAGGTCAAGATCAACCTCGTGGTAGCTCGGATCTGCCAGATCTCCAACGGATGGCTCAGATCAAACTGATATTTGAATGGGTGGTCTAGATCTCTCTGAATGTGATCCAACGGCTAGATGATCTCCGATTGAGTTGAGACTCTCAGATCTTGATCTGATCACTTGATTAGACTTAACCCCAGCTCGGATTGATCAAAAGTTCTCAGATGGTCTAGATCTAACCGTTCTTGCATCGGACGGTCCAAATGAATTGGAGCTTGATTACTTGATCTAGTCCACTTTTGACTCGACTTTGACCCAACATGACCTAGGTCCATAATCCTTCCAAGCCTACAAAAGTAGATCAAAAATTTAGTGACAAAACAACCCAAATATAGCAAGATTTACAATTAGGTCCAAAAAGGGTGTAAATCCTAAAACCTAGGCCAAATCCACAATTACACAAGTAAAATATGGGTCAAACATAGATTTAAGCATATAATATGATCAACAAAATGACACTTATCAACTCCCCCACACTTAAGCTTGAGCGTCTCGCGAAAAGTACTAAATATGTATCCCCTAGGTTATTCCCAAACATGAGTAGAAGCAATTGAAAAGAAATTACCTAGGATTGTTAATTCTCAAAAATCTAAGCTCAATAGACTAGTATCTTGTCCTTAAATCAACAACTTAACAAATTCAACCTTCATGACTCATTGAGATGAATTTCACTCTCTAAGTCTCTCAAGGGAAACTCTTAGTGGCTCTCTTCCTAAGTGCTAAGTACATGATGAAAATGGAGCTCACTCATACACACATGCTTCTTGCACTTCCATAGGCTTGCTTATTATCTACTCTCTATCATTATCCAAGATTAGAATCAGCATCTATAAAAGTTTATTCAAAAGTGAAAGATATAGAAGATGGTAAAAATTGAAATAGAAGACATGAAAATAGCAAATTTGATGGAATGGAAGACTTGGATGTTCAAGGATATTCTTGATGCATTTTTGCCCTCCTTTCAGCACATATAATGAAATCCAAAGTGTGGTAGAAAGAGCTTTTGGTATTGCCCTTCAAAATTTTTATGGAAAAGCCTCATCAACTCCTTTGTGCCAACTTTCCATCTTATGTGCCAACTTGTTTCTTCTCTTTTCTTTTCTGTTTTTTTTTTCTGTTTCTCCCTTTTCTCCACTGCGATCAGAATGATATGGAATAAAGCTCTGATTCGGTTGAGAATATCTTCACTACTTCATGGTGCCAAAACTCAATTGGATACCAACTTGCTTCTTTTTGTTTTTCTCAAACTGTTTTTTCATCCAACTGTTTTTCGGTTTTTTTTTTCAGCTGCTAGCTCACTAATTTTTCTACAGCTTCTCCTTGTTTAATTCATAGTGTGATCAGCTTCCAAACCTCTCCCAAATTCAGAGCACTCAAGTGAAACCAAACTCAAAATTCTGTTTTTTTTTTCAAACTGTTTTTCTGTTTTTTTTTTCAATCTTCTAATGGACTCATTCGGATCAGATTCATATCATAAAGCTTGAGACATCAAATAGCAATCAGAAACAAATTTTTGCTGCTCCCCATATAGCCTTTGCTAACTCTTACAATTCCCTTTTGATACACACCCTTCACTAGTTGGCACACTTCCATCAAACTTTTTTTTTTTCTCTTGTTTTTTTTTTCTGTGTTTCAAACTCAGCTCTTCAAATACTTCAATCGCAGTTTCACACTTCCAAGGTTTCCAGTTAATTCAGATATCGAAACACACTCTTCCACTCAATGGCTTGATCAATTGCTTCTTTTGTGTTTTTTTTTTCATTTCTTTCCCACTTTGCTTGGTTTTTTTTTCTTCCTTCTATAACTGTATTAAGCTTTGCATTGAATTTCTGCACTAGTTTTATGTTAACTCAGCTGCCATTCATCCTCTAGCATAATAGCCGAAACATGCTTCAAGACAAAATGTTGATACATCTTCTTCCTTTGTGTGCCATTTCCTTCTCTTAATTGCAGATTTTTTCTCTTCTTCATTGTATGCCATTTGTTTTCCTTTGATTTTCAAAGAATGAGCAAGAATCTAGATGCCTCAACTGTTGTATCCCTTAACTACTTCTTCTTGCTTGATCTTGATACCAAACTCCACTCCAATTGGCAATTTTTGGCTTCAACTCAAAAATGAAATGAACTTTTTTTTTTCAAATGTTTCCATCACACTATCCACTCCCCCATACTTAATCTTTTGTCCGTCTCGGGCAAAACCACATCAAAGAACATCTCCAAACAAACAAGTCCCTAGAAAGCATGGTTAGGAATAGGAAATAAGGAAAGAAGATAGAATGAACATGATTTTTGCCAAAAATGACATGGAAAGGTAAACAAATTTATTAGCCTCTATAGATGTGATCTAATCATTGAAATATGATTTTGAAAGAACCTAAGCAAGTTCTAGAGTACAATCACATGTATGTTTCACAAAAATAAGGCTAACCCTCACTAGGTAAAAATTATTCATCTCAAGTCCTCAATCAAGAATCCATGGCCAAGTAGTACTCAAGCATCCAAGATTTCATCCATGAGCTTAAATCCTAAGTTTTAACAACCAAATTTAATTTGTTTTCAAAAGACTCTAAAATGCTATGGAAATAACCTAAAGGGATACATTTATTCCTATTAATCAAGGAAAAGTGCCAAAAGACATAAAATGACATTTATAATGCCTATTTATTAATTCTACTCTATTCAAGCATTTATTAGCAAGAATTCATTTCAAAAGAAAATTCTACTCCTAGCAAGCATAAAGATGAAAAAGGCAATGAAAGAAAATGCAAGAAAAAGTAAACTCCCTTTTATTTCAGGCGGTCGGAGTCTATCAAGGAATAATCTCCATCGTGGTAGTGGAGGAGTAGGAGTAGCTGAAACAATTTCCTTCATATGCTCATTTTTATTTTGCACCACTCCCCCACACTTATTCTTCATAATAAAATGTCCAGGTGGCCGAAGGTGATTTAAATACAATAGCCACTTCTGAGGTGGAGTGTTATAAGTTAAAGCAAGTTCATCTCCTCCCTCTTTATTCTTTCTGAAAAATCTTCCAGGTGGTTGTAGACTGTCTAGATGTAATACCCACTCAAGAAATCTCTGGGACCCTGTAAAAACATGTAAAACCTTCCTCAAGCGTGCAGGGTAAGATAAAAATGCAATATCATCAATCTCTACATAACATGTACCTAAAAATGAATCACAACCAATAAAGTCAATTTTGGGTACCTCAATAAATTTTTCACAAGCATATTCTGCATGAGGTATATCAAGAAAAGTCTCACAATCAATTAAATCAATCTCAGGTACCTCTAAAAGTTTGTCACATTCAGTTTCAGCATAAGAAATAGCCAGAGATTCTTCACAATAAACAATTTCAATTTCAGGCTCTAAAAATTTTTCAAAATCAATTTTAGCATAATCTGTCTCATGAATATCATAACAATGCATAAAATCAAATCTGGGAGCCACTAAAGAATTTTCACAATTATTTTTCACAAATGATGAATCAAGATATTCTTCACATGCAAATCTAGACATCTCCCTAAAATTCTCTAAAAGAAAAGAAGAAATACTTACCTGATCTGGATGAGAAATGTCTATTGGATCTACAAGAAATACCTCCATCTCGGGCTCAAAATCTGATGAACAATCAACTAGAATAGGTGATCCTTGGGTACTTGGTCCAATCATGCAAGTCCCTACACTTTCTGAAGGTGGTGGTGGTCCCTGGGGCTCTGTGCAATCCCCTACACCTATAGAATAATCTCCTGCGCATGCTTCCTGAGTAATCTCTGCAACAACCTCATTAAAAAGATTAGGGCTATCAAAAACAATATCATCACAAAATACAAAACAAGAAAAATCAGGTGAAACCTCCTCTGAAAATAACTCTCCTCTCACTATATCAAGAATACCATCATCAGCAACGCTAGGTGCCTCAACAATCTCATCTGCAGTGTCTATGCTCAGAATAGAACGATTTCCCTTAGGGTCCTTCATGGCGTCAAAAATGCTAAACTGGACCACTGTATCTCCCACCTCCATCGAAAGGGTGCCAGCATATACATCAATTTTGGTTCTTGCAGTCTTCAGAAAAGGCCTTCCGAGGATAAGTGGGGATCTACGTGCCAGGTACTCTCCCTCCATGTCTAGGATGTAGAAGTCCGCAGGGAAAATCAATTCTTTCACTTTAACCAACACATCTTCAATAACTCCTGCCGGGCGGGTCTGACTCCGGTCTGCTAACTGAATCACAACTCCAGTGCTCTGTAGAGGTCCAATGCCAAGCATCTGAAAAACTGTCCTGGGCATGACATTAATAGAAGCTCCTAAGTCAAGCATGGCATCATGTAGAGTGGTGCTTCCTATCTCACAAGATACAGTGAACATGCCAGGGTCTTCACACTTCTGAGGTATGGCATGGATGAGTGATGAAACATTCTTCCCCATGCTGACCATTTCATTCTCCTTAAGCTTTCTCTTGTTAACACAAAGATCTTTCAAAAATTTCGCATATTTAGGAACCTGTTTAATCATTGTCAGCAAGGGTACATTAATTTCAACTTTACTAAAAAGTTTTACCAATTCGTTGTACTCTTTTGCTTTCTCCTCATGAACCAAAATGGTGGGGCTGATTTTTTTGTTGCTGCCTGTTTTCCGTAGCTGCTGTAGGAACTGTCTCGCCACTGTTTTGTGCCTCGTTTTCCACCAAAATTGGAGGATTGCTAGATGAAGTAGTTGGGCACGAGCTAGGGGTAGTATCCACTGAAATTGGAGTGGTTTCGGCACTGATTTGGGCTGGAAACGAAGATGCTGCCCTGTTTTCTGAAAATTCAGCTCTTGGGTCATTTGGAGTTGATGCAACCTTCCCACTCCTCAAATAAATTGCGCTAACATTCCCCTTAGGGTTAGTAACAGCTTGGGAAGGTAGTAGACTTGATCCTTGAGCTTTACTTTGACTTATATCATTAGCCATTTGCCCAATTTGCCTCTCAAGATATTGAGTGTGTTGTTGTTGTTGTTGTTGTTGTTGTAGCACTTGTTGTATCATCTCCATCATTTTTTGTTGCTGTGCACTTTCTCCACTTGAGCTCCCATAGCCTCCTTGGTTAGCATAGTTCCTTGATTGACCTTGAAAAGATGAGGTAGTAGGCTGAAATTGTTGAACTTGCTGGGATCCTTGAAAATGTGGTTGTTGGGGCTGTTGGGGCTGAAAACTTGAGTTCCAAGGCTGAAAATTTTGCTGCGGTTGTTGACTTTGTTGCTGTGGAGGTTGGTATGGCTGTTGATAACTCAAATTCCCTTGATAGCCTTGATGAAACCCTTGAAATGGTTGCTGAAATTGTTGTTGGAAAGGCTGATTTAGGGGCTGAATTTGTTGATTTTGTGGCTGTGATTGTTGGGGCTGCTGCTGAACTTGCTGAAACATTTGTGGTGGTTGCTGTGATTGTTGTTGAGGTGGGCCTTGTTGGCAAAAAGAATTCCCATAATTCAAGTTCGGATGATCCCTCCACCCGGGGTTGTAAGTAGGAGAGTATGGATTGTTCCTAGCTTGGAATTGTCCCCTAACCAAAGCTGCTACTGACTCATCTTGTTGTAGGTTGGGACATAAATCTGACGTGTGTTCCTTGCTAGAACAAATTCCACATACACTCATCACCATTTGATTTGATTGTGGAGGTGCTGAAAGAGTTGAATTTTTACTTGAAATCTGAAGACCCATTTGCTTAACAGCTGATGTGAGTTCTAACAATGCACTACTAATCTCCTTTTGATCATTAGAAACCCCTTGAACTTCATTAACCCCTCTAGTAGATAATGCCCTGCTTCCAAATTGTTGTGAGTTCTCAGCCATATTCGAAATAAGCACCCTGGCTTGATGTGGGGTTTTGTTAACTAAAGCCCCTCCAGCTGCTGCATCAATCAAAATCCTATCCATCTGTAAGAGTCCCTCATAAAAGTATTGGATGAGGAGCTGCTCACTAATCTGATGCTGGGGGCAACTGGAGCAAAGCTTGTTGAATCTTTCCCAGTAGTCATAGAGTGTCTCTCCCACTATCTGCTGAATGCCACAGATACTTTTTCTGATAATTGCTGTTCTGGAGGCTGGAAAATATTTTTCTAAGAAAGCCTTCTTCATGGAAATCCAACTAGACACATGCCCCGTAGGTAAGTAATAAAACCAGTCCTTAGCTGCTCCAGTCAAAGAGAAAGGAAAAGCCCTCAGTTTGATGTCTTCCTCTGAAATGCCCTGAGGCTTCATAGTGGAGCAAACAACATGAAACTCATGCAAGTGTCTGTTTGGATCCTCTCCTGATAAACCTTGAAACTTAGGCAAAAGATGAATAAGTCCAGATCTGAGCTCAAAATCTCCACCCAGCTCTGGGTAAACAATGCTGGAGTACTAAAAAGAAGCATCTGGCGCTGCTAGTTCTTTCATGGTCTTCTGGTGGTCTGCCATCTGATCAACTGAATGAGTGGAAATAGACTGAGTAGGAATAATACCAAATCCCTCTGAAACACTGAGCTGGCTCCTCCTAGCTCTGAAGGTCCTCTCAATCTCAGGGTCAAATTCCTCTAAATCTCCACCTGTAGACCTGGTTATAAAAACAAACACCAATCGCAGTACAAGTATATAGAAAGATGAAACAAATAGAATCAAATCAGATGATATAGCAGTAAGTGCAAGAAAAATAGATCAAGAAAAATATGAAATGAATACACAAGCAAAAATCAAACAACTCAACTAGTGTGTTCCCCGGCAACGGCGCCAAAAATTTGATGGACCCAAAATGACTGTCACGAAAGTGGGTCTCAAATTTAGATATTTATAAAGTGCTGAAAACCCTTTTACAATCAAAAATATGATACTGTAATATAGGGGCCACAGGTCGTATTTTTCTCAGGGCTAGTTCAAATTGTGTGATTAGAACTTGCGTTTATGTGTCGTCAATGTTTTTGGGTTTCAAATTAAAGTCTGGTGTTTGGTTTCAAATAGACAAGAAAAGACAATTAAAAGAAAGAAAACTTAGCTAGGCAAGACAATTGATGAGCTTAACAATCGAACAACAAACTCAAACAATGAATCTTGACTTAATTTGGGAATCAATCATGAATTCAGTTTGCAAGAGTACATTACAGATTTTATTGAGCTTAAGGTACTACCATTCAAAACCGAAACCTAACTTGATACAATTGAAACTATGAACTTGATACTCAAGGGATACAAGAACTATGTGCCAAAATTTGATATTTACTGCAAAAATTTAGCCGATCAACTCAGCTTGGAAAGCTGAGTTATCAGGGATCTAAGTCACCAAACTCAAGGAAGAAAACTGCAGAATTGCAGTACAAAACTAGTAGAATTAGGAAAATGCAGAAAACTCACAAATTTGCAGGGAACACTACAAAAGCAGTACCAACTTAACAAAGGAAACTAGATATGAATGCATCATCTATTGAGCAGACAAGAAATAGAGGAATTAAGGTTTACTTGACTTGAAATTCTGAAGCTACAAATGAAAAAGGACAGAAATTGACACTGAAAAATTGCAGAAAGTGGAATCAAAGTGCAGAAATGAACTTGATACATGATCTGAAATTGGCACGCATGATTGGAACTGGATTCACTGTAATAGAAACAAATTGTAATGTAAATTTAGATGCAAACTAAGATTCAAACTCAATTCAAAGAACTAAATGAAATTCAAGCAAACAGAAGTGATAAACTAAATAGAAACTTGATACGCAGGGGGCAGAATTGGAGTGCAGTTTGAGCAGAATTTCAGATATGATTCGAAACGGATCAAACTGACCTAACTTGAATTGTTCATTACACAAACAAACTAGCTAATAAGAATGCTGAACTTAGACTCTAATTAAGACAGGAACTATTAAGAAACAGAAAAGAAACAGCAGCAACTGATATGAAATCAGAAACAAGGCAGATTTCAGAACAAACATTGATACTTCAATTGAACAACTGATACACACAAATTAAAACTAGAATTGAACTGAAATTGCAGCTATTGTTAACTAAACAAACTTCCTATCTGATTGTATTATAGTATTAAGACCTAATTAAGGAAAAACAATTCAGAAACTGAAAGTGGCATAGCTGATACAAGTGCAGAAACAAGAATGAATTCAGAATTGGAATTACAACTAAAACAAAAGGGAATGCGATAAGAAACTAAGCCTCGATCCTTCCTTGATTCAAAACCACCTTGTTCGTCACGCAAGGGCAAGCCAAGAACCCCTCAAACTCGCAAATCAGTGGAAGAATGGCTCCAATTCAGATCTGATCGAAACTGCTCACAGTTGGAAAATTCCACTTCAAACTCTTAGATCTCGGTGTGGAATGTTGAGATGATGATTTGGAAATCATCTGAGCTCATCCTAGGACCCCTACAGATGGTTCAGATGGGAAGAAATGGACGCGGTTGAGATCCAACAGCTCAAATCGCAGCTCTGCCGAAACCCTCGCACAGCTCTGCATCTGGCACAATTCCGAGCTAAATCGCCATTGAAACACTCTTCCAAAGATCCAGATCTTGCTTCAGGATTGTGATCGAGTCGGCCACGCCTCTGATGAAGAAAATTTGAAGGAAAACGGTGAAGGAATGAAGAAGAACAAGCTGAAGACAGTGAGGTCGCGACCGATCTGAAAACAGGGCTGAAGGCAGTTTAAATGGTTAAACAGTGGACGGCTGAGATTGAATCCGCTTCATCCAACGGTGGATCTTTTCCCGATTTGATTCAAAATTTCTAGATCTTGATCAGAGGTCAAGATCATGCTCGTGGTAGCTCGGATCCGCCAGATCTTCAACTGATGGTTCAGATCACCTTGATCTATGTATGAAGGGTCTAGATCACTCTAATCATGATCCAACGGCTAGATGATCTCCGATTGAGCTAAAATCTTCAGATCTTGATCTGATCACTTGATTAGACCTAATCCCATCTCGGATTGATCAAAAGTTCTCAGATGGTCTAGATCTAACCGTTCTTGCATCGGACGGTCCAAATAAATCGGAGCTTGATTACTTGATCCAGTCCACTTTTGACTCAACTTTAACCCAACATGACCTAGGTCCATGATCCTTCCAAGCCTACAAAAGTAGATCAAAAATTTAGCGACAAAACAATCCAAATATGACAAGATTTACAATTAGGTCCAAAAAGGGTATAAATCCTAAAACCTAGGGTAAATTCATAATTACACAAGTAAAATATGGGTCAAACACAGATTTAAACATATAAAATGATCAACAAAATGACACTTATCAACTCCCTATTCAATGCATCCTGGTTCCACTAAGATGTACTAGGATTTGAAAAGAAGATTTTGGTGGTCAGGGATGAAGAGAGACATAGCTAAGTATGTCAGCACCTGCCTGACATGTCAGAGAGTTAAAGCAGAACACCAGAGACCAGGAGGTGTTCTACAGCCCATTCAGATTCTAGAGTGGAAATGGGAAGACATAGCCATGGATTTCATAGTTGGTCTACCAAAGGCAACTAATGGCTATGACGCTATTTGGGTGATAGTAGACAGATTTACCAAGTCTGCCCACTTCTTGGCAATCAAAGTGTCTTACTCGATTGAAAAGTTAGCCCAGTTATATGTGCAAGAAGTGATCCGACTACACGGAGTCCCGAAGACCATTATCTCTGATAGGGATGGTCGTTTCACTTCACACTTTTGGGAGTGCGTACAGACAGCGCTAGGCACCAAACTGAAGTTTAGCACAGCTTTCCATCCCCAGACTGATGGACAGACAGAGAGAGTGAATCAAATTCTAGAAGATATGCTTAGAGCTTGTGCATTAGATTTCAAAGACAGTTGGTGCAAATATTTATGTTTAGCTGAGTTTGCCTACAACAACAGTTACCAAGCCACTATTGGTATGGCACCCTATGAAGCTCTTTATGGTAGGAAGTGTAGATCTCCCCTCTGTTGGTATGAAGGTAGTGAGAAGAAAGAAATGGTGTCTCAGACTGACCTTATAGATGATACCACAGAAGCTATAAAGAGCATCCGCCAGAGAATAGAAGCTGCTCAGAGTAGGCATAAGAGTTATGCCGATGTACACCGTAGACCGTTAGAGTTTGAAGTTGGGGATACAGTTTTCCTCAAAGTAGCTCCTATGAAGGGTGTAATGAGATTCGACAAGAAAGGCAAGCTAAGTCCTCGATACATAGGACCCTACCTAGTGATGAAAAGAGTTGACAAAGTAGCTTATGAGTTGGAGCTACCTCCAGAGATGTCAGCAATACACAATGTGTTCCATGTCTCAATGCTAAAGAAACATATACCAGATGCCAACCAAGTGATTGAGCCACAGATGGTACAAGTTCAAGAAGATCTCAGTTATGAAAGTCGACCTATTCAGATAATAGATCGAGCAGATAAGAAGCTGAGGAACAAAGTGGTACCACTAGTAAAAGTCTTATGGCTGAATCAGAAGTATGAAGAGGCAACCTGGGAATCAGAAGATAGCATGAGGCAAAGATATCCAGAGCTGTTCTAAGTTCGAGGATGATCTTTTTATAAGGAAGGGAGGATTGTAACACCCAATAATTTTCGTGAATTATTAGGAATTTTTCTGAATTTTATAGTATTTTTTCGGATTAAAATAAAAAGAAAAAAAAATAAGGGGTCGAGCGGGGTTTGATCCCGCGACCACAGGGCAAAGCAAGGCCTTAAGTGAGTTGGGGTAACCAGCAGGGCAAAGGTATCAAGCACAAAAAAGGATGAATCAAATTAATGTTATAGTCGAGGAAGCCCTTTTCATGAAGAGGTATTTAAACTTCCACTTAAGTTGTGTTAAGACCCCTTTTAGAGTTTCGGGAGGCCACACGAGCAGAGGTGAGGAGGCTGCGAAAACAGGGAAAAAGGGGGAGTTTTCTTCCTCCTTCTTCTTCCTCTTGAAGTAGAGAACCTAGGGCTCCTTCCCTAGGGCCAAGGAGTGAAGTTTTCTCGCAAGGGAAGAGAAGAGGAGCCCTACGCTAAGATTTTCGAGATACTTAGTGAGTTTTCTTCAAGGAAAGGGTAAGTAAATCACTCACCTGCAATAGAAGTAGTTTCGTATGTAGTTTCTCATTGTAGAACCGTGATTTTGTGATCTAAGTGCATGCTTTAAGAATATTGTTTTATTGTGTGATTTAAGTTTCTAAAGAATATATGTTCTTATCATAGAACTTGAATTTGAGTAGGTTTGTATGTGTGATCTAAGTATGATAAGACCAAGTTCTTGAAAAGCCCCAAAAATGAGTTTTGGGTTAAGGGCACACAAGGTGCTCGATGAAAGTTTCAAGTAAGAAAGGTAAAGTTTTGTAGTGCAAAAAGTTATGCAAAAGGAAAGATAGCTTGATAATTATAAGCTTTATGAGTAAGAAAGTATTTTACTTTTGTAAAGTGACATGTACCAGGCAAAAGAGAGGCCCACAGAAAGTTAGAAAGAATCTCTAATAGGGTGCGGTGGCTAGCTACCCCGAAACCTATTAGGGATGCGCGCATTGGTACATTGATACCATGGTACAGTGTCAAGGCCTAAGAAAGTTGATTATTATTTTGAAGTATATGAGTATATGTAAGTGTTTCAATTTTCCTTGAGTGCATGTTTTTGGTTATGTATGTTGACATGGTTATGTTATAAGCATGTTAAAGAGAAAGAGCAAAGAAGTTAGTGTTTTAAAGTATGGAAATGTATCATTAGTAAGTTTCAAAAGAAATCTTGAGCATGTTAAGTTTGCAAGTGTTTTGATGCTAGTAAATGTTTTCAAGCATGATTGAGCATGATAAGTGTATGAAAGTTCCCATGTGCAAATATTTCCAAGTGCATGTATTTTGAAGCAAGCATTATTTGAAAAGAGCATGTTTATCATTTATCGTATGGATTTGTGAGTTAGGATTTACTTACTAAGAAATTCGCTTATTAGTTGCATTTCCTTCTATTGCAGATAAAGGTAAAGAAAAAGCATAAGCTATGGAGGTGAACGGGACTTGCATTGATGTTCAGTGGCGGCGGAACCGTGGAAGAGATCTTTGGGATAAGTCTTAGAGGCATTTTGATTATAGAAACTCATGGTTGATGTTTTGGATTGGTAGGATGTGATCACCTTATTTAAATTTTACATGGAGTCAAAGTTGGGTACAAAGTTATTAGAGATTGCATGTGTTTTGATAAGTTTGTTAAATTTCGTAGAAATCCTAATTTCAAGTTATTGGATTTGTTTTGAGTTGTTAAGATGCTTATAAAACTAGTATGGAGTTTAGATTTGGAGTTGTTTCATTGTATGTCTTGAAAGTATATGATTTGTGGATCTTTGGAAATGATTTTCAGATCTGAAATGCAGGTTTTTCAGGCGTGCCAGTCGACTGGTTCAGAACCAGTCGACTGTGATATCGAACAGAACCTTCTGTTCGATGCACCAGTCGACTGGCTATCTATCAGTCGACTGGTACCATTTAAATGAAAGTGTTGTAGGGCAGATGGTTAGTGCTTTGGTTTTATAACTAAGAGGTCTAGGGGTCAAATCCTTGCAAAGCAAATAAAAATGAAAGTTTTTTTTTAAAAGAAAATAATTCAGAGCAAGTTAAGGGAAGTCAAGTAGTTGTAACCTAAGGTTGAGAATAAGGTAAAGTTAAGGTTAAGTAAAAGTGATGTCCGCTTTAAGAGAGAGAAGTTAAGGAGGGGTTGTCACATTAGGTCAACTGGTTTACCTTCAGTTTTATGGGTTTGTCTATTGTAAACCCTGTAGGCTCTACTTGTTATTGAATATCCTAAAAAGGTCCCTGGGGTTGATTTTGATTGAAACTTACCTAGGTAGTCCTTAGTGTTCAAAATATGGACTTTGCACCCAAAAACCCTTAGGTAGTGTAAGTTTGGTAATCTGTGATAATAAATTTCATAGGGAGTCTTATTTGTCTTTTATTAATTAAGACCCTATTTTATATATAATAGGCTGTATTTACCGCTTCTGCCCAAAATTGATTAGTTAGGTTATATTCGTTGAGCATTGTCCTAGCGGCTTCTTGAAAGGTTCTATTCTTTCTTTCAACTATTCCATTTTGTTGGGGAGTTCTAGGACATGAAAACTCATGGACGTACCCATTAATTTTACAAAATTCTCAAATCTTTGATATTCAAACTCTCCCCCATGATCACTCTTAAGTCTTTTAATTTTTGTGTCATTTTGATTTTGTATCATTTTGCATAAATTATTAAATGAGTTAAATGTTTCATCTTTAATTTTTAAGAACCTAACCCAGGTAAACCTAGAGTAATCGTCAATGATTACTAAGCAATACCGATTCCCGCTTAGTGACTTGGCTCCATGTGAATCAAATATGTCTAGGTGTAGGAGCTCATGTGTGGCTTGGGTTAAGTCTGATTGGGTTGGTTTATGGGTTGACTTGGTTTGTTTACCTTGTTGACATGAATTACTGATGGTATTTTCAAAGTTTTTAATCTTAGGTATACCTTTAACCAATCTAAGTTGAGTTATTTTTGAAATTAATTTAGTATGGGTGTGACCTAGTCTTCTATGCCAAAGATTGGTTTCTTCTAATTGAGTTAGAAAACATTTTGGCACTACGGGTAGATTGATTGTGTAAATGTTATTTTTCCTACTAACCTTAAGTGTTATCTCTGAGTCTTATAGATTCCTAATCAGGTAGTCAGAGTTAGCTAAAGCTCAAATTAAACTTAATATTTTCAACCAATAACACCTTTTAATAATAAAATCTGAGTTAAGTTCAATGTTACCTGACCCAATTACTTTAACTGTGGCATTGTTGCCAAATGCCAATGAGCCTAGGTTTTTGAACTTGATTTTGGTGAACTTCAATTTATCCCCAGTCATGTGTCTGGAGCATCCACTATCCAACATCCACTGGTCCAAATCTTTATGTTCCTACACATAAAGTATGTTTGATTTGGATCCATTTATGTAGAGGTAAGGATAGATTGAATTGAATTTCACTACCTAATCTGTCTCACCCACATCTAACGTTATCAAGCATGTTGACCTTATGGGTTTTTGTGAGACATGTTTTAGTATGAGTTGACTTATTTTTGAAATAGAATTTGAAAATTATTAGATGAACATGTTAATGTTGGATTGAGTAAACACGATAGAGGGGGGGGGGTGAATATCGTGAAAACATTTCGGATTGAAAAGAGAAAGTACACAGCGAAATTTAAACAAAACACATAGAACTCAAGTAGTTTTACTTGGTTCGGAGTCGCGTTCGTCTCCTACTCCAAGGCCCACGGTCCTTGACCGTTTACTGCGGGCAATTCTATAGTAGCGCAAAAAGGTTACAGAAATGGTTACAATATGAGTGCAGTAACTAAACAAATGTACTCTTCGTTACCGACGCCCGGTGTAGATCGTACTTCGGAGCGGAGGGTCGTCATTGACGCTAGAATGTTGAGAACGAAGTTTGCCGGAGCAGAGCGCTTGAACGAAGAGCTTGGAAGCATTGGAAAAAGTGATCTCGAAGCCTTAGGGGTCGAGCCCCTTTTATACTGCTCCTGGGGGCGCCCTGGACGCTAGGGGCGCCTGACACGTGCCTACGGATCCGAGAAACCTCATCCGCATCTCGGTCAATGCTATCCCTCCAGAATCAGCCTCAGAGCTGACGGGGGCGCCCGGGACATTGGGGGCGCCCGGTTGACTTGGTCTGCTGGCTTCGCGGCTGATTTCGCTTCGATCACTGGTTGGCTTGGATCCAGGGCGCCCGAGACATCCAGGGCGCTCGGGACCATCGGGGTGCCCGGGACCTTGAGGGCGCCTGTCCCAGTAAGCTTCCGAAGCGATTCTTGCTTAGTTGTTCATTTGGCTTTGACCTTGGGCACCCGGGACCTCCTGGGTGCCTAGCCCAACTGCTACCCCTCTCCTTTGAGGCGTTCTGAGCTGCAGAAACACATTCCTTTGGTCCCTGCATCCAAGGTAAGTTCCACAACAAACATGGCAAGAATGTTAGTTAGTTTTTATAGTCGTAGCTGTCTTGGTTCTGACTTTGGGTCTCCCAAATGGAACCCTAGGTCGAACCGATGCCTAATGTTCCCTCGACGGGGAACACGTCCTCACCTTCTCCTCTCAGAAGAGTTTACCTTTTGCCAACCGGCTCCTCCGGTTGGACTTTTGCCCAGCAGTCCTTCGCCAGGTGCCTAGCAGCCCTTTGCCAGGTCTTCGGTACCAAGCAATCCTTCGCCAGGTGCCTAGCAGCCCTTCGCCAGGTCTTTGACTCCTAGCAGCCCTTCGCCAGGTGCCCAGCAGCCCTTCGCCAGGTCTTCGACTCCTAGCAGCCCTTCACTAGGTGCCCAGCAACCCTTCACCAGGTCTTAGGGTTTCGATGCCTAGCAGTCCTTCACTAGGTGCCCAGCGGCCCTTCGTCAGGACTTCTTTCTGCACACTCAGTGAACACATTAGACAAAAATAACATCTTAACTTTTGAACCCTTTGCCATTATCAAAACCCATGTTCGACTTAGGTGCTGCCTGCACCAACAGTTAAGTGTAGAATTAATTTTGAAAATGTGAAATTAGAATTAATTTTGTAACATTAATTTTGTAGGGAATTAATTTTGAAAAAATGTTATAACTTTAATTTTAAAAAATGTAGAATTAAGTTTTGAAAAATGTTGAATTAGTTAATTTTAAAAAATGTAGATTTAATTTTGAAAAATGTTGAATTATTTAATTTTGGAAAATGTAGATTTAATTTAGAAAAATCTTGAATTATTTAATTTTGGAAAATATAGATTTAATTTTGAAAAATGTTGGTTGGTTGAGTTGAACTACATTTTTAGGTCCTAGACATCTCACCCAATTCTAAGTGATAAAATAGGTTTCTTTATCTGTTTTGTGAGATGTATTATTTTTATCTTTGGATTAAAGTTAAATCTAAGATTCAATCAAAACAGGTTACTATTTTTATCAAATAGTAATTTAAAAGTGAGTTTCGATAATTGGCTTCTAGGTCTTGGCGAGGCACAGAGGCCTTCTTTGGCCGTAGCCTTATTGGAGAAACAACCCTTTCCTTGACAAAGCCTTTTACCGAAAGTTCATTTTCAAATTACTTCTTGAGAAATTTTGGTCTAACTAGCTTAGGACTTGGTTCGGTAGCTTCGGCTAGTTCCACCAGACTAAACAGACCAAGTAGGGTACACCTTACCCATTTGACCTTTTTAGAAGGGTTTCCCTAATGTACTATCATCTCACCTCCACCTAATACTATATTGTTCAAGTTTTAGGTAAATCTTTTGTCCTTAACTAACCATTCCTAAGTCTAATCATAATAATAGTGCAAATATGAAATAAACAAGCAACAAGCAATTATTCAAGCAAAAAAAAATTATCTAATTATAAAAATGGTTTTTATATTAGCTCCCCCTGGACTGAAGTCTCGATAAGAGTTAGGCAAGATGTGAATCTTATCCTTGGGGGTCCAATATTGGTTTGGTCCAGCTTGTTTATTTAAACATAGCTTTGGGACCCATGCTTGGACTCGGGTTCTAGGTTGGTTCAATACGGAATAGTAAGACCGTTGTCGCGATTTGGTTCGATAGCCTAGTCCGGATCGATTTAGAGCTGACTTCTGTTTTCCAAGAATCATGTCAAGATTCTTGGAACCCGAAGTGATTCGTTCTAACATGACTCTGAGTTCCTTGACTTGAGTTTTCAAGAAGGAATTTTCTTCCTCAAGGTTTTGAACTTGAGTTGAGTTCCCTTCTTGAATTGACTTGGTTAAGGAACTCGAGTTGACTTCCTCTTTCAGGAGTTTGACTTCCTGACGGAGGGTTTCAACCCAGATGTTGGCTTTTGCCAACTTGCGTGACAAGTATGAAATTAAATCGTAAAGTTCGGATTCAGGATAACCTCTTACCGTAATCCGTCCGTCCTCCGAGATCGAGAGCTTTTCGGTGCCGACGTCTTCGTCCGGTTCTAATTCCATTCCAGAGTCAATGTCTTTCGAGGCAGTCAAAGCAAGGAGGTTTGAGTGCGGAGCTTCTTCTTCTTCTTCCGAGGACGATTCATCCCATGTAGCTTGCAATGCCTTCTTCTTTCGAGCCTTTTTGTTCTCCTTCAGGTTGGGGTACTCTGATTTGAAATGTCCCTTCTTGTTGCACTCATAGCATGTTACGTTACGTTTGTTCTTCTGGCTCGTCGAGGGTTCAGATGGATCTTCCTTCTTTTGATTTGTCTTCTTTTTGTTAGTTTGATTTTTGAGCTCCTTGTAGTAGTCACGAGCTAACCGTACCAGTTTTGGACGATCTCCTTCATCATCGTCAAACTTTGAATCTAAGTCGGACTCAGGTACTATAGCTTCTTCTTCTGAGATCTTCCTGGAGTTTTTCCTACAACAAACGCAATACTCTTCTCGACCAATGCAGTATTAGTTTGCTCGTGTAATTCTAATTCAGAAAACAACTCATCTAATTTAATTTCGGAAAGGTTCCTTGAAACCTTGTAGGTGTTGGGTATGACTTGGCGGGTTTCCTCAGAGAATACCTGGTCGATCCGAGAGACCTCTCCATGTCTACGAATTAAAATTTAATCCGAATGATGACCCGTCTCCCATCGACCGTCTCGTGCCATATCGAACGATCCAAATTACAACTTAGCCAATTACCAAAATCGGCCTTGTAATTTGCTCGACCGTTCGACTGCGGAAAAGGCGACAAGTTGATCGCCGACTTTTGTGTTTATGGTCGGGGTCCAGTTAACAATTTATTTATTATGATACGAAATCAAAATAATAAATTATCAAACATAAAATAACGAGACATACGATCATGGCACATAATTGACATAAGGTTAAACAAAGGAGCATAGGGAAAGATATACCTTTCCGATCACCTGGCGGTCTTCTACCTTATGTCCCTCCCTTCATGGACGTCATGTGGGTGACGATCTACCCCAATCTGAGATTACCATGAGCTACAAAATAATCCTATCTTCTAGCCGACCAAAACCCTAGCCTCTAGGGTTTCTGCCGCCAGCCTCCTCTTCCTCTCCCTTTGCGCCGCCGTCTGCCGGAGCCACCCTCAACCCTCTGAACCGGCAGCAGACCTCGAGAGGAAGGAGAAGAAGATGATGGAGGAGAAGAGGATCCTTCTCCCTCACCCAAAGCTGGTCAAAAACTCCCTTCCTTTTCACCTTGCGGCGCCGCCACAACTCACCTTGCGCCACCCACTGTCGGCCGCCGTCCCTCCTTTCTTCACCGTCGAGCACTGCAAAAGGAAGAGTGTTGAAGCAATCGGCCCTAAGATGGTCCGGAGTGACCATAGGTTTTGATGTTTGGGCAAAAGGATTTAAGTTAGGTTTACCCTTGTGTACTTATATGTGTATGTTGAGTGTGCAGGTTGTACAGGTTACACATATGGACATGACGGGATGGCCTCGGTATGGTGAAGGATGGCATGGAGGTAAGCTGGAGGCTTGCGTGTGTATCCGAGGGACCTTGGTGAGCAGGGATGATGAGTTGACAGGCGCGGACTTCGAGGCATGCGTGAAGGATGGCATGGAGGCAAGCTGGAGGCTTGCGTGCATCCGAGGGACGCGAGCCGAAGATGAAGAGGGCGCGAAGGCAACAGTCGAGGCTGCGGATGAGGAGTCAGTCGAGTCGTGAGGGTACGAGTGCAGTGTGATTGTACTCGGGAAATCCTAGGGTTTGAGTGCGCAGTGAAATGTGCTCAGGAAGGGTAACCTTAGGTGGGTGAGTAGACCAGTCGACTGGCCTGGTGGCAGTCGACTGATGGAACTCACAGAAAGGTCTCAGCCTTGGGACCAGTCGACTGCCCTGGGGGCAGTCGACTGGTAGCGGCTGGTGAGTTGGCTAAAATTCGAATGTTGGGGGTTGCAATGGTCGGATTTAGCTGGCACCAGTCGACTGCCCTGGGGGCAGTCAACTGGTAGCGAGAAATCAGCCCCGAGTCCTATTTAAAGAGGACTTCGTGGTGGCTGAGTTTTTTTGACGAATCTTGTCTTGGTTAAAGGCAAGATAGTAGTCTTTGTACTCAGAGCTTTGCTTGGTGTTGTGGCGAGGTTTCTCCACCCACAAGGAGCAACGAGGGTTAGCCGGAGGTTATCCAAGGAGTGATCCACCGACGGATTCTTGGATTAGTCACCCGGCCGGGGTGGATACCAAGTACATCTTCCATGTTAGCATTGGTTAGTATTTGTTTATTGTTTTTATTGTATATTCCGCTGTGCAACTAACCGTGTAGGAAGAAAGGGGTTCGAAAATCGCTATTCACCCCCCTCTAGCGGACATTTACGATCCTACAGTTGGTATCAGAGTGAAGGACCGCTCTTGATCGGACTAACCGCCGAGGGAGCAACCGCTAGAGGAAGAAAAACATGGAAGACCGGTTGGGGGAGGACATCAACACACCACCATCCTATAATCATGAAGAATTCGATCATTGGAAGACAAAGATGGAAAATTGGCTAGCGATGGATTAGGAATGTAGAATGACCATTGAAGACCCATTTGAAATTCCCAAGGACAAGCATGGCAAGAGACTTCGCCCCTGATATTGGACAAGTGAACAACAAGAACAAGCTAGGGCTAATGAGAAGGTAATAAATATTTTGATTAATATCTTGCCTACTAATGTTTTGAGTTGTGTAGGTAAATATCAAAATGCATACGAATTGTGGAGCAAATTGAAAGAAATTCATGAGAAACCTACACAATCTCAAGAGTCCAAAGAGATGAGTCAAATGGGTCAAGAAGAGGAAAAAGGAGAAGAATTGACCATCTCATCAAGTGAAGTGGAAGAAGAAAGTGAGAGGTCATCTACCTCATCTAGAGAAGGGGAGGAGGTCACCATCTCAAGAATTGAGGGGAGGAGAGACCCTCGTCAATACCAGAACAAGAGGAGGCATCCACTTCATCCAAGGTTGAAGAAGAAGTCAACCTAGCCTTCACCTCTACCTCCACCAAAGCAAGAGCCAAGGACCACATTACATGCTTTGGTTGCAACGAGAAGGGGCACTACAAAGACAAGTGCCCGAAAGATAAAATGGAGGTAAAATCTAAACCTATTTCAACGCATTTAAATTCTAACATGAAGTGTAGGATTGGAGAAGCCCAAGAGAAGAAGAAAAGAATTAGATGTTTCACGTGTGGTGAGCTAGGGCACTACCACACCAAGTGCCCAAAGAGAGGAGAGCTCAAGAAGATGGAGCACTTAAGGAGATGGGAGAAAGAGCAAAGGAAGAAGAGAAGCTCACAACAAGGAGGAACTCCAAGGGTAAGGGAGTTAATTTCTAACCCTAGGTTAAAGTGCAATTTAAATTCAAAATCCTCCTTGCATGATAAAAATAGAATTAACCATTCATCCATGCATGCTAGTATTAATGAAAATTGTCTGCTTGTGCATAATCATGGTTTTAGATATAATGATAGACCTAAGACTTTTGTATCTAAGGATCATGGCACTAAGCCCAAGAAGGGAAGGAATGTGCCTAGAAAGGAGGGTAGGTCTAGAAATGCCCAAAGTGGACATATGGATTCTAGGTTTAGGAACCTAGAAAGGGAAAATCAAGGTTTAAGGGAAAAACTTGATAGGTTAGAGAAAACCCTAGAGAGATTCACTATTGGATCTAATGGTTTAGATATGATGTTGGGTGGTTTAAACCGCACCAATGATAGATCGGGGTTGGGATACCGATCTAAGAACTCCCATGCCAAGGGAAAGAAATATGCTAGGGTAGCATATGATTATGGCAAGAAGGGGGTGGGCAAAAATGGCAAAGGGGTACCATTTAAAGGAAAAAGAAATGACTTAACCAAGGACAAGGTGTCTAAGGTTAAGAGGGTTGAGTTTGTAGGCCAAGAGTCACCGGAGGTATACCGGTGTGGCCTAGTGATGGTTGAGTCACCTAGGGAGGTGGCTAGGGCTAAGAGCTCTAGGGGGAGCTCTAGGAGCCTTTGAGATATATGGTGAATGGACTTTGGGAGGGGTGCTCCTAAAGGTCTAGATGGACCATGGAGTGTGACAAAAGGATTGGAGACGGACTTGAGTCTCAATTATTGGGTTTTGACATGGTGTTGTTAAGTTTCATGCATGAAAATATGACATTGGGGTCATATTGCATGAAAATTGATTTTTGATATGTTATTGCCATGTAAATCAATGCTAGGGATGCATTGTGGGATGGTATGAGCAAAGACATCAAGAGGAAACCAAAACTAGGACTTTAGGTCAAGGTTTGATTGAAGTTTTTGGCTAGTTTTGGATTTTGTGTCAAACATGGGAAGGGTGATAGATTCATTTTGGAATGTATTTTTCCCAAGTAGATATGGGTACCACAAACCTCTCCACAAAATTTGGGAATTTTTGGAGATTTGTGGAATTTTTGGCGTATTTCTGAATTTTTGGCGTATTTCTGACTTTCAGAGTATCAGTCGACTGCCATTTTGGCAGTCGACTGGTCAGGGCTGATTTTTATATCAGCAGCTAGTTTGGGGTCCAAATGATGAAAAACAAGTGTATGGGGGGTTAGTACACATTGTTTATAGTCATTAGGGATTGAAAGAACCAATAATTGGGATATTGTTGGGTTCTTTTTGATGTTAGGCAAAGGGGGAGAAGTGTTGGATTTAAGTTGGGAAACCAAACACACCTTTGCTAGAAACCCTAGGTTTAGGGGGAGCTAAGATTAAGGGGGAGCATAGTTGCTCCGTTCTTGGCGTAAGGGGAACCTTGGAGAGGTTCTTAAAAAGCCTTTGTAAGTCCAGTGCAGGGGGAGCTTGGGAAAAGCTTTAAAAAGCCCGTTCTTGGGAAAATTCCTAACTTGAAGGATTGGGTGTAGGATGCCTTGGGATAGGATCCAGGTTTGCATTGCATATGCATTATTTTTGCCATTGACTACTGTTTTGCTTTCCTTAACTTAAACGGATTGCCAAACATCAAAAAGGGGGAGATTGTTGGAGCAATAGACCCTAAGATGGTCCGGAGTGACCATAGGTTTTGATGTTTGGGCAAAAGGGTTTAAGTTAGGTTTACCCTTGTGTACTTATATGTGTATGTTGAGTGTGCAGGTTGTACAGGTTACACATATGGACATGACGGGACGACCTCGATATGGTGAAGGATGGCATGGAGGCAAGCTGGAAGCTTGTGTGCGCATTCGAGGGACCTTGGTGAGCAGGGACGATGAGCTGATGGGTGCGGACTTTGAGGCATGCGTGAAGGATGGCATGGAGGCAAGCTGGAGGCTTGCGTGCATCCGAGGGACGGTAGCCGAAGATGAAGAGGGCTCAAAGGCAACAGTCGAGGCTGTGGATGAGGAGTCAGTCGAGTCGTGAGGGTACGAGTGCAGTGTGATTGTACTCGGGAAATCCTAGGGTTTGAGTGCGGAGTGAAATGTGCTCAGGAAGGGTAACCTTAGGTGGGTGAGTAGACCAGTCGACTGGCCTGGTGGCAGTCGACTGATGGAACTCACAGAAAGGTCTCAGCCTTGGGACCAGTCGATTGCCCTGGGGGCAGTCGACTGGTAGCGGCTGGTGAGTTGGCTAAAATTTGAACGTTGGGGGTTGCAACGGTCGGATTTAGTTGGCACCAGTCAACTGCCCTGGGGCAGTCGACTGATAGCGAGAAATCAGCCCCGAGTCCTATTCAAAGAGGACTTCGTGGTGACTGAGTTTTTTTGACGAATCTTGTCTTGGTTAAAGGCAAGATAGTAGTCTTTGTACTCAGAGCTTTGCTTGGTGTTGTGGCGAGGTTTCTCCACCCACAAGGAGCAACGAGGGTTAGCCGGAGGTTATCCGGGGAGTGATCCACCGACGGATTCTTGGATTAGTCACCCGGCCGGGGTGGATACCAAGTACATCTTCCATGTTAGCATTGGTTAGTATTTTTTTATTGTTTTTATTGTATATTCCGCTGTGCAACTAAGCGTGTAGGAAGAAAGGGGTTCGAAAATCGCTATTCACCCCCCTCTAGCGGACATCTACGATCCTACAAAGAGGACACCTCTTCCTTGTCTATGTTGGCCTCGAACAGGAGTACTTGGTGAAGAGAGGTTGAAGAAAAGATGGAAGCTCTCCCTCTTGTTCTATGCGCCGACCGAAAACCTGTAACACCCCAAAATTTCACCATGAATAATATTGTGAATTCATTATGAAATATTATTAGTATTATGAAATAATATGAATTCATGAAATATTATTAATATTATAAAATATTATGAATTCATGAAATATTATTAGTATTATGAAATAATATGAATTCATGAAATATTATTAATATTATGAAATGATATGAATTCATGAAATATTATTAATATTATGAAATATTATGAATTCATGAAATATTATTAGTATTATGAAATAATATGAATTCATGAAATATTATTAATATTATGAAATATTATGAATTCATGAAATATTATTAGTATTATGAAATAATATGAATTCATGAAATATTATTAATATTATGAAATATTATGAATTCATGAAATATTATTAGTATTATGAAATAATATGAATTCATGAAATATTATTAATATTATGAAATATTATGAATTCATGAAATATTATTAGTATTATGAAATAATATGAATTCATGAAATATTATTAATATTATGAAATTTCATGATAGGCTTGGCTTAAAGGGCTTTGATATGGATTAGTGCAAATTGTGATAAAAAGAAGAGGTAGAAGGGAGGAAGCAAGGATTGAACCTTGAACCTTCTAGTTGCACTCTCCATGTCTTAACCACTACACCAAGCATTATTTCTTATTGAGAGAATAAGAAACATGCTTGTTAAGCGTGTAATAGTGAAGAGACATGTCTCTTCAAGAGAAAAGTATAAATAAGAGAGGTAGTTACAACTTCCCTTCTCTTCTTCCTTTCTTCTTCCTCCTCCTTGCTTTGGCCGAAATTTCAAGGTTCCCTTTCCCTTGAGAAAAGTTCCACCAAGGACCCCATCTTGAAGATCTAAAGCCCCTACAAGGACACAAGGACTAAGTAAAGTTTAGAGAGAAGAAGGTTCTCTTGTTAACTTTTATTCGAAGTTTGTAAGCAAGATCAAGGAAGGTAAAACCTTCTCACCTGTGGTATGATTGTTCTTGATGTTGGATAAGATTTAGATATTGTTTACATGACATGTTGGAAAGAAAATTCATGAGTTGGGCTTATGGAACTTTCGGCCAAGACCTTTGGATTAAACCTAGGGATGATGTAAATTCCTTTTTGTGCTCTTAAATGTTTCATGATAATATGTAAGGCATGGATTGAGATTTAGAGAAATTTTGGAGGCCCTAAAACCCTTCTAGGGTTCGGCCACCTATAGTGTGAGGCTAGGGATTAATTTTAATCCCTCAAGAATGCTTAATGGGTCTTACTATGATATAGTATGGAAGAAAATAGGGACTTACATGAATTTTTCTAGGGGAGGATACCCTTACAAGTTTCGGCCACACCAAGGTCAAGAGGCTAGGGGAAACTCCAACCCTTCCATGCATGATTAATATGATTTTTATGATACCTTATGAGTAAGAATGGTGTTAAATGAACTCTTACATGGGCTTGTTACCCTTCTAGGGTTTTCGGCCAACTTGGGTTTTAGGCCAAAGACTTATTGTTAAGTCTAATTTCAAATGAGGTCCCATGACATGATATGTATGGGAAGGAATGTTAATCATAATTTAGGTAAATTTCTCCATGGACCTTGGTCCTTAGGGCTTTCGGCCAAGACCCCAAGCTTGGGGTTTGGTTGGGTTAAAGTTTCAAGAATGAATGTTTATAAGTTACTATGATACTAGTATATGATTGAGCATGATGTAAGGATCGTTATATTGTTAGAATCCTAGTTGATGTGTTATATAACATGACTTTATGTGCTTGATGTTAAGTTATGTTTAAATCATGAATATTTAAGTTATATGCCATGAAATACATGTAATTGATGTAGAAGTAGATTATGATAAATATAATGATGCATGAATATTGATAAATGATTATAATGGATTTACGATTCATAAAGATATATATATGTTTTATGATAAATGCTATGAACCCTAGTGGTATGTGTGAGGTCTATATGTAGCTGGTCATCCATGTTTTATGATGAATGCTAGGATGATGTATGTCAGATGAAACGTATCATGTATGAGGTGTATGGTTATCATGTATCATGAACATGCAAATTTGATGAACTCGAATAAGATTATGACTAGAAACATGATTATGTAGGTATGTTCTATGTTATGAACGAAGAATAATAAGCATGAATAAAGATAATGGTTATGCCTTAATGATAAGTATGAATGATAAGTATGAATGATGAAGGCATAACGATGATAAGAAATAAGTATGAATGATAAGCATGAATGACAATTATGAAAATGAAGCATGCATGTTTATTTTCATGCATAAGGCTTGTACCGGACCGAATTAAGGGTCCAAGGGATGGGTACCTTAAGAACGCCCCGGTTCTGGACTACCGACTATGCTGTCCACGGTTCTGGCACTACCGAAGCTGTGCAACAGGGATGGGCACCTTAAGAACGCCCCGGTTCGAGGACTACCGACTATGCTGTCCTTACCCTAGTAGGTCGAGGCTAGCTACCTCGTATTTACTTAGGGATGCGCGCTAAGAAGTATGTATGTGGTACAAGCCAGGGGACCCCAATGATGTTATGTTAAGCATTGAAAAGTATAATTTCAAAACTAAGCATCCTTATGTAGTAAATGCATTAGACTCATTCATACATCTATGTTATGCATCGCGCCAAGGTAAGTATATTTTATGCTTGTATTTATGCTCATGTTGTATATCATGTATAAGTATTGCATTATGTTTAAGTATGCTACGATTCATGTCATGTATAAGTATGCATTATGTACATGAATGCTAAGAAGTATGCCATGTATAAGTAAGTCTCATGTTATGCCATGTATAAGCATGTTTCATGTTCATGTAGGTATGCTTTATGTCATGTATACATCGCTTGATATATGCTAAGCTATGTTCATGTATGTTCATTTATGCCATGTATGACAATGCTTATGTTTATGCTTGAAGTTATGTTATGTCGGATGTTTGATATGTTATGTTTACGTGACGTATGGTTTAGTGAGTAGGAAAGGGTTTTTACTAAGCCTATGTGCTTATAGTTTTACTTTCCTCGTACCGCAGATCAACCAAGAAGCTATTAAGGGAAGCCGCAGGGGAGGCAGAAGCATGTGTGTGTGTGACGGTGACTTGGCAGAAGATTCTTGTGTTATGTTTTATGGTTATGATTAATAGATAACTTAAGACTTATGATGCTACCTTTATGGATAAGTACATATTGCTTACGATGATTATGAATAAAGTTATGAAATGGTTAAGTTATGATATGATGAATGTTCCATGTGTTAGTTGCATGACTATAAGCATGTTAGAAAAAAAAAATGATTCCGCTGCATTAAGATAATGTCTAAGTACATGCATGTTTAGCGTAACGCCGCCTCCCTCGCCACACCACGAGGTGTGGGTGTATGTGAAAAGGCGGGCGTTACAGGTTGGTATCAGAGCAATTGCCATCTCACTACACACACATCAAGCTTCATCCTGCCGCTTCCAAGTAAGAGATCCTAACCTCGCTTTATTTTATTGCATGTACAGTAATGATATATATATAGATGATTTATGCTTACATAATATATAGATGATTAATGCTTGCATAACAAGTGAAAGAAATATGAATTCTTATGTAGTCATTTATCACCTGTATGACAGTCAATGACTAGAAATTGTAAAATATGTGAACGTATATGCATTTATTAATAATCTAGAATTTGGGGGTAAGAGGGTGGTTACATATAATTTTAAAGTTCGGGACGAACTTTTTGTAAGGTGCGTAGGATTGTAACACCCCAATTTTACGATTTGAGTACCTGGGAATTGTTTAAAGTTCGGGACGAACTTTTTATAAGATGTGTAGGATTGTAACACCCCAAAATTTCACCATGAATAATATTGTGAATTCATTATGAAATATTATTAGTATTATGAAATAATATGAATTCATGAAATATTATTAATATTATAAAATATTATGAATTCATGAAATATTATTAGTATTATGAAATAATATGAATTCATGAAATATTATTAATATTATGAAATGATATGAATTCATGAAATATTATTAATATTATGAAATATTATGAATTCATGAAATATTATTAGTATTATGAAATAATATGAATTCATGAAATATTATTAATATTATGAAATATTATGAATTCATGAAATATTATTAGTATTATGAAATAATATGAATTCATGAAATATTATTAATATTATGAAATATTATGAATTCATGAAATATTATTAGTATTATGAAATAATATGAATTCATGAAATATTATTAATATTATGAAATATTATGAATTCATGAAATATTATTAGTATTATGAAATAATATGAATTCATGAAATATTATTAATATTATGAAATTTCATGATAGGCTTGGCTTAAAGGGCTTTGATATGGATTAGTGCAAATTGTGATAAAAAGAAGAGGTAGAAGGGAGGAAGCAAGGATTGAACCTTGAACCTTCTAGTTGCACTCTCCATGTCTTAACCACTACACCAAGCATTATTTCTTATTGAGAGAATAAGAAACATGCTTGTTAAGCGTGTAATAGTGAAGAGACATGTCTCTTCAAGAGAAAAGTATAAATAAGAGAGGTAGTTACAACTTCCCTTCTCTTCTTCCTTTCTTCTTCCTCCTCCTTGCTTTGGCCGAAATTTCAAGGTTCCCTTTCCCTTGAGAAAAGTTCCACCAAGGACCCCATCTTGAAGATCTAAAGCCCCTACAAGGACACAAGGACTAAGTAAAGTTTAGAGAGAAGAAGGTTCTCTTGTTAACTTTTATTCGAAGTTTGTAAGCAAGATCAAGGAAGGTAAAACCTTCTCACCTGTGGTATGATTGTTCTTGATGTTGGATAAGATTTAGATATTGTTTACATGACATGTTGGAAAGAAAATTCATGAGTTGGGCTTATGGAACTTTCGGCCAAGACCTTTGGATTAAACCTAGGGATGATGTAAATTCCTTTTTGTGCTCTTAAATGTTTCATGATAATATGTAAGGCATGGATTGAGATTTAGAGAAATTTTGGAGGCCCTAAAACCCTTCTAGGGTTCGGCCACCTATAGTGTGAGGCTAGGGATTAATTTTAATCCCTCAAGAATGCTTAATGGGTCTTACTATGATATAGTATGGAAGAAAATAGGGACTTACATGAATTTTTCTAGGGGAGGATACCCTTACAAGTTTCGGCCACACCAAGGTCAAGAGGCTAGGGGAAACTCCAACCCTTCCATGCATGATTAATATGATTTTTATGATACCTTATGAGTAAGAATGGTGTTAAATGAACTCTTACATGGGCTTGTTACCCTTCTAGGGTTTTCGGCCAACTTGGGTTTTAGGCCAAAGACTTATTGTTAAGTCTAATTTCAAATGAGGTCCCATGACATGATATGTATGGGAAGGAATGTTAATCATAATTTAGGTAAATTTCTCCATGGACCTTGGTCCTTAGGGCTTTCGGCCAAGACCCCAAGCTTGGGGTTTGGTTGGGTTAAAGTTTCAAGAATGAATGTTTATAAGTTACTATGATACTAGTATATGATTGAGCATGATGTAAGGATCGTTATATTGTTAGAATCCTAGTTGATGTGTTATATAACATGACTTTATGTGCTTGATGTTAAGTTATGTTTAAATCATGAATATTTAAGTTATATGCCATGAAATACATGTAATTGATGTAGAAGTAGATTATGATAAATATAATGATGCATGAATATTGATAAATGATTATAATGGATTTACGATTCATAAAGATATATATATGTTTTATGATAAATGCTATGAACCCTAGTGGTATGTGTGAGGTCTATATGTAGCTGGTCATCCATGTTTTATGATGAATGCTAGGATGATGTATGTCAGATGAAACGTATCATGTATGAGGTGTATGGTTATCATGTATCATGAACATGCAAATTTGATGAACTCGAATAAGATTATGACTAGAAACATGATTATGTAGGTATGTTCTATGTTATGAACGAAGAATAATAAGCATGAATAAAGATAATGGTTATGCCTTAATGATAAGTATGAATGATAAGTATGAATGATGAAGGCATAACGATGATAAGAAATAAGTATGAATGATAAGCATGAATGACAATTATGAAAATGAAGCATGCATGTTTATTTTCATGCATAAGGCTTGTACCGGACCGAATTAAGGGTCCAAGGGATGGGTACCTTAAGAACGCCCCGGTTCTGGACTACCGACTATGCTGTCCACGGTTCTGGCACTACCGAAGCTGTGCAACAGGGATGGGCACCTTAAGAACGCCCCGGTTCGAGGACTACCGACTATGCTGTCCTTACCCTAGTAGGTCGAGGCTAGCTACCTCGTATTTACTTAGGGATGCGCGCTAAGAAGTATGTATGTGGTACAAGCCAGGGGACCCCAATGATGTTATGTTAAGCATTGAAAAGTATAATTTCAAAACTAAGCATCCTTATGTAGTAAATGCATTAGACTCATTCATACATCTATGTTATGCATCGCGCCAAGGTAAGTATATTTTATGCTTGTATTTATGCTCATGTTGTATATCATGTATAAGTATTGCATTATGTTTAAGTATGCTACGATTCATGTCATGTATAAGTATGCATTATGTACATGAATGCTAAGAAGTATGCCATGTATAAGTAAGTCTCATGTTATGCCATGTATAAGCATGTTTCATGTTCATGTAGGTATGCTTTATGTCATGTATACATCGCTTGATATATGCTAAGCTATGTTCATGTATGTTCATTTATGCCATGTATGACAATGCTTATGTTTATGCTTGAAGTTATGTTATGTCGGATGTTTGATATGTTATGTTTACGTGACGTATGGTTTAGTGAGTAGGAAAGGGTTTTTACTAAGCCTATGTGCTTATAGTTTTACTTTCCTCGTACCGCAGATCAACCAAGAAGCTATTAAGGGAAGCCGCAGGGGAGGCAGAAGCATGTGTGTGTGTGACGGTGACTTGGCAGAAGATTCTTGTGTTACGTTTTATGGTTATGATTAATAGATAACTTAAGACTTATGATGCTACCTTTATGGATAAGTACATATTGCTTACGATGATTATGAATAAAGTTATGAAATGGTTAAGTTATGATATGATGAATGTTCCATGTGTTAGTTGCATGACTATAAGCATGTTAGAAAAAAAAAATGATTCCGCTGCATTAAGATAATGTCTAAGTACATGTATGTTTAGCGTAACGCCGCCTCCCTCGCCACACCACGAGGTGTGGGTGTATGTGAAAAGGCGGGCGTTACAAAACCTAGGTGAGAGAAGGAGAGAAGGAAAAGAAAAGAGAGGCCTTGGGTGTGTTCTCTTGGATTAAGCCTTGGTTTCTTGATCTCATAGGGTATTTATATGGCTATGGTAGGGACCAAGAGGAAGAGTTAGATCTTGGCCCACTAATGGATCTAAACCCGATCCATTAATTATGATCTATTCCACTAAAGGATCTAAATTGAACTTCCTCACCAACCCCCATATTTTCATATGGGCTCCACATATTACAAGTCGTCCATCCCCCCGTGTTTAAGATCTCGAATGCCCATAATTAATTAAATTACTGACAATTTAAATTAATTAACTTCTGGATCCTTGATTAGTATCACTCAACCTTATCATCGCGCCGGATCAAATCCACCTGCAGGGTTTAGCACGATGAACCTTTTGAGCTCATCAAGGGGGCATCATCATCTCGACTAACCAGGACACGGATTCTGTCAATAATCAATGACACATCATATTATTAATATTATCTCCTAACTTACCGGGCCTATCGATCTAACAGAATAGATTTTGCCATTTGGTAAATCAAAGAAACAATAATTAATAATATATGCCCGTTATTATTTCGGGATTAAGAGATCGTACTCCATAATATAAACTGAGGTCCTATCCAATTATTGAGTCAATACAAATTGGATAACCTCGGGTTTTGGCCCTGCTCAATGTACTCAAAGCACACTAGTGTAATTCTATGGTCAAGACCAACCACACCTAATTACACTACAACCATTCCGATGGGTTGTCCAATTCCATCTCGGTTGTGAGCCTCTACTTATACTAGGCAGGGAACTGATAACACGATCTTCCGTGTGTCACCACACTCCATGTTATCTACAATGCGTAGTATTGGACTTCATGCATGTACTAATGTAAACAAGCACCTAGTGTAGTTGTGATTCTCTTTTCATAATAAAGATGTTCATATATAAAAAGTCATGTCTTTCAATATACATATCTTACAATCTCTCACTTATACTTAAAGACATTGTTGTTCTCTTACTGCCATACATCTGACTCCCATATCCTCCATATGCCGATCAAAAGCTCTAGCTGGAAGAGCTTTCGTGAAAGGATCTGCCAGGTTGTCCTCTGATGCAATCTTGGCGACAGCCACTTCTCCTCGCTTTACGATTTCTCGTATCTGGTGGTACATGCGCTCTATATGTTTACTCGCCTTATGGGCTCGTGGTTCCTTCGAGTTTGCAACTACACCACTGTTATCACAAACTATTGTGATAGATCTGGGCAAACCAGGGATCACATCCAAGTCCATGATGAAGTTCCTGAGCCATACAGCTTCCTTGGCTGCCTCTGAGGCTGCCACATATTTAGCTTCCATGGTGGAGTCCACCATGCACTTCTGCTTGACACTCCTCCAGACAATGACTCCACCTCCTAAAGTAAACACAAACCCCGAGGTAGACTTACTCTTATCCCCATCGGACTAGAAATCTGAGTCTATGTAACCCACAGGGACTAATTTGTCTGCCTGGTAAACCTGCATATAATCCCTAGTCCGTCTCAAGTATTTCAATATATGCTTTACCGCAGTCCAATACCCCTGTCCTGTGTTACTCTGATATCTGCTAACCATGCCTACGACAAAACAGATATCAGGTCTCGTGCACAACATAGCATACATGAGGCTTCCTACTACCGAAGCATAAGGAACCACCTTCATTTCCTCTATCTCCTTTGATGTTTTCGGACACATCTCCTTGGATAGAGGAACTCCATGCCTGAAGGGTAGGAAACCCTTCTTGGAGTTTTTCATTCTAAAGCGAGACAAGACAGTGTCAACATATGAAGCTTGGGATAAGCACAACATCCTTTTCTGGCGATCCCTTATGACCTTGATCCCAAGGATGTGTCCCGCTTCTCCTAAGTCCTTTATATCAAACTGCTTTGATAGCCATACCCTTACGTCTGATAACACTTTGACATTGTTGCCAATTAACAAAATGTCATCTTCGTAAAGTATAACAAACACCACGACGTTTCCGTCACATCTTTTATACACACAAGACTCATTCGGGCTTTAAGTAAATCCATATGGCTGGATTTCTCATCAAAGCGGATGTTCCAAGATCTTAAAGCTTGCTTCAATCCATAGATGGATCGATTAAGCTTGCACACTAGATGCTCTTTGCCTTTTTCAATGAACCCTTCTGGTTGCTGCATGTAGATGGTCTCCTCAAGACTTTCGTTAAGGAAAGCCGTCTTAACATCCATCTGCCATACCTCATAATCCATATGAGCTGCAATATATAAGAGAATCCGGATCGACTTAAGCATGACTACCGGCTAAAAGGTCTCCTCATAATCGATACCCTCTTTCTAAATGTACCCTTTCACAACAAGCCTAGCTTTGAAGGTCTCAACCTTCCCGTCTGATCCTCTCTTTCTCTTGTAGATCCACTTGCATCCAATGACTTTTACACCATTGGGTAGTTCTACTAGCTCCCAGACATGGTTAGAATCCATCGATTCTATCTCGGAGTTCATTGCCCTTTGCCAAGAATCTGCATCCTTATCTTGGAGGGCCTCGTCATAGGTCCAGGGATCCGGTTCATGTTTACCAGAGAACAAGTCCGAAGACTCTCCCAAAAACATGAATCTATCAGGCTGTCTCACAACCCTCCCACTGCGATGAGGTACTACCTGTGTATCCTCAGTGACACACGGTGTAGTGACTTGTGGTGTGTCCTCTTGTTCAATTGGTCCTAAGGTCGGAACCTCCCCTCTTAACTCTTCGAGCACTAGTCTACTCTTTGACTTGTGGTTCATCACATAGTCCTCTTCCAAGAATCTCGCATTTGTGCTAACAATTACCTTATGATCCTTTGGACTATAGAACAGACCATCCTTTGTTCCTCTAGGATAGCCTACAAATAGACGTACCTCCGTCATTGGTTCTAGAGTATACAGATTGCCAACCATTGTACCCGAACAGATAATCTCTCTATTTCTTTTAATAACAACTTTATTATTAAAAGTAATAGAATATCCACCCTTTATTAACTTAGAAACCGAAATCAGATTCTTTCTAAATGAGGGTACAAAAAGATAATTTCTTAGAACTAATACTTTATTTCTCTCAAAAGATAAATAGAAAACTCCCACTGCAACTGCTGCCACTTTTGTAGCATCGCCCATGTAGACCACGATTTCTTCATCTGCTAGCCGTCGGGTTTCCTGGAACCCCTGCAGAGTATTGCAGACATGGTCAATGGCTCCCGTATCTATGCACCAGGTATTGGTAGATAGCACCTCTAAACATGTTTCAACGACTAAGGCTGAAGAAATACCTTTGCTTTGATGACAGGGACAATCCGCCTTCCAGTGCCCAGTTTGCTAGCACGTGAAACACTTGCCTTTCGGCTTCTTCACGCCAGTTCGGGGTCCTTGCGATGCTCCTGCCTTCTTGAACCCTCATTGTTTCTTCTTCTTCCTGCCTTTCGGCTCAAAAGAAGAAACACTTTGAGTCACTAAGGCCTGTGAGTTCTGACGAAAGATGACCTCTGCCACCTGGAGTTCTCCTAGCAGTTCACCCAACGTATAATCCCTTTTGTTCATATTATAGTTGAGCCTGAACTGCTCAAAACTCCTTGGTAGAGACTGGAGTATAATATCGACATGGGATTCCCTGTCGATATGTGCTCCCAGTACCTCAATTTCATTGAGGTGAGCCATCATCTTTAGGACATGATCCCTTACGGGTGTCCCTTCAACCATAGTGGTCGACATCAGACTCTTTATCGCAGTTTGCCTAGTAGCTCGACCTTGGTGCCCGAAGAGATCTTTGAGGTTCAACATCATGTCATTAGCAGTGGCCATGACCTGATGCTGATGTTGCAGCACATTCGACATAGATGCCAGAATGTAGCACCGCGCCATCTCATCTGCCTTTTTCCACTTTTTGTAACGCTCCCTCAACTCTTCACCAGAGTCCTCTCTAGATCTTTCCGAACATTCCTCGAAGAGTACAAATTTGTACTCCTCAGCAGTGAGGATAATGTCAAGGTTCCTCTTCCAGTCTATGTTGTTTAGGCCAGTAAGTTTATTGTCCTTAAGAATTATTGCTAATGGGGTAAAGGCCATTATAAAAATTTTGAGAATCACAACATACACTACTTTAGAAATCGAAAATAAATTGATTCCTCAAAACAATTAATTTTCGAAATCAACCAACACCCCTATACACCGAGAAATTCGCATGCCATGATGGTGTGGACGTATACGAATCCCTACATTCGTAAGAGGAGGTTTTACCCATCGATCTTACTATCTTGTCAATCTAACTTTTTGACAAGTAAGATCAATAGTTGGTTTCCTTCGGCTATGCAAAATAATAGCAGTGACTCCGATGGGGAGGATACTATTATTTGCATCTAAGTGTGCACCATTACACGACACTAAAAAAATTATTTCCGATTATGTGCCATTCGATGAGAAAATTAAAATTTAATCCGAATGAAGACCTGTCTCCTATCGACCGTCTATTGCCGTATCGAACGATCCAAATTACAACATAGTCAATTACCAAAATCGGCCTTGTAATTTGCTCGACCGTTTGACCGCAGAAAAGGCGACGAGTTGATCGCCAACTTTTGTGTTTATAGTCGGGGTCCAGTTAACAATTTATTCATTATGATATGAAACAAAATAATAAATTATCAAACATAAAATAACTAGACATACGATCATGGCACATAATTGACATAAGGTTAAACAAAGGAGCATAGGGAAAGATATACCTTTCCGATCACCTCGCGGTCTTCTACCTTATGGCCCTCCCTTCGCAGACGTCATGTGGGTGATGATCTACCACGATCTGAGATCACCAAGAGCTCCAAAATAATCCTGTCTTCTAGCCAACCAAAACCCTAGCCTCTAGGGTTTGCGCCACCAGCTTCCTCTTCCTCTCCCCTTGCGCCGCCGTCCGCCGAAGCCGCCCATAGCCCTCTGAACCGGTAGCAGACCTCGAGAGGAAGGAGAAGAAGATGATGGAGGAGAAGAGGATCCTTCTCCCTCACCCAAAGCTGGCCAAAAACTCCCTTCCTTTTCACCTTGCGGCGCCGCCGCAACTCACCTTGCGCCACCCACTGCCGGCCGCTGACCCTCCTTTCTTCACCGTCGAGCACTGCAAAAGGAAGAGGACACCTCTTCCTTGCCTATGCTGGCCTCGAACAAGAGTTGGTAAAGAGAGGATGAAAAAAAGAGGGAAGCTCTCCCCTTGTTCTATGCGTCGACCGAAAACCTAGGTGAGAGAAGGAGAGAAGGAAAAGAAAGGAGAGGCCTTGGGTGTGTTCTCTTGGATTAAGCCTTGGTTTCTTGATCTCACAGGGTATTTATAGGGCTAAGGTAGGGACCAAGAGGAGGTGTTGGATCTTGGCCCACTAATGGATCTAAACCCGATCCATTAATTAAGATCCATTCCACTAAAGGATCTTAATTGAACTTCCTCACCAACCCCCATATTTTCATATGGGCTCCACATATTACGAGTCGTCCATCCCCCCATGTTTAGGATCTCGAATGCCCATTAATTAATTAAGTTACTAACAATTTAAATTAATTAACTTCTGGATCCTTGATTAGTACCACTCAACCTTATCATCGCGCCGCATCAAATCCACCTGCAGGGTTTAGCACGATGAACCTTTTGAGCTCATCAAGGGGCATCATCATCCCGACTAACCAGGACACGAATTTCATCAATAATCAATGGCACATCATATTATTAATATTATCTCCCAACTTATCGGGCCTATCGATCTAACAGAATAGATCTCGCCCTTTGGTAAATCAAAGAAACAATAATTAATAATATATGCCCGTTATTATTTCGAGATTAAGGGATTGTACTCCATAATATAAACTGAGGTCCTATCCAATTATCGAGTTAGTACAAATTGGATAACCTTGGATTTTGGTCCTGCTCAATGTACTCAAAGCACACTAGTGTAATTCTATGGTCAAGACCAACCACACCTAATTACACTACAACCATTCCAATGGGTTGTCTAATTCCATCTCGGTTGTGAGCCTCTACTTATACTAGGCAGGAAACTGATAACACGATCTTCCGTGTGTCACCACATACCATGTTATCTACAATGTGTAGTATTGGACTTCATGCATATACTAATGTAAATAGGCACCTAGTGTAGTTGTGATTCTCTTTTCCACCATAGATGCCCACAGTGTGTTTCTTGGGAACGAGTTTAGAGTATACCTTATTAGGTCACAGTTTTCGACCTTGTGTCCTATTGTGTGCAGCGCGTTCATCAGCTCCTGGATTCTTGCATGGAGCTGTGCTGCTGATTCGCCTTCGTGCATCTTTATGGTGTAGAGTCTGTTGAGTAACAGATCACTTTTGCTTATCCGCGTATTACCCTCATGCAGTTCGATGAGTTTGTTCTAAACTTCCTTCGCACTGCTGAAGGGTCCGACGCGGTTCAACTCTTCCTTTGTCAGGCTGCATTGTAGTGTCTATGTGGCCTTTGCGTCGGCCTTGATCTTCTTCTTGAGTAGTCTGTCCCACTCTGTGTAGCCTTGCACCTCACCTTGTACGTTTTTGGGTATCTCTAGTCCGGACTGGATGATAATCCACATGCCCACCTGAGTTTTCTGGTGGACCTCCATCCTACTCTTCCAATAGGAGAAGTCTTCTCTTGAGAAGAGTGGTGGTCTGGCGGTGCTATAGCCTTCTTGCATGGCCATGGAAGTTAAACTGAAAAATTACAAAAAAAAAATCTTATCCCAAGACTAAGTCTTGGATTAGTAGTGCGGTAGCAAAGATAATAATTAAACAAATCAAGTCATGTTGCACCAATCTCGATGAACGAATAAAATTATGAACAAAAAATATTTTAAAAAAATGAAAAATCTAAAAAATCGCTCAATCGGTGGTTACACCAGATTTGAGCCACCTGCTCTGATTCCACTTGTGGGATCGTTTAGAATTGATAGAGGGGGGTGAATATCGATAAAATCTTTTTCAGAAAAATAAGAGTAATACGCAGCGGAAAAATTGCAAGACAATGCTAACTCAGTTTTCTTTTACTTGGTTCGGAGTCTAGATCGGCTCCTACTCCAAGGCCTACGGTCCTTGACTGTTTATGTTGGGCAATTCTATATTTCACAAAAGTATTACAAAGTTGAAGTTGGAATACAGAATTTAAATACAGTAATTAATTAAAAATTATACCGACGATCGGAGAAGATTCGAAGATCAGAGCCGCGGGTCATCGTTGGCGCTTGAGACTTGAGTACGGAGCGTTTGGAGCAGAGCACTTGAATAAATTCGTTGGAAGCAGTTGTGTCTGGAAGCAAGGGGGTGAACCCCTATTTATACAATATTCTTGGGTGCTTGTGTTGAAGGGGGCGCCTGACACGTGGCCTACACGAATCCTCATTCGTAGACTTGGCCAGCGCTTATCCCTTCAATTGGGGCGCCTGAGTTGACTGGGGTGCCTGTATCAACACATGCGCCTCATTTGCTAACGTGGAGGCTTTGCTTCGAGAACTCTGGAAATAGCCCTTCTTGGGCGCCTGTCACCATACAGGCGCCTGATCATGCAGGCGCCTAACTCCATTCAGGCGACTGGGAAGCAGAACACTTTAACCTTTGTTCCTACAACCAGGGTTAGTTCCAAAACACAAATAATATATATTTTAAGTCTAGTTAACAGCCTGAGTTGTCTTGGTTCTGACTTTGGGCTTCCAAAATGGAACCCTAGGTCGAACCGACGCCCAGTGTTCCCTCCTATGGGGAACGCATCCTCGCCTACTCCTCTTAGGAGATTTACCTTTTTGCCAACTGGCTCCTCCGGTTGGACTTTTGCCCAATCCTCCGGATCAGGTCTTCGTGCCCAGTCTGTGACCAGGCCTTATTGCCCAACCCTCGGTCAGGTCTTCGGTGCCAAGCCCTCGGTCAGGACTTATTGCCCAATTCCTCGAATTAGGACTTCGTGCCTAGTCCGCGACCAGGACTTATTGCCCAACCCTATGTCAAGACTTAGGTGCCCAACCCTCGGCCAGGACTTTTTGCCCAATTCCTAGAATCAGGACTTCGTGCCTAGTTTACCTAGGAATTCTCCTGCGCACTTCAACAAGTTTATTAGATCACAATAACACCTTAACTAATGAACCCTTTGCCATTATCAAAACACAGGTTCGATCTTGGTGCTTCCGGCACCAACACAGAACTCAAAAAGCTCACAATTGGATTCCTCGGCAGTTGAGACAAAGTCTAGGTTTAGTTCCCAATCATTATTGTTAGGGGCATTAAGTTGGATTTCTCTTAGAAGTAAATCAAGTGGGTCTAAATCCATTTTCTAAATACCTGAGAATCACAATAATCACACAATTTAGATTTCAAAAAATATTGATTCCTCAAAATAATAAATTTGAAATCAACCAACACCTCAAACACCGAGAATTTTGCATGCCACGATAGTGTGGACGTATACGAATTCTACATTTGTAAAAGGAGGTTTTACCCATTAATTTTATTATCTTGTCAACCTAACTTTTTAGCAAATAAAATTAATAGTTGGTCCTCTTCGGCCCTACAAATAATAGCAGTGGCTCCGATGGGGAGGATACTATTATTTGCATCTAAGTGTTTACCATTACATCATACTAAGAAAACTATTTCAGATTATGTGTCGTCCGATGGGAAAAATCACACGCTCTTCAATAATTTTCTATAATCATGTCTGACCCAGTGATCCACAGAAAAAGCCCATCCGGTGGGGAGGAAGACACTCAGAGCCGACACACAAGCTTGTTCGCATCACTTGTCAAATTAGTAATGGAGGTCGCGGGACCCTTAGGGTCCCTCTCCCACTTAGTTATTTATAATGAGGAATTTTCATGCACGCACGACAAGCACATAACTAAATGCAATAAACAAGAAAAATTCTAAATTTTTCCAACTATCATGGCTTTAGTCCTCCATGTGTAATGCTCGAAAATTCTCAAAACTAATTTTAGAAATATCCTAGAATTTATTCCGAATTTATGGATATTTTTATAAAATTTTTCCATGGACAAATAAGGCAAAAATGAATTAAAATTAAAATGTGCAGTAAAAAGGCTTAAGTGGGGTTTGACGCCTAGACCTTTATCATGAGAGGAGAATAGGCTTACTAAGTGGAACGATTTGTTTTCATTGAAAAAGAATAGAGGAAAAGATAAATAAGGTGAAGTTAGTTAAATTTTCCCATAAGTATAAAAGGGAAACTTAAGGGTTTTTAGATTTATTCTTTTCCTCACCTTCTCATCGCCGACCCCCCCTCTCTCTCTCGTGCGATTCTTCCTCTCCCTCTCCCGAGTCTCTCTTCCTCCCTCTCTCACGGAAAACTAAGGAGGATGTCCAAGGGCCTTGTGTTGGGCGGATTCAAGAGGGAGGACACGCTAGGGGATCTTCTCAAGGAATAGTTCTTCGTTAGAGCCTCTCCGAGACTCCAAGGATCTTCCCTCTCCTTAAACCCTACGCATTAGAGTTGTAAGAACAAGCGCAGGATGTAAGTACCCCTCACCTACAGTATAAGTAGCTTCGTTCGTATGCATAATCGTCTTAGTTTTATCTATTTGCAAGTTTATGCTCATATGTGTAGATTAACTCCCTCTACAGACTCTAAGGGCACCACTAGATGGGCTGGACGTGCTTCCCCCTTTAGTTTGGGGTTTAGACGCACCGTCGAGTACCTAGGGAGTGTCCTTAATAGAAAAAGGGAGTTTTAGGCACGCAAGGTGCTCGAGAAAATGTTAAGAAGCCCTAATATGAGTTTTAGCATGTTTATGAAATTAGCTACCCTTGCTTAATGTTTATGGACCCTAATTCGTCCATTAGGTGGGCTCCTAGATCGCTCCTAGGCTCTAGATCGCCTAGTAGATGCAAGGTTAAGGAAAAGAATATTTATGAAAGTATTTTACTTTTTATGGCATGTGCTTGGACTCTAGTTCGTCCATGGGTGGGCTCCTAGATCGCCCCTAGGCCCCTAGATCGCCTAGTAGTACCCTAATGGGTTCGGGATTAGCTATCTCGGATCTATTTAGGGATGCGTGCATTAGCAGCACATTGTCGGGCCCACAGCAGTATGATTAGTATTTTCACTTATTATATGTATAAGTTTCAAAAGTTCAGTAATAGCTCTAATGAAAACAGTTTTAAGATCATGCTTAGTTCAGTTAGATTCTATGAATGCCATGTGAATTTAGTTAAAGAATATGATTTAGTCCATGTGCTTAGTATGATGAGTATGTCATGATATTTGTTTAGATTATATGTTTCAGTAAGAATAAATGATAAGCATGATATGTTTTCTTACATGTGTTTTCAAAAGCATGATTTTCGAAATATACATTATTTTGTGAGTAGGATGTAGTTACTAAGATTTATGCTTATAATTTCATTTTTCCTTATACTGCAGATAAGGGCAAAGGAAAAATAGAGTAGTGGAAGCGGCAGGGATGATGTGGAGTGTGTGATGGTGGAACTTGGAATGAAAAGAACTTTGGGAACTTGCATTATGAGGGCGAATTATTAAGAATGTTAAATGAATTAGTTTCTTTGGCATGTTTATCATTTTCCGCATCTTAAGTACCTTTGTTATGTTGTTAGCATCACTTTTGATATGAGCCTTGCGAGAATTCTAGTAAGAGATTATGTATCATGAGTTGATGTCATGCAATTATGTCATGCCTAGCTTCTACATGTGATATATTGAGTGATACATTTCAAGTACATATTAACTTAGTAGTAAAATGCATGGTCTAAGGCTATAGAACTATTTCTAATATTATAGTGCTACTATTGATGCATCTAGACAGAAACAGTGCTTAGCTTTAGTAGCAAGTTGATACAAAGTTCATGTTTCTAATTTCATGCTTAGAGATGGTTGAAGTATGCCTTATAGTCATGAAAACATGTAGAATATGACCTAGAATCATTGTATACCTGTTACTAAGCTTAAATATGAGTTTGTAGTGTTTTTGGTACGAAGTAGGTTGACCTTAGCACATTTCTGGAATCTGAAAATTTAGATTTCAGAGCTGCCAGTCGACTGCGACAACTACCAGTCGACTGGTCGAGGGAACAGAAACATTCGGGCGAGTGAATCCTAGGTGCAGTCGACTGGCAAGATATCAGTCGACTGGTGCCAATGTAAAACAGAAAGTGTTGTAGGGCTGTTGGTTAGTACTTCAGTCATGCAATACTAAGGTTGGGGGATCAAATCTTGGCCACGCTAATAAAATTAAAGCTTTTGTTTAAACTCTTGTGTGCTTCGATTTCAGTTTCGTACGAATGGTTTAGCAATTAACTTCCAACATGTTTATGATTACAGCATCATGTTTAAGTTATGAATTGTTAGTTCAGTAAATAGCAAAAAAAATTAAATTAAATCCTCCCAGTTGGTTTAGCTTGCCGAAATCAGTAATCAGTCAGCCAGTTAGTAGCGATCCGCCTTAAAGCTTAGTATCAGAAGGCGGGTCATTACACCATGTGCCTCTAGTCGTGTTACCACCTCGTCCGCTCCTCCCTACACCATGCGCAAGCCACCATTGAAGGGATCTCCGAGCCAAGATGAAATGCTATTTATTTACATCCATCGATCCTATAATCCACAAAGGAGTATACATAAAATCTAGATCGAAAGTAAATAAAAGTGCGGCTAAAAAAGTGTCATATTTAATTACAAAAATTAAATACTAATTTAGCCTTGTCAACCCTGAGGATTCAATTAATTACAACCATGCACAACCAATCACATACAAACATTATTTAAGCCATAATAGTTGGAATCTCGTGTCTGCAACCAAAGAGTTAACTTACGCACATCCTACTATTATCCTGCAAAAATAAAATACATGATAAAGTGCAAAATGTGACCGAATCCAAACACACAAAACTGGAAACCTCAGCTCTAAACCAATTGTTGGATAGCTTGGTGGGTTTCCTAAACGAACACCGGGTCGTCCATGGGAAACCACTCCATATCCACGGATTAAAAAATTTAATTTGAATGGAGACCTATCTCCTAAACGACCATCTCGTCGTCGTACTAATTGATTAGAGTTACAACTTAGCCAAACATGATGTTCAAGCCTTGTAACTCGCCTAACCAATTAGTCATGGAAAAGACAACGAGCGGATCGCTGGTTTTTGTGTTTATCATCGGGGTCCAACATGATTAATTATCACAATTAATTATCGAATAATTAACAACAAGAATAATTAATCAATCCACATGAAATGATAAGATCAAAGGAGCCAAAGAGAAGGTTATACCTTTCCTTTTACCTCGTGATCTTCTATTGTATGACCCTCCCCTCATGGACATCGTGTGAGCGACGATCTACCAAGAACCGGATTCAGCAAGGCCTTCCAATATCACCTTCTTCTTCACGCCAACCAAACCCTAGCCACTAGGGGTTGCCGCCAGCCACCTCCTTCCTCTCCTCCTTGCGCCGTCGGCCACACAAGGCCTCCAAATCCCGCTGACCACAAGGAAGCACTGGAGAGGAAGCTAAGGAAGAAGATGGAGAAGAAGAAGAGATGGTTATCTCTTCCCCACAGCCACCCTAGTCACCGCAAGCCCTCCTTTCTCCTTGCTGCCGGCCAAAGAAATCAAGAGGAGCTCTCTTTTCTGACCATCGACGACTCCTCCTTGAACCCAGCTTGAGCACGCTAAAGAGGAAGAAAGGAAGAAGAGGATGGAGTACAAAAGAAGAAGAAAAGGAAGATGAAGAATCCACTTCTTCGCGCCTTCTTCTCCCCTTGTCACCGGCACCGCAAACCACAAGTTTGTGGTCACCGCCGACGATCCTCCGCCCCTTCTTGCTCCTGCCGAACACCACCAAGTAGTGCTCCCTAGGATGAAGCTCCACGCCGAATGGAAAAGAAGAGAAAGGCTTCTCTTCTTCCTTTCTTGCACCGGCGCAACTTCTACCCTAGGATAGAGAAGAGATGAGAGAAAAGAGAGAGGGGAAGGCTTAGGGTTTTCTATGAGTTGGAATCCTTGGTTTCATGACACCATGGGGTATTTATAGGGCTACAATAGGGACCATGAGGAGGAGTTGCATCTTGGCTACCTAATGGATTAAAGCCCGATCCATTAATGAAGAACCATTTCACTAAAGGCTCTTCATTGAACCACCTCACCAACCCACATATTTACATATGGGCTCTACCTATTATGAGTACATAAATCTCCCCGTGTTTAAGATATCGAATGTCCATTGATTAATTTAAATTACTAGCAATTTTAATTAATCAACATATAACTCCTCGATTAGTACCACTCATCCTTATTATCATGTTGGACCAAGTCCACCTATAGGATTTAACATGATGAACCTTATGAGCACATCAAGGGGGCATCATCATCCCGACTCACCAGGACACGATTCCCATTTATAATCAATGACACACCATGTAAATAATATTATTTCTCAATTTACCAGGCCTATCGATTTACCAGAATAAATCTCGCCCATTGGTAAATCAAAAAAATAAATACTAAGTACATGTGCCCGTTATTATATCGGGATTTAGAGCATGTACTCCATAATATACTGAGGTCTGATCCAATTATAAAGTTAGTATAAATTGGATCACCTTTATGTCGGTTCTGCTTAATGCATATAAAGTGCACTAGTGTAATTCTATGGTTAAGATAAACCAACACCAAATTACACTACAACCATCCCGATGGTTTGTCCAACTCCATCTCGGTTGTGAGCCTCTACTTATACTCTACAAGGAACTGATTACATGATCTTCTGTGTGATACCACACACCATGTTATCTACAATGCAAAGTATTAGACATTTTACACATACTAATATAAATATGCAATCAGTGATATTGTGATTCTCTTTCAAAATGTAGATGTCTTATACAAAAGGCAAGATTTTTAGTATACATCCTAACACTTTCTTTCTTCGTCCTTGGCGTGCGCAAGCTTGGAGCAAGGAGGAGGCGCCGGTGGTTGAAGAAGAAAGCTCCTCTTGCTTTCTTTGGCCGGCGGCAAGAAGAGAGGAGAAGGAAGGTGATTGGTTAGGGTTGGGTGAAGGAGAAGACCTCTTCCTCTTCTTCTTCATCCTTCCCCTCATCTTTGGTGGTTGATGATCACAAGCAAAAGGACTCCTTCCTTTTGGTCGGCGGCATCAAGAAGGTGATTAGGGTTTGGCACAAGCAAAGGAGAAGAGGTTGGTAGCTTTGGTGACTCTGGTTCTTGGAAGATCGTCGCTCACTTGACGTCCAAGAAGAGGTTGGGTCATACAATAGAAGATCACGAGATAAACAAGAGGTATACTTCTTGTTTTTGTTCCTTTGATCTTGTTTGATTATTGTTCATTATTTCATGTTGATAATAATCTTGGACCCTGAAGATAAACTCAAAACCAACGATCCATTCATCGTCTATTCCACGGCTAATCGGTTCGACGAGTTAGATTGCTTGAACAACAAGTTTGTTCAAGCGGTCACTCGAATCGGTTAGCATGATGATGAGTCGGTTGTTTGGGAAATTATTCTCCATTTGAATTGAAGAAATTTTAATCTGAGGATATGGAGAGGTTTCCCATGCGAACAACCATTGGGGAAACCCAACAGGTACCTGCAAGACAACAAAACACACAACAAAATAAATAATCTTAAGCCTTAATTGATTGGTTCTGACTTTGGATTTCAATTGAAATCCTAGGTCGAACCGACGCCTACTGTTCCCTTTCCCAGGGAATGCGTCCTCACCTACTCCACTCTGGAGAAGTTACCTTTGCCAACCAGGACCTCCGGTTGGACTTTTGCTCAGCCTTCGAGGACCCAAATTTCGAGACGCCTGACCTTGACCCATCTCTACTTCTTTTCACGATCCCACTCGACTAAGTATTTTACTCGGTCCCCGGACCAAGACTTCGTGCTCGGCCTCCGAGACTCCCAGATCTCGAGATGTTCGATATTCAACCTGTCTCTACTTCTATTCGTAATCCTCACTTGGCAAAGACTTCGTTGCCCGATCCCTAACCAGGACTTCGTGCTCAGTCCCCCGATCCAAGACTTCTTGCCCAACTTCACTCACCAGGACTTCGTCCACCTATCTTCACTCACTAGGACCCAGCTTCACTCACCAGAATTTCTTCCACCTAGCTTCACTCACTAGGATTTCTTCCAAATAGCTTCACTCACTAGGACCTAGCTTCACTCACAAGGATTTCTTCCACCTAGCTTTATTCACTAGGATTTCTTCCTTCATAATGACTTCTTTGCTAGTTATCCTAATCCTGACTAGACTTCTCTCTGCCAAACACCAAGTCATGTTTAGCTCAGTCCTTTGGTCTATCTGACCATATATGAGTTTAGTCTCTCTGCCAAACATCAAGTCCTGTTTGTCTTATCCATTGGTCAAACTGACCATCCCTGGGTTCTATTCACATTGCCAAGTATCAGATTCTATTTTGCTTAACCCTTTGTCAAGCTAATTAAACTTGGGTTTACCCTACCAAACATCAGGTCCTGTTTGGTTTAACCCTTGATCACTTTGACTGGACCTTAGTATATTGTTACTGTCAAACATCAGGTCCTGTTTGGCTAACCCTTTATCAAATTGATCAAACCTGGGTTTACCCTACCAAACATCAGGTCCTATTTGGCTTAACCCTTGATCACTTTAACTAGACCTTAGTGTTGGGAGGTATGGCTTGGTGGGTTTCCTAAGCGAATACCTGGTCATCCATGAAAGACCTCTCCATGTCAATGGATTAAAAATTAATCCGAATGGAGACCTATCTCCTATTCGACCATCTCGTCATTGTAGGACCGGTGCCGTCGATAGAGGGGGGGGGGTGAATATCGACCTACAAAAAATCTTCATGGTAAATCAGTAAGCTTTTCAGTTCGTACATAAACAGAGTATTAGTAGCAGCAGAATATAAAACAGTAAAGTAAAGAACGATAGACGACAGATTGCACACGTGATTTTACTTGGTTCCCAACACCCCAGGGTCAGTACATCCAAGGCCTAAGCACGGGAACGCCCGTCCACTATTGGTCTCATTTCCGAACTTTCCGGATGTGAAGAAACCCGTCTTACAGTGCAATAATTTCAATCAAAATATAGGAAATTAAATGTAGAATAATTAAAGCAAACCAACATGAAATGGTCAAAGACTCGGCCAATCTGGACCTTTGAAGTGCCGCGCACTTCCTCCTGGAGCCTCCCGGTCATAGAGCCTCATCTTTAGGCTTTGTCATCAGTCAAAAAGCTCAGAATGGATCTTGGAAGTTGTATCTTGAGCCTTGGGGTCGAAGCCCATTTTATAGGCTTCATTCGGGCGCCTGTGATCAACTGGGCGCCCCAATGGGCTTGGTCAAACCTCATCTCCGCGCCGAACTCGTCGCAGTTGATAAGCTTCTTGACCAGGGCACCTGGACTCACAGGCGCCTGAATGAACCCAGCCAAAGCTTAACTCTGCTTCGAACTCACAGCAGCAAATACAGCTTTGAACCCGGGCGCCTGTATTGATGGGGGCGCCTGAATGGAAGCCTGTTCTGTCTTCTTTGACTAAACCTGTTTTCCTTCTTTGACTGGGGCGCCCCTGTTGATGGGGGCGCCTGGATCCTTTAGGGCACCCCCATCAATGGGGGGCGCCTAGCTGCTTTGGGTTCCAGCCCCGTTGCTTACTTTGCCTTCCATTCTAGGTACCTGCAAGATACACAAAGACAAAGCAAATATACACACATTCTTAACCTTAAGGACTTGGTTCTGACTTCGGATTTCCACGAAACCCTAGGTCGGACCGACGCAAGTTCCCACCCTCGGGAACGCGTCTTTCACCTACTCTTTCAGGAGACGATTGCCACCTAGTCCATTCGAGTGGACTTTTGCTTAGCCTCCGATACTCTCGGATCTCGAGACGTCCGAACCCTGACCCGTCTCTACTTCTGTCCTTAGTCATCGCTCAGCCAAGTTGCTCAATCTCTTGGACCAAGACTTCGTTCCCAAACCCTAGATCCAGGACTTCGGTGCCCAACCCTCGGCCAGGTCTTCTTACCTAATTCCTCGAACCAGGTCTTCGGTCCCCAACCCTCGGCCAGGACTTCTTGCCCAGTCCTTGACGAAGACTTCGTGCCCAACTTCCGGTCAGGTCTTCGGTGCCCAGCCCTTTGCCAGGACTTAGTGCCCAATCCATGATCAGGACTTAGTGCCCAATTCTTCGAACCAGGACTTATTGCCTAGGTTTACTAGGACCTTCTTTCACTTTGGTACTCCTCCTTTGCTCACCCTTCCCTTGTTCAATGTATCACTGACTTAAGTATATTGTCAAACATTAAAACACTTAAAAGAGGACATCACTGATGCAACTTGCACCAACAATCTCCCCCTTTTTGATGTTTGACAATATCTTAAGTTAGATTGGTTGAAAGGGCTAAACCTTGAAAAAATAATCTAAGTTTTGAAAATATATTTTGATCTTTGGGAGAAAAACATTTCTAAGATAAGCTCATTCTCCCCTTTGTGAAAAAGAATTTTTTATTTTCATTGATCCTTTGGGAAGAAACAAAAATTTTCTAACTTAAGCTCTCACTGTAACACCCCAATAATTTTCTGATATTATTAGGGATTTTTCTGAATTTTATAGCATTTTTTCGGATTAAAATAAATAGAAAAAATATAAAGGGTCGGGTGGGGTTTGATCCCGCGACCACAAGGCAAGCAAAGCCTTAAGGGTGTCCGGGCAACCAGCTGGGCAAGGGTATCAAGCACAGAAAAAGATGAAGCGAAATAATGTTATAGTTGATTTAGCCCGTTTCATGAAGAGGTATTTAAACTTCCACTTAAGTTGGGTTAAGACCCCTTTTAGGGTTCGGGAGGCCGCGCGAGCAGGTTGGGGAGGCTGCGAAAAACAGGGAAGAAAAGGAGAGTTTTCTCCTCCTTCTTCTTCCTCTTAAAGTAGAAAACCTAGGGCTTCTTCCCTAGGGCCAAGAGTGGAGTTTTCTTGCAAAGGAAGAGGAAAAGAACCCTACGCTAGGAATTTTGAGATACTTAGTGAGTTTTCTTCAAGAAAAGGGTAAGTAAATCACTCACCTGCAATAGAAGTAGCTTCGCATGTAGTTTCTCGTTGTACAACCATGATTTTGTGATCTAAGTGCATGCTTTGAGAATATTATTTATTGTGTGATTTAAGTTTCTAAAGAATACATGTTTTTAATCATAGAACTTGAATTGGTGTAGATTTTATATGTGTGATCTAAGCATGAAAGACCAAGTTCTTGAAAAGTCCCAAAAAAATAAGTTTTGGGTTAAGGGCACGCAAGGTGCTCGATGAAAGTTCCAAGTGAGAAAGGTAAAGTTTTGTAGTGCAAAGATTTATGTAAAAAGAAAGATAGCTTTGAAAAGTCCCAAAAATGAGTTTTGGGTTAAGGGCACGCAAGGTGCTCGATGAAAGTTCCAAGCAAGAAAAGGTAAAGGTTTATAGTGCAAGATTTATGAAAAAGAAAGTTAGCTTGATAAATACAAGCATTATGAGTAAGAAAGTATTTTACTTTTATAAAGTGACATGTACCGGGCAAATGAGAGGCCCACAGAATGTAAGAAAGAAGCTCTAATAGGGTGCGGTGGCTAGCTACCCCGAAACCTATTAGGGATGCGCACATTGGTACATTGATACCATGGTACATTGTCAAGGCCTGAGAAAGTTGATTATTATTTTGAAGTATATGAGTATATGTAAGTGTTTTCAGTTTAAGCATATGTTTTGCTAAGTATGTTAACATTGTTATGTTACAAGCATGTTAAAGAGCAAGAGCAAGGAAGTTAGTGGTTTAAAGTATGGAAATGCATAAGTAGCAAGTCTCAAAAGAAATTATGAGCATGTTAGATTTGCCAATGTATTAATGCTAGTAAATGTTTTCAAGCATGATTGAGCATGATAAGTATGTGAAAGTTTCCATGTGTAAGTATTTCAAAGTGCATGTGTTTTGAAGCAAGCATTATTTGAAAAGAGCATGTTTATCATTGATCGCATGGATTTATGAGTTAGGATTTACTTACTAAGCAAATTTGCTTATTAGTTGCATTTTCCTTCTATTGCAGATAAAGGTAAAGAAAAAGCATAAGTTAAGAAGGCGAAGGGACTTGCTTTGATGTTCAGTGGCGGCGGAACCGTGGAAGAGATCTTTGGGCTAAGTCTTGTAGAACATGTGTTTTGGTGTTTTGAAGTGGTAGAATGAATGACTTTGTTTAAACTACGCATAGAGGTTAAGTTTGGTACAAACTCTAGAGTGTTTTGCTTACGTTTTGATAGTTTTGTTAAATCTCGCAAGGATTCTAATTTCAAGTTATTGGATTCGTTTTGAGTTGCTAAAATGTTCATAAAACTAATATAGAGTATAGAAATGGAGTTATGTCTTTGTATGTCTTGGAAGTATATGTTTTGTGGATCATTGGAGATGGTTTTCAGGTCTGAAATGTAGGTTTTCAGGCATGCCAGTCGACTGGTTCAGAACCAGTCGACTGCGATATCGAACAGAACCTACTGTTCGATGCACCAGTCGATTGCCATGAGGCCAGTCGACTGGTGCCGGGCACGGAAAGTTTCTGTGGCCGATACCAGTCGACTGGCTATATAGCAGTCAACTGGTACCATTGAAAAGAAGTGGTATAGAGCAGCTGGTTAGTGCTTTAGTGTTACAACTAAGAGGTCTAGGGGTCAAATCCTTGCAAAGCAAATAAAATCAAGGTTCTGAGAATCGGACCGGACATCGAACCGGTCGGAACAAGGGTTCAGAGGTTCAGAGGTTCAACCGGTTTAACCGGGGGTCCAACCGGGATATAACCGATATATAATAAAGTATATATTTATATAAATATATGAAACTAACAACTTATCTAACTATTTTCTTCAAGATTAGATCAACTAGGTCGAGCATGTGATATATTTTTGTCAGCAAATTAGTACAATATTATTGAAAAAAAGATTAGTTTCAAAGAAAAATTCAAGTTTAAACCCATTAGATTTAAGAAATTTAGATATGAATTAAAGAATCTAAGTTAAAAGTATATCACGATAGCATTTGTTCACGATAGCATTTGTTCGTTTGGGACTTTGGGTGAAAGCAAACTAGGTTTTTGACATTTTATTTTTTAATTTTCATTTTTCAGTAAGAAAGCAAAACTCCAAAAGGGAAAAAAAAATCAAAAAATGAAAAATAAAATAACCAATCGGTTTGACCGTTTTTCCGGTTTGTCCGTTCCGGTTCGCCGGTTAGAAGTTCGCATCGTCTGGTAGCGGTTTTCACAGTCATCGACGGAATTGACCGGTTCCGTTCAACCGGTCCGGTCCGTTTTCAGAACACTGAATAAAATAAAATTTTTTAAAAAAAAAAAAAAAAAAAAAATCAGAGCAAGTTAAAGGAAGTCAAGTAGTTATAACCTAAGACTAAGAATAAGGTAAAGTTAAGGTTAAGTAAATGTGGCGTCCGCTTTAAGGGAGAGAAAGAGAAGGCGGGTCGTCACAGAATGGTATCAGAGCAAGTTTCCACCCTTCGCCACACTGACATCAAGCATCAATCCTGCCGCCTGCCAAGTAAGAAGTTCATATGTTGTAGTTTTGTATGCTTTTCATTATTGACTGCTAGTATCAGTAAGTGCATGATGATAAGGAAGTATGTTAGTATTATTATATGCTATTATGTGCATGATTAGTAAATGCTATTATGAGTATGATGATCAGTAATGCTATTATGAGTATGATGATTGTATGGTGATATGACATATGCCATATGAGTATGATGATATGAGTAGGATGATAGTAAAGTAATGAAATGTCCTTATTGATGAAATGTCATTACCCTCTTTATGATATAAAGTAAGAAAATGTCAAGAGGATGTCCTAGATGATGTAAAGTAAGAAAATGCCAAGAGGACGTCCTAGAAAGGCCCCAAAACGAGGACCGAGCTCCTAAAGGGCAAGAGGCAGAGTCAGTACCACCACCAAGTCTCTTAGAGGTGGTAGCGCAGTTATGGAGACAGTTAGCAGAATAACAGCAAGTTATTGCCACCATGATAGCTAACCAGTAGGACACTCTTGTTACCCCGTTGGTGGCGAATGTAGTAGCACCAGTTGTGACCAAAGACCTATCGGTTACTTCTGTAATCCCGGCAAGGGGGGTAAGGCAAGAAGTGTACCTCATTCAGTAGAAGAAACTGAAGCCAGGGAACTTCCCAGGCACAAGCAAACCATGGGATGCTTAAGCATGGTTCAAAACGTTGGAAAGAATAGTAGGGCTACTGGACTGGCATGAGGTAGAGAAGATAAAGTGTGCATCTTTCTGACGTACGGGAGATGCTAGGATGTGGTGGGAGAAAGTTAAGGCCAAGAGAAATATCAGCTAGATGACATGGGCCGACTTCGAGACTGAGTTCTTCGAAGAATAGTTTCACATGCGAGTAACCAACAAGCATTACGATGAATTCACGGAGTTCAGACAAGAAGACTTATCCGTGGATGAAGTAGTGAAGAAGTTTAATCAGTTAGCTCATCTGTGCCCAGAGATAGTTAGCATAGAAAAAAAAAAGAGAGTCAGGCTAAGGCTCAAGATGTTAAGGCCTGAGATAGCGTTAAATGTGGCCAGCAATGTTAAGAGGTCGCAAACCTCCGAAGAACTGATAAGTAGTGCTTTGATCATTGAACACTACTTAAACAAAACAAAGATCACCAGAAATGTTGAACGATGAAGTTCTTAATGACCTTACCTTCGAGAGAGGTCATGGCATCTACTCAGTGGCTAAGAGCTGTATTAATTCGGATTTCCAACCGAGGACCTTATAGTGATTTAGTAGTCCTTGAGATGAAGGATTATGATGTCATTTTAGGAATGGACTTCTTGAGCAAGTATAGTGCTTCTATAGACTGCCGCAAGAGGAAAGTCAAGTTCACACCAGAAGCAGAACCTCCATTTGAGTTTATTGGAGACCCAAAGAGAAAGACAAAAAGGTTCTTATCTACCTTACAAGCTCAGAGAATGTTAGAGAAGGGGTGCTCTGGTTTTCTAGCTCGTATAGTAGATGCAAGTCAAGGAGAAGGGTTGAAGAGAGAAGAAGTGAGGGTAGTCTGTGACTATCCTGAGGTGTTTCCTGAAGAGTTACCAGGACTCCCTCCCAATCGGGAAATTGAGTTTAAAATCGAGTTGGCCCCAGAAACCAACCCAATTTCGAAGGCACCTTATCGCATGGCGCCAGCAGAACTGAAAGAATTGCAAGAACAATTGCAAGAGCTGCTTGACAAGGGTTTTATCCGCCCTAGTCATTCACCTTGGGGAGCTCCTGTATTGTTCATCAAGAATAAAGATGGATCTATGTGAATGTGCATAGATTATCAAGCTTTGAATAAGGTAACCATCAAGAACAGATATCCTTTGCCAAGGATAGATGATTTATTTGATCAGCTGAAGGGAGCCACAGTGTTCTCCAAGATAGATCTGCGATCAGGTTACCATCAGCTCAGAGTGAAGGAGAGTGATGTGCCAAGGACTGCTTTCAGTACAAGATATGGGCACTATGAGTTTGTGGTCATGCCCTTTGGAGTGACAAATGCCCCTGCAACGTTTATGGATCTAATGAATAGAGTGTTCAAGGATTTTCTGGACAAGTTCGTCATTGTCTTTATTGATGATATCCTAGTGTATTCAAAGACTCAGGAAGAACATGCCGAACACCTGAAGATGGTATTGCAAACCTTACATCAGAAAGAGTTGTACGCCAAATTCTCAAAGTGTGAGTTTTGGCTTGATCAGGTGGCCTTCCTAGGCCACATCATTTCCAAGGAAGGTATTATGGTAGACCCAGCCAAGATTGAAGCAGTTAGTACTGGAGTCGACCAAAGAATGCCAGTGAGATCAGAAGTTTTCTGGGTTTGGCAGGGTACTACAGAAGGTTTGTAGAGGACTTTTCAAAGATAGCCTCTCCACTTACAGCCCTTACCAGAAAGAATAAGAGGTATGAGTGGACTGAGGACTGTGAGCAGAGCTTCCTTGAGTTGAAGAAGAGACTGACCAGCGCTCCTATCCTTACAGTACCCGAAGGTGATAAGAGCTTTGATATATACAGTGATGCATCAAAGCTAGGACTTGGAGCAGTCCTGATGCAAGAAGGCAAAGTCATAGCTTATGCTTCCAGGCAACTCAAGGACTATGAAAAGAATTACCCCACTCATGATCTGGAGTTGGCAGCTGTAGTCTTTTCTCTAAAGATATGGAGGCATTACTTGTATGGAGTGCAGTGTAAGATTTATACAGATCACTAGAGTCTGAAATATTTCTTCACTCAGAAAGACCTCAATATGAGACAGCGAAGGTGGCTCGAGTTAGTGAAGGACTATGACTGTGAGATTCTTTACCACCCTGGTAAGGTAAATAGAGTAGCAGATGCACTGAGTAGAAAGACTTGTGCCACTTTGATGTCCTTATCATCATTGGCACCACCATTACAGAAGGAGATAATAGATTATGAAGTGGAGATTGTTGATGGGCAGCTAGCTCTATTGACACTAGAGTCAACTTTGCTTGAAGAGATATAGAAAGAGCAAGCTGAGGATTCTGATATCCAAAGGATCAAGCAGGAGATGCAAGAAGGAAAGAGTAAAGAGTTTAGAGTATCTGACAGTGGGATACTCTACTATGGTGACCGTTTATGTGTCCCCAATCATGAAGAGCTGAGAAAGAAGATTCTTGCAGAAGCCCATGGAACTCCCTACTCAATGTATCCTAGTTCCACTAAGATGTACCAGGATTTGAAAAGAAGGTTTTGGTGGTCAGGGATGAAGAGAGACATAGTTAAGTATGTCAGCACCTGCCTGACATGTCAGAGAGTTAAAGCAGAACACCAGAGACCAGGAGGTGTCCTACAGCCCATTCAGATTCCAGAGTGGAAATAGGAAGACATAACCATGGATTTCATAGTTGGTCTACCAAAGACAACTAATGGCTATGACGCTATTTGGGTGATAGTAGACAGATTGACCAAGTCTGCCCACTTCTTGGCAATCAGAGTGTCTTACTCGATTGAAAAGTTAGCCCAGTTATATGTGCAAGAAGTGATCCGACTACACGGAGTCCCGAAGACCATTATCTCTGATAGGGATGGTCGTTTCACTTCACACTTTTGGGAGTGTGTACAGACAGCGTTAGGCACCAAACTAAAATTCAGCACAGCTTTCCATCCCCAGACTGATGGACAGACAGAGAGAGTGAATCAGGTTCTAGAAGATATGCTCAGAGCTTGTGCATTGGACTTCAAGGGCAGTTGGTGCAAGTATTTGTGTTTAGCTGAGTTTGCTTACAACAACAGCTATCAGGCTACTATTGGTATGGCACCCTATGAAGCTCTTTATGGCAGGAGGTGTAGATCTCCCCTCTGTTGGTATGAAGGTAGTGAGAAGAAAGAAATGGAGTCACAGACTGATCTCATAGATGATACCACAGAAGCTATAAGGAGTATCCGCCAGAGAATAGAAACTGCTCAGAGTAGGCAGAAGAGTTATGCCGATGTACGCCGTAGACCATTAGAGTTTGAAGTTGGGGACACAGTTTTCCTCAAAGTAGCTCCTATGAAGGGTGTAATGAGATTTGGCAAGAAAGGCAAGCTAAGTCCTCGATACGTAGGACCCTACCCAGTGACGAAAAGAGTTGGTAAGGTAGCTTATGAGTTGGAGCTACCTCCAGAGATGTCAGCAATACACAATGTGTTCCATGTCTCAATGCTAAAGAAGCATATCCCAGATGCCAACCAAGTGATTGAGCCACAGAGGGTACAAGTGCAAGAAGATCTCAGTTATGAAAGTAGACCTATTCAGATAATAGATCGAGCAGATAAGAAGCTGAGGAACAAAGTGGTACCATTAGTGAAAGTCTTATGGTTGAATCAGAAGTATGAAGAGGCAACTTGGGAATCAGAAGAGAGCATGAGGCAAAGGTATCCAAAGCTGTTCTAAGTTCGACGATGAACTTTTTATAAGGTAGGGAGGATTGTAATACCCAATAATTTTCTAGTATTATTAGGGATTTTTCTGAATTTTATAGCATTTTTTCGGATTAAAATAAAAGGAAAAAATATAAAGGGTCGGGTGGGGTTTGATCCCGCGACCACAAGGCAAGCAAAGCCTTAAGGGCGTCCGGGCAACCAGCTGGGCAAGGGTATCAAGCACAGAAAAAGATGAAGCGAAATAATGTTATAGTTGATTTAGCCCGTTTCATGAAGAGGTATTTAAACTTCCACTTAAGTTGGGTTAAGACCCCTTTTAGGGTTCGGGAGGCCGAGCGAGCAGGTTGGGGAGGCTGCGAAAAACAGGGAAGAAAAGGAGAGTTTTCTCCTCCTTCTTCCTCTTAAAGTAGAAAACCTAGGGCTTTTTCCCTAGGGCCAAGAGTGGAGTTTTCTTGCAAAGGAAGAGGAAAAGAACCCTACGCTAGGAATTTTGAGATACTTAGTGAGTTTTCTTCAAGAAAAGGGTAAGTAAATCACTCACCTGCAATAGAAGTAGCTTCGCATGTAGTTTCTCGTTGTACAACCATGATTTTGTGATCTAAGTGCATGCTTTGAGAATATTGTTTATTGTGTGATTTAAGTTTCTAAAGAATACATGTTTTTAATCATAGAACTTGAATTGGTGTAGATTTTATATGTGTGATCTAAGCATGAAAGACCAAGTTCTTGAAAAGTCCCAAAAAAAAAAGTTTTGGGTTAAGGGCAGGCAAGGTGCTCGATGAAAGTTCCAAGTGAGAAAGGTAAAGTTTTGTAGTGCAAAGATTTATGTAAAAAGAAAGATAGCTTTGAAAAGTCCCAAAAATGAGTTTTGGGTTAAGGGCATGCAAGGTGCTCGATGAAAGTTCTAAGCAAGAAAAGGTAAAGGTTTATAGTGCAAGATTTATGAAAAAGAAAGTTAGCTTGATAAATAGAAGCATTATGAGTAAGAAAGTATTTTACTTTTATAAAGTGACATGTATCGGGCAAATGAGAGGCCCACAGAATGTAAGAAAGAAGCTCTAATAGGGTGCGGTGGCTAGCTACCCCGAAACCTATTAGGGATGCGCACATTGGTACATTGATACCATGGTACATTGTCAAGGCCTGAGAAAGTTGATTATTATTTTGAAGTATATGAGTATATGTAAGTGTTTTCAGTTTAAGCATATGTTTTGCTATGTATGTTAACATTGTTATGTTACAAGCATGTTAAAGAGCAAGAGCAAGGAAGTTAGTGGTTTAAAGTATGGAAATGCATAAGTAGCAAGTCTCAAAAGAAATTATGAGCATGTTAGATTTGCCAATGTATTAATGCTAGTAAATGTTTTCAAGCATGATTGAGCATGATAAGTATGTGTGAAAGTTTCCATGTGTAAGTATTTCAAAGTGCATGTGTTTTGAAGCAAACATTATTTGAAAAGAGCATGTTTATCATTGATCGCATGGATTTGTGAGTTAGGATTTACTTACTAAGCAAATTTGCTTATTAGTTGCATTTTCCTTCTATTGCAGATAAAGGTAAAGAAAAAGCATAAGTTAAGGAGGCGAAGGGACTTGCTTTGATGTTCAGTGGCGGCGGAACCATGGAAGAGATCTTTGGGCTAAGTCTTGTAGAACATGTGTTTTGGTGTTTTGAAGTGGTAGAATGAATGACTTTGTTTAAACTACGGATAGAGGTTAAGTTTGGTACAAACTCTAGAGTGTTTTGCTTACGTTTTGATAGTTTTGTTAAATCTCGCAAGGATTCTAATTTCAAGTTATTGGATTCATTTTGAGTTGCTAAAATGTTCATAAAACTAGTATCACTAGTACAAAAAAGACCTTTAACAACGGCTTTTAACACCGGTTGTATTAAAACCGGTGTTAAAAAAAAGGCGGTGGCATTTTTGTAATTATTTGAACTTTAAAATACTTTTAACACCGGTTCTTTTAACAACCGGTGTTAAAAATATATTTAACTACGGTTTTATAAATAACCGGGGTCATATGTTATAATTATTTGAACTTTAAAATACTTTTAACACCGGTTCTTTTAACAACCGGTGTTAAAAATATATTTGACTATGGTTTTGTAAATAACCGTGGTCATTATTTCTGTTTTTTTCCTTATTTATTCTTTTTCCTTATTTCCTTATTCTATTTTTCTCCCAAATCCCTCGCGCCTCCCTCCTCATCACGATCACGCCTCTAATTTCTCTTTGCGCCGTTTCTTTCCCAAAATCCTCGTGATCCCGCCTCAACTCATCGCCCTCCTCATCGCTCGACTCTCCGCCTCCTCGCTGCCTCCTCACAGACGCCGGCAGACTCCCGTCCTCTTCTCTGCCATCTTCTCCGCTTCCTCCTCACAGACGCCGGTAGACTCCCGCCCTAGGGCTTCTTGAAAGACTGCGCCATCTTCTCCGAAATACTCACGGTAGCTTATTCGGGCTGCGCTAGGGCTTACAGGTTAGTTTTTGTTCCGAAATACTCACGGTATATTTGTTGTTTGGGCTGCGCTAGGGCTTCTTGATTGGTATGTGTTCTGAAAATAATTGTATGAAAATTTTGAGTGAAAATTTTGAGTGAGTATACTTTTTTCAAAGTAAAGTTTCATGAAAATTTTGTGAAAATTTTGAGTGAGTATACTTTTTTCAAAGTAAAGTTTCATGAAAATTTTGCGAAAATTTTGAGTGAGTATACTTTTTTCAAAGTAAAGTTTCATGAAAGTTTTGTGATCTTTGCCGTTTTAATTTTGTTTGAGCTTTTATGGATCTTTCTCCATATGACCTTAGCTATGCCAAATCATCTTCAAGTGTATATCAAGTTTTGTACTACTTTATACATATATCAAATATAAAAGAAATTCTAACTCACTCACTTTACCTTAACATCAAAGTGCATGATAGATCAACCATTAAGGCATGATTCACTAACATTGAGGAGGTTGGTGGCAAAGATGCAGCTGCTAATGGGAGAGGGAAGCATGCCATGGACTTTCACGATGGCATTCTTGGCTCAAATAGGTTTCAAAATTGAGTGGATGATGCTTGTGGTGCCCTTGCAAGAAGGGTGTTGCAAGATGGAGAAACTATATATATAGTTTAGAATTTGCACAAATTATTGCCCTAAACTCCAATACCATGTAAAAATAAGCAAAGAAGAAGAGCCTGTAAACAGAAATAAAAAGAGAAAAGAAATAAAGAGATAAATTAGTTAACTTGATCAAATTGACAAAAGGCTACATCATTATCTAGAGGCATGTAGGATTGCTTAGTCAATAATACTAAGTTTTACCTAATAAAAGACTTATTCTAACAAATAATTTATTTTAGAAATAATAATTCTAAGTTGATGGAGTGATCTTGAATAATTATTTTTTAGAAACTAACTTACAACTGTGCTAAAATTTATGATGCTCGAGCAGTTCTCAGAAACACACCTACGTAGCCCATGGCCGTCATCTTCCCACTTCCTTGCTACTACTGCTGGTATGGTTCTCCAACATTCTCCCATAAATGTGCAGTCATGGCATTGCCTTCGTTGGTGTCTTCATGCATCCTTCTTCTATTTCACCATCCTCAGTTATATCTTTATATCATTCCTATACAAAATTTGTTATTTTGGCCGTGAGCAACTGTATTAGAGCTTGTTGTTTTTGGTCGTGAGCAACTGTAAGACTGATGTATTAGAGCTTGTTGCGAAAAAAATTACGATGCACTCCAATATCTATTACTTGTTAATTTTGTTTTGATACCATCATTTGATCATATTAATTATTACGATGCATGATGAAATATGGTAGTTAGATGTTTGCAAACTTTATTATATGGTTTGGATAAGTTTAGTTAGATGTTATTTTTGTTAATTTATTGTCAACGTTTAAAAAAACTTGCCTAGTAATTTCTTGTTATTTGGATAAGTTTGCCTCTATAGTTTTAATATAACTGTTTGCTCCATTATTTATAATTTATCAGATTTTTTTAGGTGTAAAACTGAGTGATGCATCAAAGAAGTTGGATAAAAAGTTTGCTATAGGAACTTCTACTGTCAAGGTGAGCCTGTAGCCTAGCATTGTTTAGTTGATGGAGGAAATGGTTTTTTACGTTGTCTAAATACTAACTTCTGGTTTATTAATTTGAGGGGCCAACAGAGAAAGAACAAATTGATGTGCAAGGAAACATTGCCTACGATTTTGTGGAATTCATTACCGAGACTTGGCTAGATGTAATGTATCATTGTAAAATTCCTTACAGAAGTCTCCATTTTGTGTACGACCATTAAATTTGCTAGAAGTTCAATTGCTAATTATTCCATGCTACTCAATTTTTGCATTAATCTTTTCTCAATTAGAGATAATCCTTTGCTTAGCTGATCTTGGATGTGCTCTTTCTATTAGCTAGGTGAATTGGACATTGGAGATTATCTTGATAAATAACCTTCTAGTGTACATTTTGTTTGATTGTATACATTTTTTTTAAAAATTTATGTTGCCACAAGCCTTCCTTTTTTATGCCTTTTCTTGTTTATACAGCTATTGGTGCAATCTTTTTTGCTACATTCATAGTAGGATAATTGAAGGAAAAGAGTGTTACCTTGCACCGTATTATCATATGTACGTGAATATTTTCAAGTGACTTAGAAGTTTAGTTGTGATTTTGACTAATTATTATCCAACTTGCAGGGCCCATTGGCAGTTGATAATTATTTGTCCTAAGCAAAATGTTGTCATCTTTCTCTGCTCACTGTGGAATAAAGCGAATAAAGATATCAAAACAATTATTAATAGGTAAGTTATTATCATTCGCTCTATGATATGTTTTTCTACAACTATGATTTATAAGCAATTTTTTCATAGATATATTTGGTTGATTTGTTGCCATTTATTATATTTTTTTATCACAGTGCTATGCGTTCTTGGCATACGATGAAAGGCAAACACTTGGGAGCTTTTAGAATGCCTATATGGAAGGAACTACGTGTAAGTAGTTAAATGTCAAGTTTTTATACAACTATGATCTATAAGCATTTTTTTCATAGATAAATTTGGTTTATTTGTTGCCATTTATTATATTTTTTTATCATAGTGCTATGCGTTCTTTATTATTTGATGTCTTTTGGTATGCAAGCTCCTCTATGTGCATGCTTGAGATATTGGTTACTATAATGAAAAATTAGCATGACTTTGTAACTGATTTATCCTTTTCTGCTAATGTGTCATTTTGATATTTATTTGTAGTGCCAAAAACAAACTGGCAATACAGAGTGTGGATATTATGTAATGAGACATATGCTCAACATTGTCTCGGCGATCATAGTTGATTCATGGGATAAGGTAATTGAAGTTTTTTTAATTTTATAGATTTAATTATGTCTGGTTGAGTTGATAAGCTATTTTTTTATATAAATGTACCTTGCAGAGATTCACAAATAAGGATCCATTCTCCGAAGATGAGATTGATGACATCAAAAGATGTTGGGCAACTTATTTGTTAGAGGTTGCCAATGTAAAAGTTTAGGATAGTTTAATGTAAAAGTTAGAGGTTGCTAATTTTGACAGCTTGCAGTATTACTAATTAATGTAAAAGTTAGAGACCACTAGCATTGATTTCCATTAGTGTTCTTCCTTACATTGTATTGTTGCATTTACTTAATTCATGGTGTGTTATTGATTATGGATAAACTATTATATTATTGTGTTCTTTTATATGTCTAGAAAAATTATAAATAAAAATAAATATGAAATTTATATAAAAAATTAAGACTTTTGACACCAGTTGTTTCTAGAACCGGTATTAAAACATCATTTTTAACACCGGTTGTTTCCAGAACCGGTGTTAAAAATGATGTTTTAACACCGGTTGTTTCCAGAACTGGTGTTAAAAATGATGTTTGAACGCCGGTTATTTAAAATAACCGGTGTCTAAAATGGCTTTCCCGCCTCATAATTGAACTTTTAACAACGGTTATTAACCGGTGTTAAATTTATATATTACACCGGTTTGTTAACCGGTGTTAAAAGTCTATACTTACAATGCCGGCTGGATCAACACCGGTTCCGGAACCGGTGTTAAAAGTCGAAAATAACCGGTGTTAAAAGTCTTTTTTCCACTAGTGTATAGAGTATAGAAATGGAGTTATGTCTTTGTATGTCTTGGAAGTATATGTTTTGTGGATCATTGGAGATGATTTTTAGGTCTGAAATGCAGGTTTTCAGGCGTACCAGTCGACTGGTTCAGAACCAATCGACTGCGATATCGAACAGAACCTACTGTTCGATGCACCAGTCGACTGCCATGAGGCCAGTCGACTGGTGCCGGGCACGGAAAGTTTCTGTGGCCGATACCAGTCGACTGGCTATATAGCAGTCGACTGGTACTATTGAAAAGAAGTGGTATAGAGCAGCTGGTTAGTGCTTTAGTGTTACAACTAAGAGGTCTAGGGGTCAAATCCTGGCCAAGCTAATAAAATCAAAGTTTTTGCTTTATTTTGGCCGATTAGTACTTTAAACATGATTATGAATTGTTAGTTCAGCAAATAGCGAAATAAGAAATTTTAAATTCTCCCAGTTGGTTTAGCATTATAAGAAATCACTAATTAGTTAGTTAGTTAGTTAGTAGCGATCCGGCTTAAAGCTTAGTACCAGAAAGTGGGTCGTCACACTCACTCTCCCCCTTTGTCATACATAAAAAAAAAATGACCAAAACACTTGCACCAACAATAAAAGATTTTCTTTTGAAGGTACTTAGTAAAATTTTTGAAATCATAGCAGAGAGCTAGTTTAACAAGAACAATTGCATCAGAAAATTACACCTTGAAAAGTATTGTGCATAAGAATATTTTTTTTTGAAAAATTTTCACTTAAAAAAATATTACCTTAGAAAAAATTTTCTATTGAGAAGGATTTTCGAAAGGATTTGCATACTTAAATGATTTTTCTTTAGAGAAATATGCATAATACTTTGAAAAATATTGTACAAGACCTTGTACTGTGAAGGATATTAAGCAAAAAAAAAAAAATGCAAGTACTTTTAAAAGATATTGAGCATTTTGAAAGATGCAAGTACTTTTTAAAATATCTGTATCTTTGAAAAATATAAGTCACTATGAAAGATATTATGCATTTTTGAAAAATATAAGTGCTTTGAAAAATATTATGAATTTGAAAAACATAAGTACTTTAAAAATATTATGAATTTGAAAAATATAAGTACTTTGAAAATATTATGAATTTTGAAAAATTAAGTACTTTTTGAAAAATTTTGAAGAGTATAAGTACTTTTGAAAAATATTAGAATTTTTTGAGAAGTATGAGTACTTTTGAAAAATCTTATTTTTAAAACATAATATTTTACTTGACTTGGTTTCTTTTCCAATCTGACACAATCCTAGGAAACCTTGTTGACTACAAGGACATTTTCCTAAATGTCCAGGAAGTTCTCCAAGTCAAGTAAATTTTATTTCCAAAAAGAATTTTGATAAGCCAAAATGATAGTACTTTGAAATTGTATGCAAGTACATTTTGAAAAATGTATGAACTTTTGAAGGCATAATATTTTACTTGACTTGGTTTATCTTCTAGTCTGACACAATCCTGGGAAGCCTTGTTAACTACAAGGACATATTCCAAGTGTCTTGGAAATTTTTCCAAACTCAAGAAAAATATTATTTCAAATTGATTCTATTTAAAAAAAATAAATTTTTGAAAATAATAATAAAAAATGATAGTATTTGAAAGGAAATTACTTATGTTTTTAGAAGGATTTGAAAATATTGTGCATGAAAATATATCTCATTGAAATATTCAATAATTCTTTTAATTTGACCTCCCCCTAAACTTGACCCAATCCTAGGAAGCTTGTTGACCACAAGTACTCTTCCTCTGAGTCCTTAGGGTTTGGTTTAGAGCAAAAGAATTATCTAGTAATTCTAAAATGAATAATTACCAAAAAAACTTTTCAGAAATTGTTCTTTTGACTCAAACTCCCCCTAAATTTGACACATCCTAGGAGTCCTTGTAGAACATGAAGTGGACCTTCCTCTGTGTCTTTAGGGTTTATCAAAATCAAATGAGACATAGGCACAATTTTAGAATGTATTTTGAATTTTCGAAACACATTTTGAAATGAAGGTAATTTGTCAGACATAGTTTTCGAAAAACATAAGTAATAGTATTTAAAGTATAGTTTTTGAAAACCATTTTAAAAGACAGTGATTTTTCAAGGACAATTTTTAAAAGACATTTTAAAAGATAGTGATTTCTCAAGCACAATTTTTGAAAGAAAATTAAAAGAATAAATCACTCCCCCTGTACATGACACCGTTTGACTCTATCTAAGTGCCTTAAGGAACTTTAGTGTTGTCCTAGGAGGCTTGTGTCTAATTGTGTGAGTCAAACAATTTTTCAAAGGAATATAATTTTTGAAAATCTATAATATGTATAATCAATCAGACAATCATGAAATTCATAAAAACATTATTATGTAAGGGGCTATTTTGAAAATAGATTTTTAGAAAAATATTCTAAGAGTTTTGGAAAATAATTTTTTAAAAAAATATTTTTCAATTTGTTAATCCTTAACATCTCACCCATTCTAGATGTCTCAATATAGTAAACATGGTTGCCTTATGGGCGCATTGTGAGATGCTTGAATCAATTTTTTTTAATTCATTGTTAAATCTAAGATTTAATTGAAACTTGTGTTAGATTTAGAATTATCAAATAGTAAAGTGAATTTGATTTTCGGTAATCGGCTTCCAGGTCTTGGCGAGGCACAAGGCCTTCTTTGGTCGTAGCCTTATTGGATTATCAACCCTTTCCTTGACAAAGCCTTTTATCGAAAATTCATTTTCAAATTACTTCTTGAAAAATTTTGGTCTAACTAGTTTAGGTCGTGGATTGGTAGCTTCGGCTAGTTCCACCAGACTAAACAGACCAAGTAGAATATACTTGACCTTATTAAAAGGGCTTCCCTAACGTACTATCATCTCACCTCCACCTAATACTAGGTTGATCAAGTTTCAATTATTCTTTTTCCTATAGCCGTTCTAAATCATGCATAAAATTAAACATGAATGACATGACATAAAATTTAAAATAAACATCAGATGCATGTACATGGTAGTTATGCATGAGTCAAACAAGTCAAGGCATTTTTACTTAAGTTTCTAATGATGTATCAAATTCTCGATTTGATACATGTCGTGTGAACCCGCGAATATGCCAACTCACTTTGACATATTTATTGTTATTTAGTTGGGGATTCCAGTTGGGTAGGATTTTATTTGGTTGCAGTTTAAATTATTAAGTTTTAATTGAAGTTAAATTAGTTTAAATTGAATTTAATTGAATTTAGAATTAATTAAGGATTAATCAAATTAATTAAGAATTAATTTGAATTGAATTAATTAAAGGTTAATTGAATTAATTAAGGATTAATTTGAATTTGAATTAATTATTGATTAATTTAATTAAAATTAATTAAGGATTAATTGACTTAATTAAGAATTAATTGAAATAATTAAGATTAAAATGATTAATTAATAGTTGTGGGTTTAAGTTCATAATTTTCATTATTTCGAAAATTTTGACTCATCCACTATTTCTTCCTTATTTATCATTTCAAGTTTTTTCAATAATTCTGGTTTATTTGAATCTTTGTGATTTTTATTGACTATGACCTTGATGTCAGAAAATCCCATCTCCTCTTCATCCTCAAAATCACATCCTTTACTATCCTCAAAGTAGGTGGAGTAATTTGGGTCATTAGTTAATATTTTGTAATAATCTTTAATATTATCTATAATTAAGTTATCATCTAAGAGAATTTCATCTTTATTATCCTCAAGAATAATTTCAACAAAATCATGCTTATCCTCAAAAATAATTTCAATAATTTTAGGAATATCTTCACTAATTTCAAAGTTATCTTCAGAAATATTTTTAAGAATTTCAAATTTGAATTTAGAGTTATCTTCAAGATTTTCAAATTTGAATCTAGATTTATCTTTAAGATTTTCAAATTTGAATTCAGATTTATCTGATTTAATTTCTAAATTATCTTCAGGATTATCAGAATTTCTGGAATTAAAACTATTAGAATTTTCAGAATTAAATTTAGGATTAAGGTTAATTTCTGATATTTTAGCATTATCTACTTTTTCTAACTGGTCATGTAGAACATTAACTTGACTATTCACAAAATATAACTTTTTAGAACAATTATCTAAATTATTTAGATAAGCTAGTGCAAGAATTTTAAAAATTTTCAGAACATAAATTCTGCGTACCTTTGCCGGACACTTATTTTTGTAGTGTTCGTATTTTTCGCACTTGAAACATTTGATGTGGTCCTTGTTCCTTCGGACTTTTGGCGCTGGTGCCTCCTTTGCTGCCGGTGAGGAACGATTCTTACGAGTAGGACACTGATTTTTGTAGTGTCCTCTCTCCCTGCACGTGAAGCATATAATATGGAATTTAAAAATAGACATTAAAAAAAAATGTACCTAATTCACCTCTGGGCTCCCCCTCAACTCCTGGCGTCGTTGCTCAGTCGACAGTTAGTCCGGTGAAGAGCAGTCAGGCTCTGATACCAATTGTAGGATCGGTGTCGTCGATAGAGGGGGGGGTGAATATCAACCTTCCAAAAATCTTCACGGTAAATCATAAGCTTTTCGGTTCGTACTTAAACAGAGCGTTAGTTGCAGCGGAATATAAACCAGTAATGTAAAGAACGACAGACGACAGATTACACATGGGATTTTACTTGGTTCCCAATCCCCCAGGGTCAGTACATCCAAGGCCTAAGCACGGGAATGACCGTCCACTATTGCTCTCCTTTCCGGACTTTCCGGAGGTGGAGAAACCCATCTTACAGTGCAATAATTACAATCAAAATATAGGAAATTAAATGCAGAATAATTAAAGCAAACCAAAATGAAATGGTCGAAGACTCGGCCGATCTGGACCTTCGAAGTGACGCACACTTCCTCCTGGAGCCTCCCGGTCGTAGAGTCTCGTCTTTAGTGCTTTGTCGTCAGTCAGAAAGCTCAGAATGTATCTTGGAAGTTTTATCTTGAGCCTTGGGGTCGAAGCCCCTTTTATAGGCTTCATTCGGGCGCCTGTGATCACCGGGGCACCCCCACCGGGGCACCCCAATGGGCTTGGTCAAACCTCATCTTCGCGCCGAACTCACCGCAGCTGATAAGCTTCTTGACGAGGGCACCCTGGACCTCCCAGGCACCTGAATGTATCCAGTCAAAGCTTATCTCTGCTTCAAATTCGCAGCAGCAAATACAGCTTTGAACCCGGGTGCCTGTATTAATGGGGGCGCCTGAATGGAAGCTTGTTCTGCCTTCTTCGACTAAACCTGTTTTCCTTCTTTGACTGGGGCGCCCCTGTTAATGGGGGCGCCTGGATCCTTTTGGGCGCCCCCATCAATGGGGGCACCTAGCTGCTTTGGGTTCCAGCCCCGTTGCCTGCTTTGTCTTTCATTCTAGGTACCTGCAAGATACAGAAATATAAAGCAAATATACACACATTCTTCACCTTAAGGACTTGGTTCTGACTACGGATTTTCACAAAACCCAAGGTCAAACCGACGCAAGTTCCCACTGTTGGAAACGGATGGCTAGAGAGGGGGGGGGTGAATCTAGTCGGACACAAAACTGTTGAGCTTTTCAAATCTATTCTGCACTTCAGAGTTAGGCAGCGGAAGCAAATGCAGAAACAGAAAACTAAAAACAACAACCCAAGGCAAAGGAAAGCAAACCGACGCTAACACCTCGATATACAAGGTTCGGGGATAACTTGCCCCTACTCCTTGGCGTGCCCGTGAGGTGGGCGATCCCTTGATCGTCGGCAGATCAAGCCCCGGTGAACTCTGGATAATAGTCGCCTCCTTCTCGGTGGAGAAACCTCTCCACAAGTGATCTCAAGAAGATACAAGTTAAGCACAGAGACACTCGAGAAGACAAGCTCACAAAGATGTAACAAGATCGCTCAAGCACAAAGCAACAGAGAGCACGAACACAGCCCAGCCAAACTTCCTAAGTTTCTGTCTTGTTCGCATCTGCTCCTCTGTATCCAGCTTTGTCTCTTAAGCTCCTGCTCAACGTCGCTAGCTCCATCAGCACCACTGACTCACACCCTGACCCACTGACCTCTCTGAGCACTCAGTCCACTGGACACTCCTCCAGCTGAGCCTCCGTTAGTTGCCAGCCGCGCCTTCGTCAGTTGCCAGTTGTGCCAGACGCCGTTGAGACCTGAAAACACAATAGATCCAAACCTGCTCCAAGGAAAGCCTCCCATTGACCCTCCTTGAGTGTTTGAATCACCTGCTATCACCTGCACACTCCAACAGAGGCTTAGCAATGCATATCAAAAAGAAATCAGCACGTAGCAGAGAATCGGCATTGAAAACAGACTTCTGACAGCATATTTGAATTAAAGTTCTGCTCCTGATCGGTCCCCAGACCGATCAGGGAGGAGCCTGATCGGTCACCAGACCGATCCAGCAGTTTCTGCACACTCCTGATTGGTCCCCAGACCAATCAGGCTCCTGCCTGATCGATCACCAGACCAATCAGGCGCCAGCCTGATCGGTCACCAGACCAATCAGGCTTGAGTGAATAGTGATTCTTTAATCAAATCCTAAGTCTCTGATCGGTCACCGGACCGTTCTGGACCTGATTAGCAAGGGAACTCAACACACTGGTCGCTCCCTGATCGGTCACCAGACCGATCAGGAGCTGTGCAGTGAGTGAAACACACACTTCCTGATCGGTCACCAGACCGATCAGACATTGCTGGATCGGTCACCAGACCGATCCACGAAGGAGCAGCGTGCCAACTCCCTGATCGGTCACCAGACCGATCCAGGGACACAGACCTAGCCTTCCAAGCTAGGATTTCATTCACCTTAGCCCTCCAAGCTATGGATTTTTCAATCTAACTCTCCAAGTTGGGAATTTGCACCTAACCCTCCAACTTAGGACTTTTCACCTAGCCCTCCAAGCTAGGACTTTTCACCTAGCCCTCCAAGCTAGGACTTTTCACCCAACCCCTCCGAGTTAGACCTTCATCCAACCTAGCCCTCCAAGCTAGACACCTGACCCTCCAAGCCAGGACTTTTTCACCTAACTCTCCAAGATGAGACTTTTCACCTAACCCTCCAAGTTAGGACTTTTCACCTAGCCCTCCAAGCTAGGACTTTTCACCTAGCCCTCCAAGCTAGGACTTTTCACCCACCTCTTCCGAATTAGGACTTTTAACACCTGGCTTCACTCACCAGGACCCGGCTTCACTCACCGGGATTTCCAACACCTGGCTTCACTCACCAAGACCCGGCTTCACTCACTGGGATTTCCAACTCCTGGCTTCACTCACCGGACCCGGCTTCACTCATCGGGATTTCCAACACCTAGCTTCACACTCACCAGGGTTTCATGCCGAGTCCCTGACCAGGACTTTAACCCACATTCGCTCAACCAAACTTAAATCATTGTCAAACACCAAAACAACAACCGGGCCAGACTGCATCAACACCCACCCCCGGGAACGCGCCTTTCACCTACTCCTTTCAGGAGACAGTTGCCACCCAGTCCATTCGGGTGGACATTTGCTTAGCCTCCGATACTCTCGGATCTCGATACGTCCGAACCCTGACCCGTCTCTACTTCTGTCCTTAATCATCGCTCAGCTAAGTTGCTCAATCTCTCAGACCAAGACTTCGTGCCCAAACCCTAGGTCCAGGATGTAACACCCCAAGTTTTCCGCTCTAGCGTGGCAATAATGGAACATGTGGCCAAGAATAATATTATGAATTTAGGGGGAAAAGTTGTGAATAAAGAAATGTTAGGCATTATCTTGACACGTAGTAGATGTGTGATAATTATGCTTAGATATTATATTTAATGTTATGCTTAAGTATCCTACACATGTATGAATGAATAATGATATGCATAAGCATGTGTAGGAATTAAATAAGTAGCATTCTCTAGGTGGGCTTTGGTTATGCGGGCTTGGAAAAAAATAATAAAAGGAAGAGAAAGCAAAAAGAAGAGGAGGTGCCAAGGATTAAACCTTGGACCTCAAAGAAAAGCCAAGCCTTAAGAATGCATATGTAACCAATTCACCTAGCAGGGGAGTGCTATTAGGAGGAGATGGGAAATCGTAGATGAATAGAAGATAAGTGAAGAGACACATGAAAATGAAGAGGCACCATTGAAAGGGGTGGTTACCTTTTCACTCCCTATAAAAGAGCATGGAAAGGGAAAAATGCTTAAGGCATTTTCGGCCAAGAAAACTCCCATTTCTCTTTCACCAAACCTTTCCTCTTCCTCCTCTCCCTCACCAAGATTCTAGAGCCCCCTTGCTGCCCCCAAACCGAACCTCACCACTCTAAGGAAACCGGGAAAAGAAGAAGGGAGGAACAAGAGGAAACACTAAGTTTAAGAGCCCCTTTTCTTCTCCAAAGTTTAGGACATCTTTTGGGATTTTAGTGCAAGTGGTAAGACTCCCTCACCTACAACATAATGGCTTATCATGTGTATTTATGATCCCCTACAATTGCTTGTGATGTTGTGAAAAAAAAAATGAAAGGAAAGACCATGAGGAAATTTCGGACAAGGAAGTTTTTCTCACCTTTTGTTATGCTTAAATTTAGATAATGATTCAACATGCTTGTTGCTACTTTCTCATAGTAGATGAGTGATGAATGAATGATGTTCGAACACCCTTCATGATGTAGAGGGTCAAATACCTCTCGGCCAAGGGGTGGAAGTAAGTTGTTGCATGTGCATGAAGTAGGGTTTTGTTCTTGCATGTATTCCCTAGCTTATGTAATGTTTTTGGCCAAGAAATTTGGTAGAATCTATGCTAAATGACCTCTGTAATATTCGGCCAAAGGGCCTTAATTTAGGCCTTAAAACAGATTTATAAACCCTCATGAGGTTATAGATGCTTCAAGTGATATACATGTGATGTATGTGTTGGTTTCATGTTGTACCTTTCGGGTAGCCCCTGATCTAGGCCTTTCGAACCTAAATTCATGTTTATTTTTAGGTTGTGATGCTTAGAAAAATGTTACATGTACCCTCATGCCCTGTTAACCTAAGTAGAGTTACAAGCATGCACCTAAACTAAGGTTTAGTGAAGATTTGGACTACTCTTGTACTTGTACATGACTCCTTATGTAAAGTATGCTTTTATTTCAATGATTATATGACTTTTATGCTATGTTTACCTAGCTATGAGTTTCGGCCAACTACTGAAATGTGGGTTAAAAATAGGTTCAATTACAAATCATGTACCTAAACTAATGTGTAATGAAGTCTAGACTATCCTTGTACTTGTAAATGACCCCTTATGAAATGTATACCTTTATTTCAATGTTGTGTGAATTTTATGCTATGAAACATCTCCTATAATGTTTCGGCCAGCATGTATTAAGGTAGGAAAGGAAAGCTAAAACTAATGTATTGCCTTGACTAAGACAAGTATGTATATGAATGATGTGTTGGTAAGACTAGCATGATGTTTGCTTCACTTATATGTGTTTAAAGAAAAGTCTTAGAATGTCATGCTATTTATGTTAATGATTATGCCAGGAAAAGTATGTCTATACTTATGATGATTGAATGTCCATAGTACATTCTTTATAAAAGAAAGAAAGAAAAGGAAAGAATTCATGTATGTATTTTACTTTAAAGAATGACTTGTACCGGGTTTTGAAAAAGATCCACGGTTCTGGACTACCGAAGCTGTCCCTAGGCTGAAAGATAGTAAGCCTAGAATGTAGACCCATGTAGGTCGGGATTAGCTACCTCACATCCTACATAGGGGTATGCGCACAAAAGAAAGAATGGGTACAAGCCGGGGACCCCAAGAAAGATGATGTATGCTTATGTTGAAGTATTACTTATTATGTTTTCTAAAAAGCATCCTAATTGTCTATGCAATGCATATGTCCTATGTTTATATGCCTTCATATGTTTATGTATTTTTATGCTATGCATAAGATGTTATATGTCTCTCAAATGCATGTGACGTATGGATTTAGTGAGTAGGAAAGAGATTACTAAGTTTCATACTTATAGTTGTTTGCTTATGTTGCAGATCAATATAGAAATTACTAAAGAAAGGGAAGCTGCAGGAAGGGCTAATGTGTCTAGTGGTGACTTGGCTGATCGATCCATTTTTGTGCCATTTATAGACTTAGCACTTACTTTTATAAGAAAGCATGTGTTATATCTTATACTTGTTACATGATAAATATTTACACTCCTTCTCCTTTGCATATGATTATATTTATGTTTTATTTCCACTGCAATGTTTTTGAATCATATGCTATACTATAAGTTAAATTAAATAGGAGTAGTAGGAATAAGGTAACGCGCTGCCTTAACGGTAAGGGGCGGGCGTTACAGTATGGTATCAGAGCAGTTTGCCGACTCATTACACACACATCAAGCCTGCATTCTGCCGCTTCCAAGTAAGATCTTACCTTACATAATTTAAGTATGTTTGCTTATGTTTACTTATGATAGGAATGTTCCTAGACTAACCATACAAGTAGATGTGATACCCTATATGGTTCTAGAACGATAAAGAATGTTTATGACTAAGTATGCAAATATAAAATTATGGAACCATGTTTTTACCTGGGAATGGAAACCTAGGGTAGTACCTTACTGTACCTTATAATGAAAAAGATACAAATGCATGTATATACATGAAATGATGAAAATGATAAAATGATCTTATACTATCTTATTGTTGTAAAATGTTTAAACAACAGAGCAAGAAGACTACGTAAATTTAAAATGTAAGAAGATCTAGAAAGAGATATTAGTAGAATGAAAATATTTTTCTGGTACATGATATACATAAGTGATAGATAATAGGAGAAAATGACAGTGTTGGAAGATTAGCACTAGAATTAAGAATAGAAATAATGAGTATAAATCTATAAACATTTAATCCGAACTAAACTAACTTAATTGATCACTAGGTTGAACCCTAACTTAAATAGGCTTAAGTGAAGCAACAACAGTAATACCTACAAATCGATCAGACCAGTAGCATAAGTAATTGAAACCACTGAAGTAAAGGGAACTTAGTGACTTTAGGTGCTTCTTTCTGTGCATATATTTGTTAATTGAAAAAAAGAAAACTAGTTTTGTTACCGGTTTTCGTCAGTTTTTGTACTGACTATGACGTTTTTCAATTCCAGATGTCGCATGAGATGTGCACTACAACTCGTTGCTATGAGCGATGTCGTGAGCTAATGGAACAGATAGAAGAAATTGACTATAGTCCGATTCTTCGAATCCAAGGCAACATAGGAAAATTGGATTGATTATTTTGGAAACTCGAGCAGGAAGAGTTTCTAATCTTGGATGACTATAGAATTGGAGCACTGATTCGTTCATTGCCAAAGCGTGCGAGAGAAGTTGCATATCAGATATGGGGGCATCATGAATGTCGTATCTCATATACTGAGTTATGTAGGCAGCTACTTCGTCATGAGTTTCCGGAGGATCTAGGAGATTCTGAGAAAGATCCCGAGATGCTCGAGGAAGATCCCGAGATGTTCGAGGAAGACCCCGAGATGCTCGAGGAAGATCTCGAGATGCTCGAGGAAGACCCCGAGATGCTCTAGGAAGATCCTGAGATGTTCGAGGAAGATCCCGAAATGCTCGAGGAAGATCCCGAAATGCTCGAGGAAGATCCCGAGATAGTCGAGGAAGATCTGATAGAATCTGTAGAAGATCCCGAGACTGACCGATTAGAGATGAATGAGAGAGTGATAGCCATTGCCATAATATTTTTTATTATGGGAATGATGTCAACTTATCTAGTTCATTAAATTCAGTTGTTTGTTGTATGAACTTATTAAGTCTAATAAATAAAGATATGTTATGTGTTAACTAACAAAAAAAAAGATGGGACTTCAAACGGATTTTATCGGCGACACCACCCGAGCTATACAGAGTATCCGCCAAAGGATAGAGACTGCTCAGAGCCGGCAGAAGGGCTATGCAGACTAGAGACGTAGACCCTTGGAGTTCAACGTCAGAGATTTGGTATTCCTCCGAGTAGTTCCTACGAAAGGAGTAATGCGATTCGGAAAGAAAGGAAAGCTTAGTCCGCAATATATGGGACCGTACAAGATCCTGAACAGAGTGGGCAAAGTGGCTTAGGAGCTCGAGCTACCACAAGAGATGTCTGCTGTCCACAACGTGTTCCATGTGTCGATGCTCAAAAAGTGAATTCCCAGTACGGACAGAGTGATTGAGTCACACGTCGTACGGATCCAGGAGGACCTGAGTTGTGAAAGCAAACCCAGACGGATCCTGAATCGAGACGTCAAGAGACTAAGGAACAAGGAAGTGCCCTTAGTCAAAGTCTTGCAGCAAAGTTAGCAATCTGAAGAAGTTACCTGGGAACGTGAGGATGATATGAAACGGAAATATCCCGAGTTATTTTAAGTTCGAGGACGAACTTTTCAGAAGGGAGGGTGAATTGTAACGCCCCAAAATTTCCGCTCTAGTGTGGTAATAATGGAACATGTGGCCAAGAATAATATTATGAATTTAGGGGGAAAAGTTGTGAATAAAGAAATGTTAGGCATTATCTTGACACATAGTGGATGTGTGATAATTATGCTTAGATATTATATTTAATGATATGCTTAAGTATCCTACACATGTATGAATGAATAATGATATGCTTATGCATGTGTAGGAATTAAATAAGTAGCATTCTTTAGGTGGGCTTTGGTTATGCGGGCTTGGAAAAAAATAATAAAAGGAAGAGAAAGCAAAAAGAAGAGGAGGTGCCAAGGATTGAACCTTGGACCTCAAAGGAAAGCCAAGCCTTAAGAATGCATATGTAACCAATTCACTCAGCAGGGGAGTGCTATTAGGAGGAGATGGGAAATCGTAGATGAATAGAAGATAAGTGAAGAGACATATGAAAATGAAGAGGCACCATTGAAAGGGGTGGTTACCTTTTCACTCCCTATGAAAGAGCATGGAAAGGGAAAAATGCTTAAGGCATTTTCGGCCAAGAAAACTCCCATTTCTCTTACACCAAACCTTTCCTCTTCCTCCTCTCCCTCCTCTCCCTCACCGAGATTCTAGATCCCCCTTGCTGCCCCCAAACCGAGCCTCACCACTCTAAGGAAACCGGGAAAAGAAGAAGGGAGGAACAAGAGGAAACACCAAGTTTAAGAGCCCCTTTTCTTCTCCAAAGTTTAGGACATCATTTGGGATTTTAGTGCAAGTGGTAAGACTCCCTCACCTGCAACATAATAGCTTATCATGTGTATTTATGATCCCCTACAATTGCTTGTGATGTTGTGAAAAAAAAATGAAAGGAAAGACCATGAGGAAATTTCGGACAAGGAAGTTTTTCTCACCTTTTGTTATGCTTAAATTTAGATAATGATTCAACATGCTTGTTGCTACTTTCTCATAGTAGATGAGTGATGAATGAATGATGTTCGAACACCCTTCATGATGTAGAGGGTCAAATACCTCTCGGCCAAGGGGTGGAAGTAAGTTGTTGCATGTGCATGAAGTAGGGTTTTGTTCTTGCATGTATTCCCTAGCTTATGTAATGTTTTTGGCCAAGAAATTTGGTAGAATCTATGCTAAATGACCTTTGTAATATTCGGCCAAAGGGCCTTAATTTAGGCCTTAAAACAGATTTATAAACCCTCATGAGGTTATAGATGCTTCAAGTGATATACATGTGATGTATGTGTTTGTTTCATGTTGTACCTTTCGGGTAGCCCCTGATCTAGGCCTTTCGAACCTAAATTCATGTTTATTTTTAGGTTGTGATGCTTAGAAAAATGTTACATGTACCCTCATGCCATGTTAACCTAAGTAGAGTTACAAGCATGCACCTAAACTAAGGTTTAGTGAAAATTTGGACTACTCTTGTACTTGTACATGACTCCTTATGTAAAGTATGCTTTTATTTCTATGATTATATGACTTTTATGCTATGTTTACCTATCTGTGAGTTTCGGCCAACTACTGGAATGAGGGTTAAAAATACGTTCAATTACAAATCATGTACCTAAACTAATGTGTAATGAAGTCTAGACTATCCTTGTACTTGTAAATGACCCCTTATGAAAAGTATACATTTATTTCAATGTTGTGTGAATTTTATGCTATGAAACCCCTCCTATAATGTTTTGGCCAGCATGTATTAAGGTAGGAAAGGAAAGCTAAAACTAATGTATTGCCTTGACTAAGACAAGTATGTATATGAATGATGTGTTGGTAAGACTAGCATGGTGTTTGCTTCACTTATATGTGTTTAAAGAAAAGTCTTAGAATGTCATGCTATTTATGTAAATGATTATGCCAGGAAAAGTATATCTATACTTATGATGATTGAATGTCCATAGTACATTCTTTATGAAAGAAAGAAAGAAAATGAAAGAATGCATGTATGTATTTTACTTTAAAGAATGGCTTGTACCGGGTTTTGAAAAAGATCCACGGTTCTGGACTACCGAAGCTGTCCCTAGACTGAAAGATAGTAAGCCTTGAATGTAGACCCCTGTAGGTCAGGATTAGCCACCTCGCATCCTACATAGGGGTATGCACGCAAAAGAAAGAATGGGTACAAGCCGGGGACCCCAAGAAAGATGATGTATGCTTATGTTGAAGTATTACTTATTATGTTTTCTAAAAAGCATCCTAATTGTCTATGCAATGCATATGTCCTATGTTTATATGCCTTCATATGTTTATGTATTTTTATGCTATGCATAAGATGTTATATGTCTCTCAAATGCATGTGACGTATGGATTTAGTGAGTAGGAAAGAACTTACTAAGTTTCATACTTATAGTTGTTTGCTTATGTTGCAGATCAACATAAAAATTACTAAAGAAAGGGAAGCTGCAGGAAGGGCTAATGTGTGTGGTGGTGACTTGGCTGATCGATCCATTTTTGTGCCATTTATAGACTTAGCACTTACTTTTATAAGAAAGCATGTGTTATACCTTATACTTGTTACATGATAAATATTTACACTCCTTCTCCTTTGCATATGATTATATTTATGTTTTATTTCCGCTGTAATGTTTTTGAATCATATGCTATACTATAAGTTAAATTAAGTAGGAGTAGTAGGAATAAGGTAACGCGCCGCCTTAACGGTAAGGGGTGTGCGTTACACAGGACTTCGGTGCCCAACTCTCGGCCAGGTCTTCGTGCCCAATTCCTCGAACCAGGTCATCGGTGCCCAACCCTCGGCCAGGACTTCTTGCCCAGTCCTCGACCAGGACTTCGTGCCCAACTTCCGGTCTGGTCTTCGGTACCCAGCGCTTTGCCAGGACTTAGTGTCCAATCCATGATCAGGACTTAGTGCCGAATTCTTCGAACCAGGACTTATTGCCTTGGTTTACTAGGACTTTCTTTCACTTTGGTACTCCTCCTTTGCTCACCCTTCCCTTGTTCAATGTATCACTGACTTAAGTATATTATCAAACATTAAAACACTTAAAAGAGGACATCACTGATGCAACTTGCACCAACAGTCATCGAATCAATTGATTTGAATTACAACTTACCCAAACTCAAAATTCGAGCCTTGTAACTCGCCTAACCGATTGACCGCGAAAAAGACGACGAGCGGATCGCCGGTTTTTGTGTTTATTTTTGGGGTCCAAAATAATTAATTATCAAACATTAATTAAGCAAATAATTAAACATGATAATTAATTGAAACAACACATGAAATGATAGAATTAATCAAAGGAGCCAAGCGAGAAATATACCTCTCTTTACCTTACGATCTTCTACCGTATGACCTTCCCCTCTTGGACATCATGTGGGCGATGATCTACCAAGTGCCGAAGTCACCAAACAAGAGCCAACAACCACTTCTTCCCTCTCCTTGTGCCGGCCAACAAAACCCTAGGGTTTTTGTTGCCACCGGCCACACAAAGGGAGAAGGCTCCTTCTTCTCACCACCACCACCTCCTCCTTCCTCCTACAGCTGCTACCGACCAAGGAGTAGCCAAGGAGATGATCTCCTCCCTCAACCAGCCGTCAACGACCTTGCTTGAAGGGTGGTGGCGCCAGAAAACAAAGGCACCAAGGAGCTGCCGCTAGCCCTTATTCTCTCCCACCTCAGTTGCGTCCGGCCAAGAGGAAGAAGGAGAAATCCTCTTCCTTCCTTGTGCCACGCCACAAGTAGAGAGAGCAAGGAGAAAAGAGAAGAAAACACTTCTTCTCTTATTCCCTACCGCCAGCCTCCTTTTTCCCTAGGAGGGAGAGAGAGAGAGAGAGAGAGGGAGAAGAATAATAAGAGGCTAAGGCTTGTTTCATGATGACTTCATGGGGTATATATAGGGCTACAATAGGGACCATGAGGAGGAGTTGGATCTTGGCCTGCTAATGGATCCAAACCCGATCCATTAATGAAGATTCATTCCACTAAAGGATCTCCATTGAACTACCTCACCAACCCCCATATTTTCATATGGGCTCCACCTATTATGATTACATCCATCACCCCGTGTTTAAGATATCGAATGACAGTCGATTAATTTAAATTACGAATAATTTAATTAATCAACCTCTAACTCCTTGACTAGTACCACTCATCCTTATCATGCATCATGTTGGAACAAGTCCACCTGCAGGATTTAACATGATGAACCTTATGAACTCATCAAGGGGGCATCATCATCCTAACTCACCAGGACACGGATTTCATCTATAATCAATGCACACCATGTAAATAATATTATTTCCTAAATTACCAGGCCTATCTATTTAGCAGAATAAATCTTGCTCATTGGTAAATCAAAGAAATAACTACCAAGTACATGTGTCCATTATTATATCAGGATTTAGAGAATGTACTCCATAATAAACCGAGGTCCGATCCAATTATAAAGTCAGTATAAATTGGATCACCTCTATGTTGGTCTTGCTCAATGCACACAAAGTGCACTAGTGTAATTCTATGGTCAAGATAAACCACACCTAATTACACTACAACCATCCCAATGGTTTGTCCAACTCCATCTCGGTTGTGAGCCTCTACTTATACTCTACAAGGGTTTGATAACATGATCTTCTGTGTGTCACCACACACCATGTTATCTACAATGCATAGTATTAGACAGTTATGCACATACTAATATAAACATGCATCAGTGTTGTTGTGATTCTCTTTCAAAATGTAGATGTTCATAGAAAAAGACTGGTCTTTTAGTAAACATCCTAACACTTAGGATATTGTCAAACATCGAAATACTAGAGGTTGACTGTTCATGACTGATGCTCTTTGCACCAACAATCTCCCTTTTTAATGTTTCACAATAATCTTAAGTTAGATTAGGTCTAAGGGTTCTAGGTTTAAATCTTGGGAGAAATAAAAAAATCTAACTTAAGGTACTCTCTCCTCCTTTAACATACATCAAAAAGAAATAAAGAATAATAACATTGATTTTAATTTGCACCAACAATACAATTTTTGAAAATATTTAAGTTTCTATAAGAAAATATAATTTGTTGGTGCAGAAGCACCATATCGAACCTTGTTTTGATATTAGCAAAGGATTCAATGTTAAGTACTATTTGTGCTCTAACGATGTTACTCAAGTGTGTAGGAAAAGTCCTAGGAACACTAGGCAATAAGTCCTGGCCGTGGGTTGGGCAACTAAGTCCTGACCGGAAGTCGGGCAAAGAAGTCCTGGTCATGGACTGGGCACTAAGTCCTGGCCGAGGGTTGGGCACCGAAGACCAGGTCCAAGGAATTGGGCACTAAGACCTGGCCGAGGGCTAGGCACCGAAGACCTAGTTCGAGGAATTGGGCACTATGACCTGGCCGAGGGCTAGGCACCGAAGACCTGGTTCAAGGAATTGGGCACTAAGACCTGGTCGTGGATTGGGCACGAAGACCTGGTGAGTAAAGCTGGGCAAAAGTCCAACCGGAGGAGCCGGTTGGCAAAAAGGTAAATTCTCCTTAGAGGAGTAGGTGAGGACGCGTTCCCCGTCGAGGAAACATAGGCGTCGGTTCGACCAAGGGTTCCATTCGGGAGACCCGAAGTCAGAACCAAGATAGCTAAGGCTGTATAAACCTAACATTTCTTGCCTTATTTGTTGTGGAACTAACCTTGGATACAGGGACCAAAGGAACATGTTTCTGCAGCTCAGAACGCCCCAAAGGAGAGGGGCAGCAGCTGGGCTAGGCGCCTGAGAGGTCCGGCGCCCAAGGTCAAAGCCAAACAAGCAGTTGAGCAAGAATCGCTTCGGAAGCTCACTGGGCCAGATGCCCTCAAGCTCCCGAGCGCCCTTATGGTCCCGAGCGCCCCGGATGCCTCGGGCGCCCTGGGTCCAAGCCAACCAAGTGATCGAAGTGAACTCAGCCGAGAAGCCAGCAGACCAAGTCAACCGGGGCGCCCCCAGTGTCCCAGGTGCCACCGTCAGCTCCGAGCCTGATTCTGGAGGGAAAAGCGCTGACCGAGCTTCGGATGAGAGTTCTCGGATCCGAAGGCACGTGTCAGGCACCCCCAGCGTCCCGGGCGCCCCCAGGAGTGCTATAAAAGGGGCTCGACCCCTAAGGCTTCAGAATGAACTTTTCCAACACCTCTACGCTCTTCGACTCAAGCGCTTTGCTCCGAAAACCTCCACTCTCGAGATTCAAGCACCGACGACGACCCTCTGCTCCGAAGTACGATCCACACCGGGCGTAAGTAACGAAGAGTCTAATATTATTTACTGCACTACAACTGTAACATTTTCTGTAAACATTTGCGCACATATAGAATTGCCCGCAGTAAACGGTCAAGGACCGTGGGCCTTGGAGTAGAAGCTGACCGCGACTCCGAACCAAGTAAAAGTGCTTGAGTTCTTGTGATGTGTTTATTTAAATTTTCGCTATGCATTCTCTTTTCAAATCCGAAACGCTTTCACGATATTCACCCGCCCCCCCCCCCACTCTATCGTGTTTTCTCGATTCAACATAATTTTAAAAAATCCTCCTTTTTTTAAGAAAAACTAAGTACTTGAAAATTTGTACCAGCAATATAAGAATTTCAAAAGAATTTGAACTTCCCTAATTCTGACACAATCCTAGGAATCTTGTTGACCACAAGAAAATTTCTATGTGTCCTAGGGATTTTCAATCAAAATAGAGATTTTCAACATATGGTTTGAATTTTTGAAGAATAATAGATTTCTAGGTTTGGATTCCTCCTCAATCTGACACAATCCTAGGAAACCTTACCAACTACAAGGAAAACTTTCCTATGTATCTTGGAGATTTTCTAAATTCAAAAAGAAAATTTAATGATTTTTAAAGACGTTCAAAAGATGAAAATATTTTCACAAAATATTTTTTAAATGAGAATATTATGTTCTCAAAAATAAAATGATTTTGAAAAGATATTGTTTGAAAATATAATAATTTTTGAAATCTCTAATGGTTCTTTTAATTTGAATCTCCCCCTAAACCTAACACAGTCTTAGGAAGCTTGTTGACTACAAGTTGATCTTCCTCTGAGTCTTAGGGTTTGATTAAAATGAAAAGAAATTACAAAAAAAAAGTATTTTGAGGTTTTTGAAAATATAGTATTTTTGAAACTTCTAATGGTTCTTTTAATTTGAACCTCCCCCTAAACCTGACACAGTCCTAGGAAGCTTGTTGAATACAAGTTGATCTTTTTCTGAGTCTTATGGTTTGATTCAAATGAAAAGAATTACAAAAAAAAAAGAATTTTAAGAAATATTTTGAAGTAATCAGGAATAAAAATACATTAATTTCTTTTGACTTGAACTCCCCCTAAACATGACACAATTTTAGGAATTCTTGTATATCATAAAGAACACTTCTATGTGTCTTTAGAGTTTATCCAAATTCTAAGAGCAATTAAAGCAATTTTTTAAAAATATTTATGAAAGAATATGATAATATTTGTAGAAGTATGTTTCGAAAAATATTTTGAAATGCATAATAACTTTTTGGAAAATATTCTTCGAAAAGTATTTTGAATGACATAATAATTTTTGAGCAAAAAAACTATTGTGAAAGAGATAGATTTTTGAAAAGAATAATTATGGAAAAATAATTTTTAAAATAATTGAAAAAAACATAGACTCCCCCTAAACCTGACACTTTCTGGTTACCCTTGTTAACTACAAGGAACTCTACCTAAGTGTCTTAAGGGACTTTAGTATTGACCTAGAAGGTTTGTATCTAAGTGTAGGTCAAACAACTTTCGAAAAGATATATAATTTTTTTAAAATGTATTTATAGGCAAACACCCAATGAAGCATGAAATTCATTAAAACATTATTATGTTTAATCATTATTTTGATAATAGATTTTTAAGAATATATTCTAAGAATTTTTGGAATCATTTTGAAAATATTTATCAATTAATTAGTCTTTATCATCTCACCCATTCTAAATGTCGCAGTACAAGCAAGCATGGTAGCCTTATGGGTGTTTGTGAGATGCTTGTATAATTTTTATTAATTTAATTTTATAGTTTGCTTGACCTTGAGTTAGATTCAAGTTTAACAATTAGTAACTTAAAAGTAAATTTCAATAATTGACTTCCAGGTCTTGGCGGAGTACAGAGGTCTTCTTTGGCCTAAGCCTTTATTGAATCAACAACCCGTTCCTTAGACAAAGTCTTCCAATGAAATAACACTTTTAATTTACACTTTGAGAAACTCTGGTCTAACTAGTCTAGGATGTAGCGAGGTAGCTTCGGCTAGTTCCACTTAGCTAGGTCGACCAGGTCGAGTACTCCTTACCCTTCCTGACTTCCTAGACAAAGCTTCCCTAACGTACTATCATCTCGCCCCACCCTGGTAATATATAATGCAAGGATCAACCAATCTTTTTCTTATCTAGCCATTCTAAGTTAAGCACAAAATTAAGCATGAATGACATTGACAGATATATATATATATTAAAAAAATAGACAAATGCATGAGCTTGACAGTTATGCATGTATCAATCAAGTTAAATCATTTTAATTAAATTTCTAGTCAAGTATCAAATTCTCAATTTGATACAGAATGTGTGAACCTACGAATATGTCAACCCACTTTGACATATTTATTATTATTAAGTTAAATGTTTCTTGAATTGTTGATTAATTAAGATTTAAGAATTAATTATGATTTTAGTTGTTAAGAATTAATTAAACTTTAAGAATTAATTCAGATTTAAGTTGTTAATAGTTATTTAAAATTTAAGAATTAATTAAAATTTAAGTTGTTAAGAATTAATTTAGGATTAATTTGTTAAGAATTAATTCAGGATTAAGTTGTTAGGAGTTAATTAAGGATTAATTTGTTAAGAATTAATTAAGGATTAATTTGTTAGAATTAATTAAGAATTAAGTTGTTTAAGAATTAATTAAGCATTAAGAATTAAATTAGGAATTAAGTTGTTTATGAATTAATTAAGACTTAAGAATTAAATTATGAATTAAGTTGTTTAAGAATTTATTAAGAATTAATTTAAGAATTAAGTTGTTAAGAATTAATTAAGAATTAAGAATTAAATTACGAATTAAGTTGTTTAAGAATTAATTCAGAATATAGAATTAAATTAAGAATTATGTTGTTTAAGAATTAATTATGAATTATGAATTAAATTAAGAATTAAGTTGTTTAAGAATTACGCCTTTTTCAATTTTGAAATCTCATTTTTTCACCATAAGTCAGAATTGATAAAACAATCAATTTTTGAAAATTTGTAATAAATTTTTTTACCATTATTTTAATATTTTTCTCGAAATTGGTGCTACCTTAATTCGAGCAAATTTTTGTCACAATATTGAATTCTTATTTTGTTCAGAATTAACAAAAGTAACATTTTCTAAAAATTTGTCACAAACTTTTTACTATTATTATTTTAATTATTCCGCCTCGAAACTCGTACAATATTTATTTTGGGTTGTTTTTTTCCCTTCTTCCGCACTACTAATCCAAGACCAAGTCTTGGTACATTTCTATTTTTCTTTTTGAGTGCAAGGTTTAAACTTAATGGCCAACCAAGAGTGGAACAGTGCCCGTCCACCGCTATTCTCCGGTGAAAACTTCAATTTTTGGAGAAGTAAAATGGAGTCCCTTCTGAAGGCCCACATGGACTTATGGCGGATCATCCAAATGGGATTCTCTTTTCTCGTAGAAGATGAGTTATCAATCGAGTGGGACAAACTGGATGAACAAACCCTCAACCAAATCGAGACCGATGCGAGGGAAACTGCAATCCTACAATGTGTCTTAACCAAGGAGCAACTCGAACTAGTAGGTTCATTCAGATGTGCGAGAGAAATTTGGGAAAAATTGATTAACCTTCATCAAGAGATCTCAGATGAAGAAGAATATCAGGTAAGTTATCTTGCCCTCTCAATCCAAGCACAGACAGCCGAGTCAGAGTCTGAACCTGAATCCAAAGTCAAAATTGAATCAGAATCAGATGACGAATTGACTGAGACGGTAACTGATTTCAAATTCTTTTCAAAATTAAAATTAAATAATCAAACAGATACTGTAATGGTCGAGGAAGGTGTAAATTCTATTGCAGGGAAAACTCCAAAAGAACCACCAAAGAAGGAGCTTCAACCAGTACCCGAGTCCGACTCAGACATGAAATCAGAAGATGAGTCTAGATCCGAGACAACAAGTATAAAGGGAGAGATTCCCAATAAGGAATCAAAAGGTAAAATTGTAAATACAAATTTTAAGAATCATGTAATTTGTTACACATGCAGGGAGAGAGGGCACTACAAAAGTAGGTGTCCTACTCGTAAGATTCGAACGACACCACCGAAGGCGACAAAGGAACCAGTTCCAAGAAAACAAAAGGACAAAAGTCGCATCCAATGCTTCAAGTGCTAGGAGTTTGGGCAATACAATGATGAATGCACAAGAGCTAAAGATCTAGGACAACCAACCAAGATGGGTAACTATAATCTATATGAAAATCCAGTCTTTACAATGAATGCTGATAATTCATTTAATCACTCTTGGTCAAACTTAAAAATGGATGCATGCTTAAATAACATAATTAATTCATGCAAATTAATTAATTCAATCTTCAGAAAATTAAGACACGAAAATGAGACTTTGAAAATTAAAATTGAAATATTAGAAAAACTAATTAATCTTGCTAACTTAGAAAATCCAGAAATTTCTCCTCACTATGACCTTACTTAAAGTTTTTCTTATTCATAGGACTAGAAATGGTTAGATAAGGACCTGATTAATTGAAACTTGAACAACCTAGTATTAGGACAAAGTTTGATGATAGTACGTTAGGGAAGCCTGACTAAGGAATCAAGTAGGGTAAGGAGTACCTTATTTGGTCTTGTTAGTCCGGTGGAATTAGCCGAAGCTACCTCTCCGAATCCTAAGCTAGGTAGACCAGAGCGTATCAAACAATAATTTGAAAATGATCTTTCTTTAAAAGGTTTTGTCTAGGAAAGGGTTATTGATCCAATAAGGCTACGGCCAAAGAAGGCCTCTGTGCCTCGCCAAGACCTAGAAGCCAATTATCAAAACTCAGTTTTAAATTATTATTTGTTAAACTCGAATCTAACACAAGCTTCAATTAAATCATAGTGTTGACATAAAATCAAAGATAAAATTAATGCATCTCACAAAACAGTTAAGGATATCCTGTTTTGTCATTTAGAAATGGGTGAGATGCTTAGGACCTAAAAGTTTAGTCTAACCCAACCATACCGATTACAAATTTCAGAATTTAAACTTTAATAAATACTTTTAAAATTCAAATTTAATTCAACTTAACAAATATTAAAATTCAAATTAATTTCAAAATCCTCAAAAATCATCTTAACCTTTTAAACTAAGATTTAATGTTTCAAATCATTGTACTTAAAATTGTTCGCCTTAGGTTTGTTTTGCTCATCTACCTAAGAATAACTTAATTTTTGCAAACATTTCTATAAAAGAAATTCCTTTGGACAATCAATTTTTTTTTTTGGTCTTGTAAAAAGTCACCTTGGGGATTAGTTAGAATATTTTTAAGAAAAATGTCTGCAGTCCGGGCTCTGATATGTATATTGTTTCGAACTTAAGTTTTTTTTCAAAAAAAAACCTTCAATTTTTCTCTTGGAAATTATTTCAAATATAGAATTTCTCCTTTTCAGTTCTCTATATTAACTTTTTCAAAAAGGAAATGAAATTATCAAAACAAAATAATTTTTTTACTTAGTTTTCTTCTCTTATTGTTTGAATCAAACCCTAAGACTCAGAGGAGGATTAACTTGTGGTCAACAAGCCTCCTAGGACTGTGTCAGGTTTAGGGGGAGTTCAAATTAAAAGCAGAAGTTTAAAAATACTATGTTTTTAAACTATCACTCATGTTTTTCAAAAAACTATGCTATCATTTCAAAATATGTCTTTCAAATACTCATTTTTTCGAAATGTTAATACTTCAAAGTTCATTTTAAGAATTATGCTTGATTCCCTTTTAATTTTGACAAACCCTAAAGACACAAAGGAAGTCTACTTCATGATCTACAAGGACTCCTAGGAAGTGTCAAATTTAGGGGGAGTCTAAATCGGAAGAAATCATTTCTGACAATCATTTTTCAAAATTATTAGATAATTCTTATAATTTGAATCAAACCTTAAAACTCAGAGGAAGATCATTTATAGTCAACAAGCTTCCTAGGACTGAGTCAAGTTTAGGGGGAGATCAAATTAAAAGAATTATTGAGCATTTTCAAAATTATATGTTTTCATGCACTGCAATCTTAAAATCCTTTTGAAAACATAAATAATTTTTCCTTCAAAATAATATCCTTTTAAATCATTTTGCTTGTATATATACCATCACTTTCAAAATTTTACTTTACTTTGGAATACTTTTAAAATCCTTTTAGAATACTTTTGAAAATAATACTTACTTGACTTTTGAAAATTTTCCAGGACACTTAGGGAAATATCCTTGTAGTCAACAAGGTTTCCTAGGATTGTGTCAGACTGGAAAAGAAACCAAGTCAAGTATTATGTTTATAAAAATATAATGTTTTCAAAAGTACTAATACTTTTCAAGGCACTAATGTTTACAAAGTACGAATATTTTCGTGCAATACTAACATGTTTCAAAGATCAATTTATTCAATCTTGTTCAAAGTGAAAATGTCTACAAATACAAAATTTTTTAAGAATTGCACAATACCTTTCAAAATGGAGTTTTGTTGATGCAATGCTTTCAAAAGTTATACTAAGTATTTTTATGTTTTCAAAACTCATAGGCTCTGATACACAATTTTTTTTCTTAAAACTTCTTTCAAAATATATTTCTTTATTGATATATAGCCAAGGGGGAGAGTAGAAAAAGAGTGAAATTAGAAATTAAATTCTCCCTTAAACTTTTTCCTTTTTTTCAGAGAATGTTTATCTAAGAAGCTCTCAAAATATTTTCACTTTAACCTAAGTTTGTCTTAACTTAGAATGTCCTTTGTGATACTCAGAAAATTTTGTTTCAAAATATTATGAAAAACTAAACTTATGATTATTTCGAAAGGTTAATTTGCATGTTTTTTACAAAGGGAAAATCTAATATCATAGGGGAGCCTAGTGCAATGTTTTAATTTTGCAAGTTTTCCTGGAAATATTCTAAAACATAAGGAGAGAAAGGAAAGCTTAAATTGTTCAAAATCAAAATATTTTCAAAAGCACTCTCTTATTCAAAAAGCAATGTTGAATTTCTAAGTGTGCTTTCAAAAATTTCTAAGAGCATCTTTTTTGAAAATATTTCTAAATAGAATTTTCCTTAGTAAACAAAGTTTGTTTGAGCAAAAATCAGTTGGAATTTTTTTTGGCAAATGTTTCTAAGTAAAATTTCTCTTAGTGAACAATTTCTTTTTGCAAAAACTTGTCTAAAAATCTGTTAAATTTTTAAGTAAAGTGTTCTTTGAAATGTTTTCTTCAAATTGAAATTTATGGCTAAAGAAATTGTTTTTCTTTCAAAAATTAGTTTAAATAAAAATTATTTTTGCTTTGCTAAGCCTTTGATAAATAAAGGTTTCTTTAAAATTTGGGCTTGCAATTTCTTAAGTGAAAGATTGTTCCTTTTGTACATGTAAATGCTTTTACTCTATTTTTGAAAAACACTTTGTCAAAAACTTAGAAGTTTTACAAAAACTCAAAACTCCCAATTAGATATTTTGTTCACCCATGGATAATTTTTTGATATATGTCAAAGGGGGAGGAAAGGTCAAAGTTAAGTGTTTTATAACAGAATTATTCAGGGGGAGTATTAGGAAATTTTCTATTTTCTATTCAAAATTGCTATATTTCGTTGGTCTTAACCTTCTTGCTTAAACTGTTATTGCTATATTTCATTGGTCTTAACCTTCTTGTTTAAACTGTTATAATTTTTCCCTTAACTTTGAATTGTGTTGCCATAAATCAAAAAGGGGGAAATTGTTGGTGCAGGAAGCACCATATCGAACCTTATTTTGATATTAGCAAAGGATTCAATGTTAAGTACTATTTGTGCTCTAACGATGTTACTCAAGTGTGTAGGAAAAGTCCTAGGAACACTAGGCAATAAGTCCTGGCCGTTGGCTGGGCAACTAAGTCCTGACCGGAAGTCGGGTAAAGAAGTCCTGGTCGTGGACTGGGCACTAAGTCCTAGCCGAGGGCTGGGCACCGAAGACCTGGTTCGAAGAATTGGGCACTAAGTCCTGGCCGAGGGCTGGGCACCAAAGACCTGGTTCGAGGAATTGAGCACTAAGACCTGGCCGAGGACTGGGCATCGAAGACCTGGTTCAAGGAATTCGGCACTAAGACCTGGTCGTGGATTGGGCACGAAGACCTGGTGAGTAAAGCTGGGCAAAAGTCCAACCGGAGGAGCCGGTTGGCAAAAAGGTAAATTCTCCTAAGAGGAGTAGGTGAGGACGCATTCCCCGTCAAGGGAACATAGGCGTCGGTTCGACCTAGGGTTCCATTTGGGAGACCCGAAGTCAGAACCAAGACAGCTAAGGCTGTATAAACCTAACATTTCTTGCCTTATTTGTAGTGGAACTAACCTTGGATGCAGGGACCAAAGGAACGTGTTTCTACAGCTCAGAATGCCCCAAAGGAGAGGGGTAGCAGCTGGGTTAGGCGCCTGGGAGGTCCAGGGCGCCCAAGGTCAAAGCCGAACAAGCAGTTGAGCAAGAATCGCTTCGGATGCTCACTGGGCCAGACGCCCTCAAGCTCTCGAGCGCCCTCATGGTCCCGGGCGCCCCGGATGCCTCGGGCGCCCTGGGTCCAAGCCAACCAAGTGATTGAAGTGAACTCAGCCGAGAAGCCAGCAGACCAAGTCAACTGGGGCGCCCCTAGTGTCCCAGGCGCCCCCGTCAGCTCCGAGCCCGATTCTGGAGGGATAAGCGTTGACCAAGCTTCGGATGAGAGTTCTCGGATCCGAAGGCACGTGTCAGGCGCCCCCAGCGTCCCGGGCACCCCTAGGAGTGCTATAAAAGGGGCTCGACCCATAAGGCTTCAGAATGAACTTTTCCAACGCCTCTACGCTCTTCAACTCAAGCGCTCTGCTCCGAAAACCTCCAATCTCGAGATTCAAGCGCCGACGACGACCCTTTTCTCCGAAGTATGATCCACACTGGGCATCGGTAATGAAGAGTCTAATATTATTTACTGCACTACAACTGTAACATTTTCTGTAAACATTTGCGTACATATAGAATTGCCCGCAGTAAACGGTCAAGGACCGTGGGCCTTGGAGTAGGAGCCAACCGCGACTCCGAACCAAGTAAAAGTGCTTGAGTTCTTGTGCTGTGTTTATTTAAATTTCTGCTGCGCATTCTTTTTTCAAATCCGAAACGCTTTCACAATATTCACCCCCCCCTCTATCGTGTTTTCTCGATCCAACATAATTTTAAAAAATCCTCCTTTTTTTAAGAAAAACTAAGTACTTGAAAATTTGTACCAACAATATAAGAATTTCAAAAGAATTTGAACTTCCCTAATTCTGACACAATCCTAGGAATCTTGTTGACCACAAGAAAATTTCTATGTGTCCTAGGGATTTTCCAATCAAAATAGAGATTTTCAACATATTGTTTGAATTTTTGAAGAATAATAGATTTCTTGGTTTGGATTCTTCCTCAATCTGACACAATCCTAGGAAACCTTGCCAACTATAAGGAAAACTTTCCTATGTGTCTTGGAGATTTTCCAAATTCAAAAAGAAAATTTAATGATTTTTAAAGACGTTCAAAAGATGAAAATATTTTCACAAAATATTTTTAAAATGAGAATATTATCTTCTCAAAAATAAAATGATTTTGAAAAGATAGTGTTTGAAAATATAATAATTTTTGAAATCTCTAATGGTTCTTTTAATTTGAAACTCCCCCTAAACCTAACACAGTCTTAGGAAGCTTGTTGACTACAAGTTGATCTTCCTCTGAGTCTTAGGGTTTGATTCAAATGAAAAGAAATTACAAAAAAAAAGTATTTTGAGGTTTTTGAAAATGTAATACCCAATAATTTTCTGATATTATTATGGATTTTTAGGAATTTTTCTAGCATTTTTCGGAATAAAATTAGAAAAAAATTAATTAATGGTCGCGGAGAGGTTCGAGCTCACGACCACGCGGCTGGCCAAAGCCCTTAGCGGGCTCGGCTAACCGGAAGGCCAAGGGTATCAAGCACAGAAAAAGATGGAGAGAAATAATGTTATAGAGTAGTTAGTCCTTTTCATTAAGAGATATATTAACCCCGCTTAAGTCACGTAAGTGGGATTAGGGCTTGTTGGCGGCTGCGTGCGAGAAGAGGGCGAGGGAGGGGCTGCGAAAACAGAGGAAGCCAAGGAGTTCTTCTTCTTCTTCTTCTCTTTCCCCTTGAGAAGAGAGAATCTAGGATTTCTCCCTAGGGCCAAAGATTGGAGGTTTCTCACAAGGAAGAAGAGAGGAGTTTTACGCTAGGTTTATACCTCGATTTAGTGAGTTTTCTTCAAGATAAGTGTAAGTAGATCACTCACCTGCAATAGGAGTAGTTTTCGTATGTAAGTTCTTGTTGTAGAACCATGTTTTACGATGCATGCTTTAAGATTATGGTTATCGTGTGTTTTAAGTTCTTAAAGATGCATGTTTTCTCATGATAGAAATTTAATTGGTTTAGATTTGGTGTATGTAAGCAAAGCATGATAAGATTTAATTTTTGAAAAGTCCCAAAAAAATGAGGTTAGGATTAAGGGCACGTAAGGTGCTCGATGAAAGTCCCAAGTAAGAAAGGTAAAGGGTTTTAAGTGCAAAATTCATGCAAAAGTGAGATAGTTGATAAGTATAAGTACTGTAAGTAAGAAAGTATTTTATTTTCAGAATGTGACATGTACCGGGCAAATGAAAAGCCCACCGAAAGTTAGAAAGAAGCTCTAATAGGGTGTGGTGGCTAGCTACCCCACAACCTATTAGATAAGCGTGCAATTGTTACATTGATACCATGGTACAATGTCAAGGCCTAAAGAAAGTTGAATATTATTTTCAAGTATATAAGTATTTACAAGTGTTTTAGCTTTGAGTACATGTCTTTATTTCTATAAGTTCACATTGATACTTTGCAAGCATGATAAGGAATAAGAGTAAGGAGGTTAGTGTTTTAATGTATGAGCATGTTAAGTTTGCAAATGTTTTATGCAAGTAATGTTTTCAACATGATTGAGCATGATAAGAATATGAAGGTTTTCCCATGTGCATGTATTTTGGAAGTAAGAATTCTTTGAAATGAACATGTTTATTGTTGATAGCATGGATTTGTGAGTTTAGGATTTACTTACTAAGCATTTTGCTTATTAGTTGCATTTCCTCCTATTGCAGATAAAGGTAAAGAAAAAACATAAGTTATGGAGGTGACCAGGACTTGCATTGATGCTCAGTGGCGGTGGAAACGTGGAAGAGATCCGTTGGGTTAAGGCTTAGATATTTAATATTTTGATTCTGAAGTTTAGAAACTTGGAGTTTAATATTTTGATTGGTAAAATGTGAACATTGTGTTTATTTCCGCATGGAGTCAAAAGTTGATACAATCTTTAGCATGATTTCATATGGTTCGGTAGTCTTGTTAAATTCCGCAAAGATTCTAATTTCAAGTCATTAGATTTGTTTTGAGTTGCTAGGATGTTTATAAAACTAGCATAGAATATAGACATGGTGTTATATCTTTGTATGTCTTGAAAGTATATGAATTGTGGATCTTTGGAAATGGTTTTCAGTTCTTGAAGTCAAGTAGTGGTAACCTAAGGACAAGGTCTAAGGTGAAGTCAAAGGTTAAGGTTAAGTGAGGAAAGGTAAAGGTAGTAAAGAGCGACGATCCGGCTTAAGTATAGGGTAGAGAAGTCGGGTCGTCACAGAGTGGTATCAGAGCAAAGTTTCCACCCTTCCGCCACACTAACATCAAGCATCAATCCTGCCGCCTGCCAAGTAAGAAGTTCATGTATTGTAGTATTATATGTTTTCTTTATTGACTGCTAGTATCAGTAAGTGTATGATGATTGAAAAGTATGTGAGTATTATTATTATATGCTAATGTATGCATAGAGATAGTGAAGTAAGTTAGTAAGAGATAATGAGCATTTATTTCTTATTTATTTTCTGTACACCATAGAGCAAGAGAGATGGCAAGAGGACGTCCCAGAATTGTCCGCATCGAGGAGCAAGCTCCTAGAGAACAGGAGTCAACTGAGTCAGTACCACCCACAGATCTTCAAGGAGTGGTGGCCCAGCTTCAGAGACAACTTGCTGAGCAGCAGCAAGTTATTGCTGCCTTGATGGCTAATCAGCAGGCCACTCCTGCTGCCACGCCAGTGGCACAAGTAGTGGCACCAGCGGTGACAGAGACTTCCCCAGTACCTCTCATAAGAGAAGTGAGACAGGAAGCATATCTGATCCAGTGGCAGAGACTGAAGCCCGAGAATTTTTCTGGCACAAGTGAACCATGGGATGCTCAGGCATGGTTCAAAACGGTGGAAAGTATAATGGAGTTACTGGACTGGCCTGAGGTGGAGAAGATAAAGTGCACATCCTTCTGCCTTACTGGAGAGATGCTAGGATGTGGTGGGAAAGAGTAAAAGCTAAGAGGAATGTGAATCAGATGACCTGGGCCGACTTTGAAGCAGAATTTCTGGAAGAGTACTTTCACATGAAAGTGACAAACAAGCACTATGATGAATTCACTGAGTTCCGTCAAGGAGATCTAACTATGGATGAAGCAGTGAAGAAGTTCAATCGACTAGCTCGCTTGTGCCCGGAGTTAGTCAGTACTGAAAAGGAAAGGGTCAGGCTAATGCTCAAGATGTTGAGGCCTCAGATAGCTCTGAATGTGGCCGGCAGTGTGTTAGTGATATGAGAGAAGTGTCCTAAGGCAATCGCCTTATGATTGTAAACATTTATTTTAATAAATGAAAATTCACTATTTGAGTATACATGTTTGTGTATTTGATTGGGATCTTAAACTCATCTACTGAATGTCCGCAATACAATTCACAGCATAAGAGAATTTGTGATGAGATCACAACTAGTGATTATCTCTACATGTGCAATTGTGAAGTATTGAAAATATCCCTAGTCGATGAATTGATAAAAACGGACACTATCAATTCTGTTGAGACTAGCATGGGTTGTTCTCTAATCAGCTGATTCTCAATGGCTGGTGACATTGGGATGTCCAGAGATAAACATGGATGCTAGTTAAGGGAACTAGTTCATTGGAGTGACTAGCTGTAAAACTTCATATGGTAATCTATATAGATATGTCAGTGAAGTTCTTACTGCAGCTTAAGTGCGATGTTCCTTTGACTTGCGGTGTTCAAGTCATCTTGGTCATGGAGACTTATACTTTAACATCTTAAGCAAGCATCTCCAAGGAGGTGTGGACCCAGGATGATTGGGTATAAGCCGAAGTGCCCGAAGATGTTTGAACAGCCTACAAAGGATTCACCACTCATTGCGAGGAGATGTATACCCAGGCCTATCGTCGGATTGTTACTCAAAGCCTCTGGCCAGAGCATGTCATGTTTAGAGTATGAGTCTCTTAAATACATGAGAGTAATTAGAAATCCAAAGGACGACAAAGACACTACTTGGGCTAAGTGTGACGTAGTCAGCCTAGTGGGGACTGACACACACAGACCATGTCCTGAACCAAGTGGGTATAAGATGGTGAAGGGAATGGGGCACGATTCATTAGAGCTGCTGAAGGGTTTCAGAATTACTTCCGAGGTCAACCGTTGATCTTTCGATTAATTGGGGGTCATGATGTACTACTAGGTGCCACTCATGATCGTTCTATAATTAGTTGATTATAGACGGCCAACATAAATCGAAAGCCTATTTAGTCACACGCACTATGAGTAATCTGAGGGATTTAAAACGAGTTGAAAATTGGATTTTTCGATCAAGAGAAATAAGTCGAATCTGAGTTAATCAGAGGTGCAACGGAAGCTAAAAATGGCTAAGTCTTTTGAAGGCTTATTGGGCGAATTAAATGAGTTTAATTCGCGATCGGTTCACCTCGGTTTGGCCGACCAAAGAGGGTGCCAACCCCCTTTGGTTTGGCCGGCCACATCATTGGGGAGAAACCAATTTAATTGGTTTAATTAATAAAATAAATCTAGCACGATTTGTTTTATAAATTATGGGTAAATAAATTTGTATAAAGAAATTTATATAAAGAAATTTATAGAAATTTAATCTTTTTTTTGGAAATTAAAATGATCCATGGAATGGTTTATTTTAATTTTATAAAATCAATTATGAATTGATTTTTCCATAATAAGAGAATTTATAAATTTCTTGTAAAATTTATTCCATAATAAAAGGAGAGATGTATTTGTTTTATTATAAAATTAGTTATAATAAAACTTGGTTTAAACGGAATAATTCATAAAGAAAATTTATAGGATAAATTTCTTATGAAAAATTCCGTTAAAGGGGAGACTTGGCAAGGGAGAGACTACTATATAAAGGAACCAAGGCTAGGCTTGATTTCCTTAATAGATTGATCAAGAGATTAACTCTCTCCCTCTCTTTCTCTCTCTAGGGCCGGCGCCCTTTCTCTCTCTAGGGCCGGCTCTCTCTCCTCCCCTAGGGCCGGCGCAAGCACCTAGGGTGCCCGTGAATTTCCGCCACCAAGTTCGTGCCGAAGAAGAAGAAGAAGCGGATCGCGACTCCTTCCTTCCTTTCCCGGAATTTTGATTCCGTTACTTGGTGGTTAGTTTCCATCCTTCTCTCTTGATTTTCTAGTTGTGTCTTTGGAGAATCTAGTAGTTCTCGTCGACACAAAACTCGTGGCTTTGCGAAGTCATCCCAAAGAGAACTCGGCGTGGACGCGAATAGAGGCGGAGCTTCCAAGGGACGCTACGGTTGGATCTCGTCCCTTACTTCGAGTTACGCGAGGTACTAAGTAAATTAGTTTACTTTTCCGCAAAGTTTTAATTTATGATCATGTCCACACATCATAAGGTTGCATGCTAGATACGTGGTTAAAATATTTTGAGAAATTATTTTATGCTAATTCTTCCGCTGCACGTAAAAATTTAAAATTTTACGAACCCATATCCTTGTCAACATGCACCCGGTCCCAACAGTGGTATCAGAACCGGTTAGTGTTCGACATAATCATATAATTGTTTTGCGGAAAACTTTGTCATAATCTCAATTTTGGAAAAATTTTCAATTATGGAAATTTTCCAATTATTATAAGTTTTAGATTTAGGAATTTCAAAGTTTGGAAATCCTCATGAAATTTCGCAAACGTTTGAAATATCCTAGTTTCTGAAATTTTATGATAATTGTGAAAACTTCCCATCTTTGGAAACTTTCCAATTTTGGAAATTTTCTATTTTAGAAATTTTCAATTTTGGAAATATGTAAGTTTTCTTTGTACCAGAAACTTACAATTATTCTGAAAACCTATTATGAAATCTCGCAATTTTGGGCACTTTCTTTCAAGAAAGTCTAGACAAATTTATGGACAATTAATTGACAATTAAATTTGAATTGGTTTTTAAATTGACAACAAAATTCTTTATTTTAGATTGAGCCTCGGGGAGCCGTCCAATTTAAAGTTAGTTTTTGTAATTTAATTTCTCATTTTTAAATGAAATTGTCATGTTTAATTTGGTTACGCTTCCGAAGCGGACCAAATTGGATTTACGACAAATTACTTTTCTTTGGGTATCTGAGCCTCGGGGAGCCACCCTTAGAAAATGATTTGTTGTAATTAATTAAATCCATGAATAAAATATGATTTAAGAGGTGATGCTCTTACATATTGTTGTCTCCAAAATTAATTAGGAAAATGGTTTCCTATAGAGTTTCTTAAATGAGATTTTCATGAAAATAATATGTGGTTGAATTAAGGGAATTGTCTCTTAATTTAATAAGATTTGATTTAGAGAAATCAAAGTCTTAAACATATTATTTCCGCAATTGATTATGACAATTTAGGAAATTGTTTCCCAAAACAATTCCTATAATAAAGTATGAAATTAGAATTAGGAAATCCGGTTCCTAATTCAATTCATGGGACTTGATAAATTAAGTCACATACATACTTTATTAAGGAAATCGTTAGTCATGACATAATTATATGTCATGAATGTGCTTAGAAAAGAAAGGATGAGACCCAAAACCCCTTACAAAATATTAAGGCCAACACCTTCCATTAATATGGTTAGAATCGGAATTTTGTTTCTCGTTTGGGATGATGGACACATCCATGCCCGGCTTGAAGCTCAACATGTTCAAACCATGGAATTAGTTTACGAATAATATAGTTGGAGTCAGAGGTCAATCCTTAGTTTTGGTTGTTGGACACATCCAAGCCTGACTAAATGGTTGAATGAGCTCCAACCACATTAAAACTATTTCTTGATTAATGGGTCAGCCTTAAGCTTGGAGCATCGATTTGTTGTGCCACAGCCAAGGTCGATGCAAAGAGAGGTGCAGTTGGGTGCTATGTATAATGTCGCATACTTGTTAATGAGTTAACAACCCAATGATTTATGCAAACATTCAATTAGTTGATAGCATAAAGTGATAGTTACATATATGTGATATGTAATCGGTATAATTACCTACCTTCATAGCTAAGAATAACTTGATGTCCACAGTCATGGTTGTTCTTATCTATGGTTGGATATCAACCTATTTGGAGATGTTCCTACAATCTCCCGAATTGATAAAAAGGGTTATTCAATTTGAAAAATAAATAGGATTTTTAATTAATGTATATTGATACATTCTTTATCATTCTTCTCACATAAGCTCAATTTGTATTTCTAGGTTAATCACTCGATCATGTCTTCTCTAAACTTGTGTTCCATTTTGGACACCAATAAACTGACTAGGCCAAACTTCATGGACTGGCTTCGAAACCTGAGGATAGTCCTCATGGCAGAGAAGCTTGCTTATGTCATTGAAGATCAACTTCCCAACCATCCTCCAGAAGGTGCAACTCCAGACCAGCTAATGGCCTATCAGAAACATGTGACCGATTCTGAACTTGCGAGTTGCATCATGCTAGCCTCTATGATACCTGAGCTGCAAAAGCAGCATAAGCATATGGATTCTTATACCATCATCTTCCATCTTCATGAGTTGTTTGAAGAGCAGGCGAGATCCGAAAGGTTCGAAGTCTCCAGACTCCTCTTCACCACTAAGATGCAGGAAGGCACTTCTGCCTCGCAGTTTGTGTTAAAGATGTTGGGGTACATTGAGCGACTGAGCACACTCGGTTTTGCAATGGATCATGAACTAAGTATTGACTTAATTCTGAGTTGTTTGCCCAAAAGTTATTGACAATTTGTGATGAACTATCGGATGAACAAACTAGAGACTACCATTCCTGAGTTGCTCAACCTGCTGAAGACTGTGGAGCCTTCTGTAAAGCCGGATCAAAAGACGGTACTGTTAGTCGGTTCCTTGAAGAAAGGTTCTAAGAGGAAGGCCAAAGAACAGAATAAAGGGAAGAAGAAAAAGGCCAAAAAGACTGACAAGAAACCAAAAGGAACTTGTCATCATTGTGGCAAGGAGGGTCACTGGCGAAGAAACTGCAAGGTTTATCTTGAGTCCTTGAAGAATAAGGCATCCGATGCCCCATCCTCTTCAGGTATCTTCGTTATTGAATGTCACTCTATTTCCTCAAATACCTGGGTACTTGATACTGGGTGTAGCTCACATATATGTAATGACATACAGGGGCTAAGAAATAGAAGAAAACTCGTCAAAGGAGAAGCAAATTTGCGAGTTGGAAATGAAGCAAAGATTGCTGCTGTTACCATCAGAACATATTTGCTAAAGCTCCCCACTGGACGTGTCTTAGAATTGGATAATTGTTATTTTGTTCCTTCGTTAATAAAGAACATTGTATCTATTTCATGTTTGAATGAAAAGGGTTATCATTTAACTTTTAGTAACAATTGTTGTTACATAACTTTAAATGGCGTTCTTTATGGGAATGGAACTTTGTGCAATGGTATCTACACGTTAGATTTATCCAGTGACGTTTTCAATATCGAAGTTAGCAACAAACGTGCTCGAATAGATAATCGAATAGACTCCTACACTTGGCATTGCCGTCTTGGCCATGTAAGTAAGAAACGCATGACCGAATTACACCGATGTGGAATTCTGGAATCATTTGAACCCGGTTCATTTGATACATGCGAATCATGCTTAAAAGGCAAGATGACCAAATTACCCTTTCTGGAAAAGGTAATCCAGTGGGAGAATTGCTTGGTCTAATACATACTGATGTATGTGGACCAATGTCAACTCTTGCACAAGGAGGCTATAGCTACTTCATCACCTTTATCGATGATCACTCACGATTCGGGTATGTGTTCTTGATGAAACACAAATCTGAAGCTTTTGAGAAATTCAAAGAGTTCAGAAATGAAGTAGAGAAACAGCTTGGCAAAAGTATTAAGATACTTCGATCCGATCGAGGTGGTGAATACTTAAGTCAAGAGTTTCAAGATTATCTTAGGGACAATGGGATATTGTCCCAATGGACTCCGCCATATACACCACAGCATAATGGTGTATCTGAGAGGCGCAACCGAACCTTAATGGACATGGTTAGGTCGATGATGAATCATGCAACTCTTCCAAAATCCTTTTGGGTCTATGCACTTAAGACAGCTGTTTACTTGCTAAACAGAGTCCCGACCAAGGTAGTCTCTACTACTCCATATGAGACATGGAATAGTAAGAAACCTCACTTAACTCACCTTAAGATATGGGGTTGTCCTGCTTATGTGAGGCGGACTATATCAGACAAATTGGATGCTAAGTCTGATAAATGTCTATTTATTGGATACCCTAAGGAAACGAAGGGTTACCAATTCTATCATCCCTTGCAACAAAAGGTGTTTGTTTCAAGGCATGCTGTATTTCTGGAAAAAGAATTTCTTTTACAAGAAAACAGTGGGAGTGGCATTGAACTTGATGAAGTTCAAGAAACTCCAATAGACATTACAGAGACACCTAGTCTAGACCCACAACCAATAACTCATAATGATGAGCTATCAGTTGAACCTAAAACAATACCACCTCTTCGTAGATCTGATAGGACACGCAATATTCCAGAGAGATACGGATTTCTCATAAGCGAATCGAATGACGTGTTACTCATAAGCGATGACGAACCTATCAGTTATGAAGATGTTCTGAAATGTTCAGAAAGGGACAAATGGCTTGAAGCCATGAAGTCGGAAATGGATTCCATGTACGAAAATCAAGTATGGGACTTGGTTAACCCACCTGAAGGGATTATGCCCATAGGGTGCAAGTGGGTTTTCAAGAAGAAAACCGACATGGAAGGTAATTATGCTTAAATCCATTCGGATGCTCCTGGCCATAACAGCTCATTATGATTATGAGATATGGCAAATGGATGTGAAAACAGCTTTCCTTAATGGAAACCTGCTTGAGGATGTATACATGATACAACCTGAAGGTTTCACATCGGTTGATAAAACCAAAGTATGCAAGCTTCGACGATCCATATATGGACTGAAGCAAGCATCCAGGAGCTGGAACATCCGTTTTGATGAGACAATCAAAGAGTTTGATTTCTCACAAAATCCTGACGAACCATGTGTGTATAAGAAGGTTAGTGGGAGTGCAGTCGTATTCCTAGTGCTATATATCGATGACATATTGCTTATAGGAAACGATATATCAGTCTTACAGACAGTTAAAATTTGGTTGTCCAAAACTTTCTCCATGAAAGACCTGGGAGAAGCAACCTATATCCTTGGGATTAGAATCTATAGAGATAGATCAAAACGGTTGCTTGGTCTTTCGCAGTCTACATATATAGACCGAGTGCTAAAAAGGTTTAGCATGTCGGAATCCAAGAAAGGTTACCTTCCCATCAGGCATGGGATCAACCTTTCAAAGTCTATGTGTCCGCGCACAGAAGACGAGAGGATTTGCATGAATAAGATTCCTTATGCATCCGCGATAGGATCTATCATGTATGCTATGTTATGTACAAGGCCCGATGTATCGTATGCTTTGAGCGTCACAAGCAGATACCAGTCGGATCCAGGAATGGATCATTGGGCGGCTGTCAAGACAATCCTTAAGTACTTAAGAAGAACTAAGGATGTGTTCCTAATATATGGAGAAGGAGATATGGTAATACGTGGGTATACAGATGCCAGTTTCCAGACAGATAAGGATGACTCCAAATCGCAGTCTGGATACGTATTTACTTTGAATGGAGGCGCAATAAGTTGGAAAAGTTCCAAACAAGACACCGTAGCGGATTCTACCACGGAAGCGGAATATATCGCAGCTTCGGAAGCAGCAAAGGAAGCAGTCTGGATCAAGAAGTTCGTCTCCGAACTTGGTGTGGTTCCAACCATTGATGAAGCAGTGCCGGTTTACTGCGACAACAATGGAGCTATTGCACAAGCAAAGGAACCAAGGTCTCATCAGCGATCCAAACACGTGCTTCGCCGCTATCATCTGATCAGAGAGATTATAAGTAGGAATGATATACAAATTGAGAAAATTCCCACTGAAAGGAATTTAGCGGATCCTTTAACTAAGGCCTTGCCTCAGAGCAAGTTTGAGGGTCATGTTAGAGCCTGTGGTATTGGATACCGTAGCGATTGGCATTAGGCCAAGTGGGAGTTTGTTAGTGATATGAGAGAAGTGTCCTAAGGCAATCGCCTTATGATTGTAAACATTTATTTTAATAAATGAAAATTCACTATTTGAGTATACATGTTTGTGTATTTGATTGGGATCTTAAACTCATCTACTGAATGTCCGCAATACAATTCACAGCATAAGAGAATTTGTGATGAGATCACAACTAGTGATTATCTCTACATGTGCAATTGTGAAGTATTGAAAATATCCCTAGTCGATGAATTGATAAAAACGGACACTATCAATTCTGTTGAGACTAGCATGGGTTATTCTCTAATCAGCTGATTCTCACTGGCTGGTGACATTGGGATGTCCGGAGATAAACATGGATGCTAGTTAAGGGAACTAGTTCATTGGAGTGACTAGCTGTAAAACTTCATATGGTAATCTATATAGATATGTCAGTGAAGTTCTTACTGCAGCTTAAGTGCGATGTTCCTTTGACTTGCGGTGTTCAAGTCATCTTGGTCATGGAGACTTATACTTTAACATCTTAAGCAAGCATCTCCAAGGAGGTGTGGACCCAGGATGATTGGGTATAAGCCGAAGTGCCCGAAGATGTTTGAACAGCCTACAAAGGATTCACCACTCCTTGCGAGGAGATGTATACCCAGGCCTATCGTCGGATTGTTACTCAAAGCCTCTGGCCAGAGCATGTCATGTTTAGAGTATGAGTCTCTTAAATACATGAGAGTAATTAGAAATCCAAAGGACGAGAAAGACACTACTTGGGCTAGGTGTGACGTAGTCAGCCTAGTGGGGACTGACACACACAGACCATGTCCTGAACCAAGTGGGTATAAGATGGTGAAGGGAATGGGGCACGATTCATTAGAGCTGCTGAAGGGTTTCAGAATTACTTCTGAGGTCAACCGTTGATCTTTCGATTAATTGGGGGTCATGATGTACTACTAGGTGCCACTCATGATCGTTCTATAATTAGTTGATTATAGACGGCCAACATAAATCGAAAGCCTATTTAGTCACACGCACTACGAGTAATCCGAGGGATTTAAAACGAGTTGAAAATTGGATTTTTCGATCAAGAGAAATAAGTCGAATCTGAGTTAATCAGAGGCGCAACGGAAGCTAAAAATGGCTAAGTCTTTTGAAGGCTTATTGGGCGAATTAAATGAGTTTAATTCGCAATCGGTTCGGCTCGGTTTGGCCGGCTAAAGAGGGTGCCAACCCCCTTTGGTTTGGCCGGCCACATCATTGGGGAGAAACCAATTTAATTGGTTTAATTAATAAAATAAATCTAGCGCGATTTGTTTTATAAATTATGGATAAATAAATTTGTATAAAGAAATTTATATAAAGAAATTTATAGAAATTTATTCTTTTTTTTGGAAATTAAAATGATCCATGGAATGGTTTATTTTAATTTTATAAAAACAATTATGAATTGATTTTTCCATAATAAGAAAATTTATAATTTTCTTGTAAAATTTATTCCATAATAAAAGGAGAGATCTATTTGTTTTATTATAAAATTGTTATAATAAAACTTGGTTAAACGGAATAATTCATAAAGAAAATTTATAGGATAAATTTCTTATGAAAATTTCCATTAAAGAGAGACTTGGCAAGGGAGAGGCTACTATATAAAGGAACCAAGGCAGGCTTGAATTCCTAATAGATTGATCAAGAGATTAACTCTCTCCCTCTTCTCTCTAACTCTCTCTCTCTCTAGGGCCTGCGCCCTTTCTCTCTCTAGGGTCGGCTCTCTCTCCTCCCCTAGGGCCGGCACAAGCACCTAGGGTGCCCGTGAGTTTCCTCCACCATGTTCGTGCCGAAGAAGAAGAAGAAGCGGATCGCGACTCCTTCCTTCCTTTCCCAGAATTTTGATTCCGTTACTTGGTGGTTAGTTTCCATCCTTCTCTCTTGATTTTCTAGTTGTGTCTTTGGAGAATCTAGTAGTTCTCGTCGACACAAAACTCGTGGCTTTGCAAAGTCATCCCGAAGAGAACTCGGCGTGGACGCGAATAGAGGCGGAGCTTCCATGGGACGCTACGGTTGGATCTCGTCCCTTACTTCGAGTTACGCGAGGTACTAAGTAAATTAGTTTACTTTTCCGCAAAGTTTTAATTTATGATCATGTCCACACATCATAAGGTTGCATGCTAGATACGTGGTTAAAATAATTTGAGAAATTATTTTATGCTAATTCTTCCGCTGCACGTAAAAATTTAAAATTTTACGAACCCGTATCCTTGTCAACATGCACCCGGTCCCAACACAGTGGAAATAGACCCCAGACTTCAGAAGAACTAGTAAGTAGTGCTTTGATCACTGAGCACCACTTAAATAGTATAAAGGCCACACGTGTACAACAACAACAGGCAGCAGCCCAGAAGCCCCAAGGGAAATCCTCAGAACCAACAGAATTGGAAAGGAAATTCAGGCAAGAGGAAAGTAATGGGACCAGAAGCCTTCTGAGGGCAACAAAG